>CM034539.1:17517697-17740930 GCA_020002185.1 Paraescarpia echinospica | reverse complement strand
CTTTTACTTTACGCTTATTTATCTAATGGCTATGTTGGGTGGATTTTTTGGCATGAATGAACTGGTTTAAGTTTCTAGCAACTAGTCAGGCAATCATATATGACCACGACACGCTTCATTTGGTGTGCCAATAGACAGGTATTATTCACCTCATTTTGGTGAAAGTCAATAGGTCAACGAACAGGTGGACAGTTTTAAGTAATAACATGGGCAGTCTTGGAATAAACAATAAATAGGCCAACACATTGCGTTTGAAGAATTAAAATGCCGCGGTTATCAAGTGACAAATGCAACAACCTATGGGCACGTTTGGTTATGTTCTCACTTATCATGGGTTGAATCCACCCACCTTTGATCCGATCCAGGCCAAATATCTATGGAATGAGCGAGAGAGGGGCATGTGTCGAGGGGTTCAGAGACCAACTAACAGGAATTCGCCCATACAACCATTGCGCATTTCATTGCGCCTAGTGCAAATCATGCACCACACAAGGTATTGAAGTGTGAATTTGAAAAATCGACTTGCAATACATACGGCTGACGTGCGCAGTAGTCGCTGGTCTTACTAGTCTTGTAATGCCAACTTTGTTGAGATATAACGTTATTCCTTGAATAGCAACACCATTAATATTAATATATTTGTGACACAAAGCTGTTTTATAATGTAAATCAAATAATGGTGATTTCATTGATATAAAGTAAAATAAAATATATGTCTTCAAAAACATACCGGATATATCGTCGCCGACTTCAGTCAGACTTTGAGAAGAATCAACATCCTAGTAAAACATAGAAGCAACATTATCTCAGTTGAACACTGGCAGAATATCGCTCTAATACGTCTTTGTAATAATGTGTTGCTTGAATAAAGTAAGTGTTGACAACAACCATATCAAATGGACTTTCAAATTATTTCAATATGACATATACAACATATAAAGACTAAAGGACTATTAAATAACTGAAGAAGGTAACTGTATTTACTAAACACAATTATATTAGTTATTTCTCGTTGCACGTTCGCAGGCGAAGACAAGTTCATATGAAATTAGTGAGTCTGTATAGACAGCTTATATTACCTGAGCCGCAGTGTCATCAGCCAATGCCGGCAACGCGACACACGCAAACAGAAGGATGATGACGGCGCGCATTGTCTCTAAAAGAAAGTTAAATCCACATTATTTCTCAAGAGAAGAGTGACTTTAAGTAAATTTTTAAAGTTATATATATGCAATGTATAAACTAGCGCAAGAGTACTCTTACCTGAATCACACGTCAAGAGCTGCTGCAATAGTCGAATGAATTGAGAGAAAGGAGTTGGCCTTTTAACTAACTACAGCCAATGTCACGTGTTGCGTACTACATGTTTTTTCTTGGTGTTAATTATTCCACCAGTGCCAAAAATATGTGACAATACAACAGAGCACCGTTTGACATTTCTACGCAAGTTCAGAAAAGCCACGCGCAATTAGTTTTTACATTCAAAAAACAGTTTAGAAAGGCTCCAGGGAGTGGTAGAGCAAGTGTTTTATAATATATCCCTGGTGCCTGACGTAAACAGGTTTGGCAAATTCACGTTTTACACGCGACATTTTTTGGAGTAAGAGTACATCTGCCAGAAGACTGCAACTTAAACATTGAAGAAAATTACGATAGTGTCACATGTCTGGATTCGGTATAACATGATTAAACCGCATAGAACGTCAATAAATAACTACAACTAAACAAGGGAACATCGTTCAGAACGGGCCCCTTAACCCAAACCGGCCCCAGCCCCTTTGGTGTTTCTGTTTTATATATCATATACTATGTTATTTCGATTTATTGGAAAATCACTGTAGAAAATATGTTGATACGGTCTCAGTGCTATGCTCAATTATGGACAAATATTACCGATCTTTACGTCAGGTAAGAACATTAAAACCGGTGGCGCTTTGCAAACGGAAAATCTACACGGATTTTAGTTGATGTCATTGGCAACAGCCTGTGTTGATTACACACAGAATGACCTATAAGTAAATTTCAAACACAAATCATTAGTTGAATACAAAAGTAAAAGTTTACTTTTTGTATGTTACTTTCTTTCCAGTAACTAATTGAACTGGTCTGCCTGTGAATAATACTGTAATGGGAATAATGGTTCTCTGTAATTTCAATTAATGTAATATGTTGTACAAAAACAATATGAATGTAAAAACCTGTGCTAATTCTCTACAGTACAATTGCCACGGTAATTGTCTGATATGCTTAACTGTCATGTGTTACTTTCTGCATCAGGTCAAATGAGGGGACTACTTGCTGGGAGAGTCTTGTGCAGCGTTCCAATGCTGCGTTCGTTTGTTGTGTTCCGACGGTCAGCATAATGCTGCGTTCCAATTACCTCGTGTATATCATGAATACGACTTCGATCCCTTATTTGACCCAGTTGCATAAATTTACAAGTGGAAAACTCGAGGTGAAGCCCGTGAACTTGAGGAGCCCGTGAACTTTCCTGTTCGCCAAGTCGTAGTCACGGTATACACGAGGTGATTGGAATGCAATATTACATTACAGTCCATCCACAGGCATGCTGTTTGACTATGTGACAATAGAAGTATCAGTGGGGCAATATACACCACAGGGACAAAGGATCCTGTAATTGACCCCAATGTGTCAAACTCTCCCAGACAGTGACAGCACAGGGCACTGGTACTGGACTATGTGTATACAGCTGTTAGTTGAACATGGCCTCAAGATAGCTTCCAAATAATGTTGTTGAAATTAGTGTTAGCATGAAAACTGTGCAATTTCAGTGTTATTTATAAAATAAAATACCTACGACCCATTTTATTTTTCGAATGACACTTTATTTGCAACAACTGTTTATAATGTATTGCCTTAATTTTTTAAGAATAAATCAGCACATCAGATACACTAGGACTAATGTAAAGAAATGTCTAGGACTGATGTAAAGAAATGTCATCAGGTAGCATGATTTTATTAGTTTGTCAAGAAGACAAAACATAGTGTGTTTTCAACACAATGGTTTACATGTAATGTTTAATGGTATGCGTATGTTATTTCTAACTAGCTGAGTTACCCGGCGTTGTACGGGAAAAAAGACAGTCATATACATCTTCAAATTATTTGCACTGAAATCTAAAAAAGTATTGCTGACATATTATGAACAGTGAAAATAGACCAAACTTCAAATGCCCAACATTTGATTTCCGGACACCCCAAACCCATCCCAAATGGTTCTAGCCTACCCGCATTAATAAATGTTGACTGGTCACTGGCCTAGTTGTTAGGACAACCTTTTGCCAGAAATCGCACGCGCTCACCCGTGTAACTGACGTAACCAGCAACAGGCAGCTGGTTTACGCGTCCTGAATTTTCTAACGTTACTAACATAAAAACTAATACATGTGTCTGCTTACGCCAAGTGACACATTTATACATGGACTAATTACATGTATCATGATATAAATAAAACATTAAATGCCGTGGCTGGAACTCCACGAATTGTTACAGTTGTTTGCCAAAAGCAGCAGAGCTCACGGGGCTGACGCGGCGAAATGCCTACGTACCCAGCGACAGATAGACCTGGTGCATGTTAAGCGCTGAGGATTTTTAAATGTCAATAACTTGAAAACAATTCAAAATTTCTGCATACGTCCAGCGACATATTTATAGACGACATATTTCTATATTATATAATGATATAGAAAACCATTAATTTCCGCAGCTGGAACTCCACCAACTGCCCCCCCCCCAAGTTTTCCACTCCCCCGGTCGAATTTCAAAAATGTCTCAATATTCGAACCATACCAATGGGCCTGGTAGGTCACATGCAAATTTTCAGCCCGATACATACAAAACTGACGGAGACGTGGGTGCACATGTAAAACATAGAACGAACTGTTTTATAATATAGATAGACGGCTGGTGTGAGTGATCAAAATACATTTGGAACCAATTCATTACAGCCCTCCAAACATCCTCCAACTGTACTGAATTTGAAGAAGGTGGCATAAATGTTAACGTTAGCATGAAATACAGTGTTTAACTACACAACACGTTTTGCTCAGATGCGTGGGAACTATTTAAATAAAGTACAATTGTTTACACTTTAAATGTTTCATACTCACACAAATATGTGCACAACAAATTATGATAAAACAACCTTTGCAGTTATATTTCTCAGCAGTCTTTGTATATAGACTCAGTCACGCACAAACCTGTTCTTTCGCAACATATCAAACCTACTTATAAGTATGCTATATCATTTATATAAAAAATTATTTGGTTATGGCGAAATCACTGGTTACCAAAAACAGAAGTAATAAAAGGTTGTACTATAAAAATGTATACAAATTTATTATCACGTTTACACTTAAACATGTCGTTTAAAATGCTATGCTATTTACCAATGTGAATGATCGCTAAAACAGTCAAGAAACATAAAAATATTGATGTCATTGCCAATTTTGTAGGTACATTTTCCAACATAACAATCTTATGATCATGACATTTCAACTAGGTTTATTAACAAGTGCAGCTACAGGTAATCTGCCATTTCAATATATGTCTTTCACCCACAGGCACCGACTCAGATGGAGCTGAACAAACTGACTTAAAATTCCCAATATGACGTTGGCACAGTATTACGCAATGCACGAAGATAGGACACAACAATAATTATATCCAGTAGCAGATAATAATTTTTCGATTAGATGGGCGATGTTTGAGCTAAGCAATCTACTTCATATTCCATTTACTTCCTATATTCTACCTGGTTACCATTCTACCTAGCCTACTTTCACCAGCTAGCTCCTGCAGCATGTTTTTTTGTAGTTCTTGCCGTATAGTAGCGCATATGTTTATGTCGTCGGCGAAGCGAGTATGACTGAGATATTCTCCGTCTATTTTCAAGCCACTGGTTTCCCATGACAGTCTTCCGGATATGCTTTCGAGTGTTGTTTGTGCGAAATAGTGTCACCTTGTCGTACTCCAGTCTTGATGTTGATATTGCTAGTTTCGTTGTATAAGTGGACTATCATCGAACTTGTGATGTAGATGTCTATCAGGAGTTCGGTGTACACCTCTTCTATAGCCTGTTCTTGACGCGAGGTCAATATTGCTTGAGTTTGCACCGAGTCGAAAGCCTTTCCGTAATGCAGAGGGTGTACTAAATTCTCGTCACTTCTCCTTCAGTTGGTTTACGACGTGGATGTGGTCTGTCGTTGAGTACCTGCTTCTGAATCATCTATACTCTCGTGGTTGCTTTTCATTGAGTGCCTTCTGTAGCCTATTTGTTAGTTAGTTAGTTAGTTACACACACACGATAAGAACTTGTCCTTACTTACCCTTGTGTCAACCACATTCTTACTTCGTTCCTTTCATTCTAAATTTCCATGTATTGTGGTTTAACTGGAGACGTTGACCAATTGGGTACTTATGTATATTCGTGATCGTGTATGTGTGTGTGTGTGTGTGTGTGTGTGTGTGTGTGTGTGTGTGTGTGTGTGTGTGTGTGTGTGTGTGTGTGTGTGAGAGAGAGAGAGAGAGAGAGATAGAGAGAGATAGAGAGAGAGAGTGCGTGTGCATGTGTGTCTGTGTGTCTGTGTGTGTATGTGAGTGAGTGTGTGTGCGTGTGTGTGTGCGCGTGTGTGTGTGTGCGTGCGCGCGTGTGTGTGTATGTGTGTGTGAGTGTGTGGAAGTTTTTCTGCGGATGTTCGAATGGGATTTTGAATGCGTTCTCCTATTCAACATAAGCATGGACTGCAGTTACGCTTAAATGTACCAAAACGTTTCTGTAAAAGATAAATCACAGAGCTGCATTCTTCGAGTGCCATGTCATAGGAATGGTCGATTAACTTCTGCACAAAAACCCGGTGTGCGATTTCATTTGTCGTGTAATGGCGGGATAACTATAGACTTGAGGACGTTCACTGCAACAAATACCTGCGCGTGTGCAGTTGTTTAAATCGAAGTTGACGTAACTTTGCGTGTCCGTCTGTGTAAGTGTCCGAAGCGGCGCTCGCATATTCGAGGTTTGAGCGAACCATGGCGAAATCTTTCGTGACTAAACAATTATATTTATGTTTCGAATGCGTTTTATATGTAAAATTGAAAGGTGCTACGGCAACACAGTTCACCGTAGACCAGCGTCATGAGCAATACAGTAGAGTGGGCTTTATTATATAATCTTGTGTCTTTCTTCAGGAGTAGATACTTGATCTTTATACGGTGTCAGTCTGAAGAAACATAGTTCCTTAGTATAAGCACACTATTCTATATTGGCCATCGATACTGAACTGTAGACATTACTTGAATTTCCCTGGGTGTTTGGATAATTTAATTAGTAATACATTAAACCATGTGATTCGTTGGATATAGATTGTAACCAACGAACACCCTTACTCAGAAATTGGGAATCCGGCAATTGTACAGTACATGCGTGAACACGTTCTGTCCATACAGACAACATCAGTAAACAAGTAGTGGTATGAAGGTATGTGTGCGTGTCAATGTGTAATGTACCTAAATGGTTTCAATGAAGATGCACTGAAACGCTACTTCAGAAGTTACTAGGTGTGACGGCAACCTTTTCATCGGTAGGAAAGGATATGACCCACAATTGGTGGTCGCTAGGTGGCGTAAGGTGGTACTTGTTTATTTTGTCACTGCGTGATTCAAAATAATTTTTGCAATCTAACGTTTAATTTTGTCTGTGACACTAGTGTAGAATCAGTGTCAACGTATTACACTGTTTGCTTAAACAAACATTTTATAAATTGTCACTACCAACGCTGTGAAATATTGTACTTAAATTATCTGGGTGATAATACAGGTCGATTTGATTTTCGCGCTAGCAGGCTTACGTACACAATATACTAAGGCAGGGGCAGTTCCCTTATAAACTATGTATAAACAGGCCTTTTCAACAAGACGTTCTTTTATACCCAGAATCGCCCTGTGGGTGAAGACCTCTGACTTTTTTGCACGGGCACTAAACGTCTTGTTACTTTGCACAGGCCTGCTGAGTGCGAACAAGCATACGACCTGTAATATTGCCATTGATTATCGCCAACCCACTCTTTAATAACCTATAAATTTACATTATTTTTAGTACAATTATACAGTTTTAGAATATTTTATTAGTTTCAATTATTTCTCATTTTTATGAGACATTATCATTTTATTCTTCACCATTTTGAGGAAAGTACACTGTCACCAAGACAATGTCACCAGCATTTTTATTGTGTGTTTTATTTTTACCCTGTTCTGCTGCTTCGAGAGGTCACGATTTTACGCTGTGCAAGCCACTTAGTCCCCAACGGTCGGCTGTCGTTTTAACAGTTTCTCTGTACATGAGAACACAAAATTCCTTGTCACATCTTCACAGTTTGCCATGTCTTAATCTTTGCTTTAATAGAAAGTTACTGCCAATCCCCCGCTCTAAGCCAACGTCTAAATTGGCAATTATGTTACTACTAGCAGGAGATGTAAGTCTTAATCCTGGACCTGCTATCAGGCGCAATATTCGAGTAGCCACCACTAACGTTCGATCTATTCGAGACAAAACAGCCTCGCTTACCGATTTATTAACTTCCAAGACAATAGACATCCTTGCAGTCACTGAGACCTGGCTCAGACCACATGATACAGTTGCATGCATTGCTGACATTTCTCCTTCCAGTTTCACCTTCCATCATCGCCCACGTTCAGTTGGTGTTGGATTTCTCGTCTCAAAATAGTTCAAATTTAATTTGCATTCAAACCCTGATTACTCCAGCTTTGAGACCATCTGTGCCGAAATTTCCGATTCATCTTTCTCTACTTATTGTGTGTGCATTTATCGCCCTCCAGGACACCCTGCCTATTTCTTTGAAGAATTCCAGGATCTACTTGAAAATTTGACATCTATTTATTCAGAATTTTATATACTCGGTGATTTTAATCTTCATCTTAACAC
This sequence comes from Paraescarpia echinospica, assembly GCA_020002185.1. Classification (NCBI taxonomy): domain Eukaryota; kingdom Metazoa; phylum Annelida; class Polychaeta; order Sabellida; family Siboglinidae; genus Paraescarpia; species Paraescarpia echinospica. The sequence goes on along the minus strand of CM034539.1, from coordinate 17,732,970 downwards.
ACCTTCATCAACAACAAATACATTTAATGACATTCTGGCATCCTATGACATGAAACAACACGTTACCTTCTCAACACACATACATGGCCACTGGCTCGATCTCTTAATCACCCGTTCTGATTGTAACAATATTCAGACACCTACTGCTTCAGATGGTTTATCAGACCACCACACTGTCATTGCTGATCTCAAAGTTCCTAGAATTCCCGTAGAGTCCAAACACAATGTGTTTACCGATCGATCCATAGGATTGACATTGCTGCATTAATGACAGACATCCTTAAATCCGACCTCATCAGTAACCCCAAAGAACATCTGTCAGATCTGTGTCGACAGTACTGTCAAGTACTCAAAGATTTACTTAATAAACATGCACCCCTGAGATCTAAATCTGTGTCCCAAAAGCCACATGCTCCATGGATGACTCCTGAAATTCTACAATCTAAAAAGCGCCGGCGCTATCTTGAACGTGTATGGCGCAAATCACGTTCACCTTAAGACAGATCACGATATTCTAAACAGTGTCACTACTGCAACATACAAATGGCCAAAGCTAAATCAAATTATTACACAAACATGGTCTCGAGTAACTCTGATAACTCACGTCAGCTATGGAACTGCATAAATCACATTTTACACAGACGGCCGCCTCCATCTCTACCTAGACATGTGTCAGTCAAATCTCTGTGTGACTCGTTTTCTAGTCATTTCAAAGATAACATAACTCTTACACGTTCTGCGTTTCCATGTCACACTTTTAGTACTGTAAATGTGGACTCCCCAGAAGTAAATTATCCACTTGTATTGTTTGAGCCAGCCACAGCTGATTGAGTGAGGAAAATAATAATGTCCTCCCCAAATAAGTCATGCGACCTCGATCTATTACCATACTTCTAAAAGCATGTCTTGACTCTTTACTTGGTACAATAACGAATAATGATGTCATTTATGCGGTCAGTATTGAGAATTGGGTATATTTATTCTTTGCTAATTAGGGCATATGCCATAATAGTAGATATTTATTGAATGCTACTATGATTATTAGCAGATGAAAACCTTCAATCTGTCATATTGCAAGTACATATTGAGACATATATGACTATACAATGACGATTGTGGTGTGGGTGATTAAATACCACGCGACATAGATGAGAAATACGATATTTCAGGGTACCATCCAAGATAGGTTGGAAATGGGTAGTGAGACCCAACTTTTTCACTGTTACCACTTGGAATCATCTTCAAGGGACCCCAAAGCTTAAACAAACATGGGTTGGTAGAGTTATGGGGGGTGCACGAGGGGAATATCTGGCCCATGGCCTAAAGCCGAGATGGTATACGATTGAATAGGTCTGCCAGTGAGCAAAGTGTAAAGCGCTGTCAGCAGTCATAAGGACTGGATGCTGCGCTATATAAGAACTTTTCTTTACATTTTTACTCTTTACTCTTTTACATCAACATATTACTACATTGACGTCATCAATACTCATCATAATATATATATATAGTAACTATTTAATTTGTCCACTCATATAAGTACAAATCTTTTTTATTTTTTAAATACATTGCCAAGTATTCAATCAGAAGCCAATGTTCCAAGGATGGACATGGAAATTGGACATCCATCCGCACCTCGGAGGGTATACTTACTCGGTAGCGTACTAATATGTGGATACTAACACACATGACACGATGATTGCCTCGACGACTATTTTAATCAGTAGTTCGGTAATCTCCACAGCCCTCGCGTACATGTAATAATAAAAAAACTCAGTGAAATACGTCAGAGTTCTTTTCATATTTTGTTTCAAACAATTGTCGAATCTTGTGTGACTATCATTGAGCACAATGGTTGAACTTATAATGGAACTGGAACAAACGTCACATCTACGTGTGTAGGCGACACGTGGTAATATATGTATATATATGTATAAATATATATAATATATATATATATATATACTACCTTAACACAACAAGTATGAAAGCAAATAGAGTCAAAGATTTATCAAACATATAGGCGCCGGAACGAAATTAATATTGGAAACGGGGAGGGAGTGGTCAAGATGTTTCGCTGCCGCGCCGCTATAACTTCATTTTCTCCACCGTAGCCGCGACGTTCAAAATATTTAAAGCCTTTCAGGCTATCCGAAAACCTCCATTTGCATCTCCCGCTGGAGGCTCGCCAACGAAACCCATCTTCACGCTCTCCAAAATTGCACCAATAAATATCGGGGGCTAATCTTATTCCCAGCCCCACCAACAAACATTACGCAAGAAAATGCACAACCGTTCTATAAATATTGGGGGCTAATCATCTGGGAATTTACCCGAACTCAGTGATAAATTTATGATATTATCATATATTTATCACTGAGTTCGGGTAAATTCCCAGATGATTTTAAACACGCACATGTAAATCCTGTTCTCAAGAAGACTTCTCTGCCAAAAGATGATTTCAAAAATTATAGGCCAATTTCTAATCTTACCTTTATTTCTAAGATACTTGAGAAAGTCGTAGCAAGCCGTCTAAGGTGTCATATCAGCTCAACTTGTTTATCCAGTGTGCTCCAATCAGCATACAAACAATTTCATTCTACAGAGACTGCTCTCCTAAAAGTACACAATGATGTTATATTAAACATTGATCAAGGCAAAGTAACTGCACTTACCTTGCTTGATCTGTCTGCCGCCTTTGATAACATTGATCACAACACTCTTGTCAAACGTTTATCAATGTGGTATGGCATATCTGGCACAGCTCTGATCTGGTTTTCTTCATATCTGACCAATAGACATAAATGTATAAAGATAGATAATTACTACTCAACCTCACTCCCCACTTCACGTGGCATTCCCCAGGGTTCCGTTCTTGGGCCGTTGCTTTTCACTCTCTACAGTACGCCACTCAGCTCTGTAATCCAAAGTCATAACTTGGATCATCATCTTTACGCAGATGACACACATATCTACATTTCCTTAGCTACGCCCGATACAAGTCACTCTCTAAACCGACTCAACGATTGTCTCCAAGATGTTTTCTCATGAATGACCGATAGCAAATTAAAGTTAAATGCAGACAAAACTGAATTCCTCATCATTGGTACTCCAATGCAGCGAGGTAAACGTAATGACTCTTTTCCAACATGCATCCTGAGTCAAAATATCACACCAGCAGCATCAGTACAGAATCTAGGAGTGACCTTTGATTGCGACTTCAATTTCAGACAACACATATCCCAAACGTGCCGTTGCTGTTTTTATCATATCCGTGATCTTCGCCGCATTCGCCGACATATGTCGCTTTCTGTCGCTAAGACTATTGTAACAGCTGTTGTTAGCAGCAGATTAGATCATTGCAATTCCCTCCTTCATAATATTGCTATCAAGGATATTGCAAAACTACAACGAGTCCAAAATTGTTTAGCAAGGGTAGTCACACAATCTCCTCGACTCTCCCGCTCAGTGCCACTTCTAAAATCACTGCATTGGCTCCCCGTGCGATATCGCATTATGTTTAAGATCTGCACAATCATCTACCAAGCCCTTTCATCCAAACAACCTAGTTATTTACACTCAATGCTCACACCAGCTAGACAAGCCAGACAACTTCGGTCGTCTAGTTCGAAGTTGTTATCTGTTCCTAGAGTTAATACAAAGGCTGGAACTCGAGCTTTTTTAGTTGCCGCGCCAACTATATGGAATTCGCCTCCCGTTAATGTTAAATCAGCAGAAAATATTGTTACATTTCGTCGTCACCTCAAAACATCTTTTCAATATCGCCTATCCTCCCTAGCTTCCTAGCACATCCATCCATTTGTTGACGACTTTCGCCTATCACACGAGTACGAGAATGTTTAATCCTTTGGTTTTGGTGCACCACTGAGCTCGGATTATCTGAGGATACTGGCGCGTAAGAAATTATTTATTATTACTATTATTATCAATAACTCTAGAACAACCGCATCGTTCTAAGCAGAGTTATAATGTATTTACTCCACTCTTCTAAAGGCAAAGTAAATCGTTCGTCACCAACCGATTACTATAATTATTAATAGGTGTTGTACGTCGTTTGGTGGAACTTCGTTCATTGTACGTTGCTCCAGTTCACTCAGTTGTATGAATGAATAGCTGGCTATATATAGTGGTTGATAGTGGTGTGTACAAATAGTCTTCGCACATTCATTGCAACGTGGCTAAATTCTACCAAGAGAAATAGGCCATGGGCCAGATATGCCCCTCGTACACCCCCCCCCACAACTCTACCAACCCATGTTTTTTTAAGCTTTGGGGTCCCTTTAAGATGATTTCAAGTGGTAACAGTGAAAAAGTTGGGTATCACTACACATTTCCAGCCTATCTTGGATGGTACCCTGAAATATTGTATTTCTTATCAATGTCGCGTGGTATTTAATCACCCACACCACAATCGTCATTGTATAGTCATATATGTCTCAATATGTACTTTTAATATGTCAAATTGAAGATTTTCATCTGCTGATCATCATTATAGCACTCAATAGATATCTACTATTATGGCATGTGCCCTAATTAGCATAGAATAACTATACCCCATTATCACTCGTGACCGCATAGATGACATCATTATTTGTGTCAAATATATCAATATCTCTTGATCCCATGGCCTATTTAAGATCAAAATAATAATGCATAATACTCTCCAGCATCATTTGATACCCGAATTGTCTTTATGAAAATTACAAATGGATTAGATATGATGCTTCAAAGATAAACGTAGTGTCGCGGATCAAGTGGCGAAAGCAAAGATAACCATGGATATGGATGGCATAGATGTAAAAACTGCCTAGTTTATGTGTGTGTTTTCAGGTATACATTTACGCTATATTAATTTCTGATGCATAAAACAAAGCACTACATATTCCGTATAATGTACATGTATATTAGCTTAATGTGGTATCCAAAACTCGTGAATTAAGATGTGACAAAAGACAACAGCACACACAAATCGAAAGCCGGTGTCTCCAAATATAATAATTCAGTTTAAAGCAAATTGTGTATGTATGACATTCATTTAGATGCTAGCCATTGATAAAACAAAAAGTAGTTAGATGCCAAAAAGTTATTCACATCCTAATTGTATGCAATGACATATAGTATCTAGGTCGATGTACGGACACTTTCCAAACATTGATAGTTACTTAACCAATTACAGTAGTCACATTTTGATGCTGAGTCATAATCACTGTCACTGTCAGCTATATATAGTTCCATCCCATCAGACATGTTCATGTCAGACTCGTCATCACTATCAATGTGGTCGGGGGTCTACCTGAGCTATATCAGCTAATTCACGTGGCAGCACATCTCCAGTATAATAGAGTGGCTCAATGCTTCCATTACTGATGTTCCAGCCATGGTTTCTGCTCATCTTGGGGGCGTCAGGCTCGGGAATATGTGCTCTCTTCCATGTGAAAACATGACAGTTGACTCTTCTGACATCCTGGGTGAGACTGCGATTGCATGATGGTAGATTGGCCATGTCAATATCAAATGAAGGAATAACACGGTTATCCTTAGCACACAGCTTATTGATACGAATTAACCTGAAGTCATCAACTTTTGACACCTTTGATGCACTACCATACGCAGCACAAGTGAAGCTGTCCACCTCATCAATCCTTTCTTCAGGTGGGTCCCATGTATCTCCCAGCTTCTTGAGTACATGAATGTATAGAGGAATATTCAGTAGAGGTTTCACTGGTTTGTGTTTGCCAATCCCTCTGAAAGCACTAGTGCTGTCATATCTATTGAAACCGTACATTTGTCTTGGCCGAGATCAATTCCTAGTTTGCTGACATCAATCAATATTTGCATATTTCCTACACCAGTGTCAAACAAGATGGTGATCTCTCCAATTATTTCAGCATGATGGGCTCTTCACACGAACGAATCGGTAATTCCTACTCCTCGCGTAATTAACATAGAAAATAACTCTTGAGTCAGTTTCCTGTGATGACTTCAGAAGTCGCAGTTCATGGGTTACTGTCGTCCGGCCATCACTGGAAGTCAGCAGAGTGGCATTCTCCTCATATATGAAGATCACTTGTCTTCCATGCAGTTTTTATGCGTATCCATCACTCTGGCACAGCTTCAGAAACAGTTTGATGAACTGACACTTGCTTTCTCCATTGAACAAGGATGATTTCCAATCAGATGGTCTCTTGGTTGCCTCTCCTTTCAGGATCAGCTTCTATCTAGTGTGGCCGACTCCTTCAGGTTCAGCGACCTCTCCTTTTTCCTTGTTTGAGATGGTATCTCAGGACAGTCACCAGATTCTGCAAAATGGTCATCACTGCCAACTTCCTGTAACGTGATGCCATGAGCTGTGTGAATTGATCCTATCCTTTTCCTGTGAGATCATTCAGAAGCTGTTCGAAATTAAAAAATTCGGAATGGAATACTGTTTGTCCTGGTGGTGACCTGACAATCTGGTTGGAGAGAAGAGTGGACGACTGCACAACACGTTCAGCTAGCCCTGTCTCCAGCTCCAATGAAAATGAGTAGCTTTCACAGTGTCCCATTCTATTCAGGAGAATTACGAGTTTTTCACATTTAAAGATGTGTTTTGGCAGCTTCCACGTGTCCTCCATCCTATGGGTTGAAGTTGGATGTTCTGAAAGTCTCTTCTCTGTGATCTCCTGCAATTTCGTCAACTTCTTCTCTGCATCCCGCATACCAGACATGGGTTGACGTTCTCCATATTTTATGCCCTTTACGTGAACTATACAAGTAGGTTCGACAGTTTGATCACTTGTTCGTTTTCGTTTTAATAGTAAATACATACAAAGGTAGGTATGCAATATCAGCAGGTCAAAGCAGGTAAAGCTTATAATTTATTATTATCCAACTTAAATAACATTTTAACTTATCGATATCTGTGAAGTTGACCTGAGGTATTCGTATAAGCTGCAATTGAAACTTAACTAATATAATATGAGACTTAAATAATATAATATGAAACTTAAATAATACAATATGGGATACAACCTTGTGATCTCCGCATTCCATGATGAAGCATATAATAAAACTAGTATTCCAACTGCAAACAAGTACCTAGATACTGCAAAAGAACAACAATATTATAGTCACTTTTTCTTTACATTTTAAACAATCCATTGCTGATGGAGTACAGTGTGTAATAATAAAAATGCCCTTGGTTACGCCTCTTGATCCGCGACTCTACGGCTATCTTTGAAGCATCATATCTAATCCATTTGTAAGAAAGACAATTCTGGTATCAAATGAAAGATATGATGCTGCAGAATGTCACGCATTATTATTTTGATCTTAAAGAGGCCATAGGATCAAAGGAAATAGATATATTTGAAAACAATAATGATGTCATTTATGCGGTCACTATTGAGAATGGGGTACAGTTATTCTATGCTAATTAGGGCATATGCCATAATAGTAGATATCCATTGAATGCTACTATGATTATGAGCAGATGAAAACCTTCAATCTGTCATATTGCAAGTACATATTGAGACATATATGACTATACAATGACGATTGTGGTGTGGGTGATTAAATACCACGCGACATTGATGAGGAATACAATATGTCAGGGTACCATCCAAGATAGGCTGGAAATGGGTAGTGAGACCCAACCTTTTCACTGTTACCACTTGAAATCATCATCAAGGGACCCCCAAAGCTTAAACAAACATGGGTTGGTAGAGTTGTGGGGGGTGCACGAGGGCCATATCTGGCTCATGGCCTAAAGCCGAGATTTTATACGATTTAATAGGTCTGCCAGTGAGTAAAAATGTAAAGCGCTGTCAGCAGTCATAAGGACTGGATGTTGCGCTACATAAGAACTTTTCTTTACATTTTTACTATTTACTCTTTTACATCAACATATTACAACATTGACGTCATCAATACTCATCATAATATATATATATATATAGTAACTATTTTATTTGTCCACTCATATAAGTACATATCTTTTTTATTTTTTAAATACATTGCCAAGTATTCAATCAGAAGCCAATGTTCCAAGGATGGACATCCATCCGCCCCTCGGATGGTATACTTACTCGGTAGCGTACTAATATGTGGATACTCCCACACATGAAACGATGATTGCTTCGACGACTATTTTAATCAGTAGTTCGGTAATCTCCACAGCCCTCGCGTACATGTAATAATAAAAAACTCAGTGAAATACGTCAGAGTTCTTTTCATATTTTGTTTCAAACAATTGTCGAATCTTGTGTGACTGTCATTGAGCACAATGGTTGAACTTATAATGGAACTGGAACAAACGTCACGTCTACGTGTGTAGGCGACACGTGGTAATATATGTATATATATATATATATATATATATACTACCTTAACACAACAAGAATGAAAGCAAATAGAGTCAAAGATTTATCAAACATATAGGAGCCGGAACGAAATTAATATTGGAAACGGGTAGGGAGTGGTCAAGATGTTTCGCTGCCGCGCCGCCATAACTTCATTTTCTCCACTGTAGCCGCGACGTTCACAATTTTTAAAGCCTTTCAGGCTATCCGAAAACCTCCATTTGCACCACCCGCTGGAGGCTCGCCAACGAAACCCATCTTCACGCTCTCCAAAATTGCACCAATAAATATCGGGGGCTAATGTTATTTCCAGCCCCACCAACAAACATTACGCAAGAAAATGCACAACCGTTCTATAAATACTGGGGGCTAATCTTAGCTCCAGCCTCCCTCCTCAAATTTTGGGGGTCAGCCATCCGTAATCCCCCTCCCCGGTCCCGGCGCCTTAGAAACATGTGTAGTGTAAGACCTACATTACCGTTATGTATGTTGTCTGAATTCGGTAACCTACTTGTTCTGTTGACGTACATGGCTACGCAGAAGACTCGGAAGAGCAAAGCTTTTTATCAGCATGCAATGTACGTGTTGTCTCTCGCCCAAAAGAAATAAGGCAGATGCGTGACATAGAGAGATTGAACTTGACTTAAATGTTTAAGCCAATTTGTCACTTTGCTCTCCTCCTGGATGTTACATCCCGCCATCTTGTGTTATTTACAACAAACCGCACTGTTGTTAACTGCAGGAGTTGAATGTCATATTTTATTTGGTGCGCCGTGTCGTCAATGAACTTCTTCTTCTTCTTTGTCTGAAACGTCTAACTTGAAAGCTTGGATAACAAGGTTTTTTCTTGGTGTAAGGCAAGCATGTCCAGGCCACCAGAGTCTTCTGTTTCTGATGAAGTCTCAGATTAAATCAGTGATGAATATGTTTTACCTGACATGGCAATTGTTTAACCGGGTTGCCCGTACACATTTATCTGACAAATGTCAATGTTTAACCTGTCTCTTGCATCAAAGATAGTTACTAACAAAATTAAGGCTACTAATAGTAGGCGGGATTTCAATCTTACCGAAACTTAGACAGGTTCATTCACTCAATATTGCTAAAGTTCACTCAACGGTAAAAATGAGTATCTCGCTGTATACAGTGTAGACATTTGAATATGAATAGCACCTAAGAGACGTCACGATGGCGTGTGCTTGTGTGTGTATGTGTGTGTGTGGCTGTGAACGTGTGTGTGTGTGTGTGTGTGTGTGTGTGTGTGTGTGTGTGTGTGTGTGTGTGTGTGTGTGTGTGTGTGTGTGCTTGTGCGTGTGCGTCCGTGCTTGTGCGTTTGTGCGTGTTAACGGCATGCTGAAGAGGAAATCGGCTAGATGATTGACAAATTGGCCTGAAAATTGCTGTTTGTACGGAACAGAAAGAAAAACATTGCAAACTGTCTCATATTAGCAATACAATTATTGTTGCGTGCGCATACACAGTTTCTTTATTATTGGGAGGTAGACACATATAGAAATGACAAATTCCATTTGCCGTTTGTCAGACCATGTTTGGAGTTGGATCAGGTCCGTTTGAAAAATGACATGGTCCGTTTCGGAGGTGATTGTACGATATATAATGCTGTCGTCTGGAAAGAAGCGTATATGAGATTGGATGTTTTCGTTTATGTCATTTATGTAGAGTAGGAAGAGGACTGGCCCTAGGACTGAGCCCTGTGGAACACCAGATGTACCATATGTTGTGTCCGAAAAAACTCCATTTACTCACTCTCTGTTTGCGGTTTGACAGAAATGATTTGATCCAATTTTGTGTGTTTCCAGTTATTCCGTAGGAGGCTAGTTTCGATAGTAGGCGTTTGTGGGGGATTTCGTGAAAAGCTTTAAAAAAATCAAGCAGGATTGCTTCTATTTGTGTCTTGTTGTCCGTAGAAGTCGTCCAGTCACGGTCTATCTCGATGAGTTCAGATTCACATGAGAGTCCTGACTGGAATATGTGTTGAAAGTGGATGATGCTGTTGTGTTTGTTCAGGTGTTTCCACATATGACTTAGAATTACGTGTTCAGTGACTTTACAGAGGATACATATTAGTGATATTGGTCTGTAGTTTGCTGGGGAAGATTTATGGCTTTTTGTGTATTGGAGTCACTAGAGCATGGAGCCAGTCGTGGGGGAGTTTGCATGTGTTGTATGACTGTTGGAAGACGTGTGCTATAATGGGAGCCATTTCCTCTGCAGTTTCTTTCGGAACTCTGGCTAGGAGTTCATCTGGGCCAGTAGCTTTGTTTTGGTATATATTTTTCAGTTGCTTGATTACTCCAGCTGTAGTAGGCATACTAGGGTAAGAGGAAGATGCTAACAGCCACACTTACGACCTAATGGTACATGTGTCTACCCCAGACCGATCCGATAACCCATATCCACTGACAAGAGTTCGTAGATTTGTATTGCATTCTATGCAAACACACCCAGTACATTTATAATCGTCTTATTTGGAACTCAGTTATCTTTAAAATATGTACAACTTGCAACGTTAGGAAACGCAGTACAAATAGTTAAATGCAAAAAACTAGAAGCACCGGTATCTTGGTGATCTTGTGCGCGATCAGGGAGGATTCGGAGGGCGTTTCAAGAAATGACTTATGGTCTAATGGGTTAAGTAGGCACTTAGGTGAATGCTGTTTCCCATGGGGAAAACCCACTGTCACACAAACAATAGTTCTTTCTCAAAACCCATGCTGTCACCAGTCATTGACTAAGGTGCGTTCATCGATGAAAACACGTATAACCGTTTGTACCAATGGTCACCATCAATTAACTCAGCAGGTATCTGGCTGATGCTAACCGAGAACAGACGACTATACATAAATATGTCTAAATAGCAGCAATTTAAATGCACTCATACGTTTTATTGATCACGTAGATATCAATTTGTCGTCAGCGTCTGCATCAATTGGCAGTTGCTACAACGGTGCAAAAATTTTCACGCAGAAACGTGTGAAACGTGTGACAGGTAATATCTAGCAATATGTGTCGTTTCAGCATTTAATCAGTGCGTAGACATATATCATTCATAACGAACTCGGATACGTTAGTTATCAATAACGCAAAGAAATATAAATGAACAACAAATATAATAATAACAAACTTCTATAGCGCCCACATCCCAAGGCGCAAATTTCAAGAATCAATTGGCAAAATCGTGAACAGGGACGAACAAGAGTCATCATTAGACAAAGGAAAATATAAAAAAAAGTCTTGAGTTTTTTACGAAAGGTAGCTGAAGTATCAAGTGATTTTAAAGCGATAGGGCATTGGTTACAGACTTTGGGTGTAACTAGATAAATAAATAGAGAGAGAGAGAGAGAGAGCGAGAGAAAGAGAGAGAGAGGAGACGGGGGAGAGAAAGAGAGAAAGAGAGAGAGAGAGAGAGAGAGAGAGAGAGAGAGAGAGAGAGAGAGAGAGAGAGAGAGAGAGAGAGAGAGAGAGAGAGAGAGAGAGAGAGTACGTTTGCCAATATTAATTATTGGTCTTAGGAGTTGTTGTGAATCAGATGATATGAGATTTTGTGTTCCGTCAGCCATATGCATACTGAATTCTAAGGACTGAACTTGCAGTTGTATATCGTGTCGAAGTCTAATGTGCAATTGTGTGCGTACGACTTGGTAGGCAGATTGAAACTGAATGTACTGGTCTTCCAACCATGTATCATGTGTGCGTTTATGTGTTGTCAGAGTTTGAGCTCAAAGAAAACGTTCAAAACTATGCCAAACATTCTATGGTCAATAGAGGTTTTTCAATTAAATTCCTGGATATATCTGACAAATGCAGGAGACTAACCAAATAGGATGGATGTTGCGTAGAAATGGCACGATACGTAATAATGGCTAATTTGAATTTCATTCCACACGCAACTGGAAGCCAGTGCCACTGTTTAAGTAGGGGCAGTGTTGGTGAGAAACTAGGAGCTTTGAGTAACATGCGTGTTAAACAATTCTGTATACGTTGGAAGTTAGCTCAGTCTTTTTTAACAATATTGTTTAGGAGAGATTTGCAATAGTCAAGGCTACTGCTAATTAGAGCAACTGGTACTGTTTTAGCAGAAGGTGAAGACGGATGACGCCGAATCCAACGGAAACAGGAGTGCATACTTGAGAAATATTGTGGTGAAAACGGAAATTATGATCGATATGTGATATTGATGTATCATTACTAAGAAATGTAACTGGACAATTTTTAACAACCTTGTTTTGTTGCAGTTCTGTGACGCTAATAATAATTACATATGTATAATCTGGATTTAGTATCAATTTACTTGGTTTAGTCCACAGCAAGATGTCAGTGAGATAGTCATCTAAAGTTGATAGAGATGCCTGTGCATCTGTTGGTGAGAGTTATATATATATATATATATGTGTGTGTATATATATATATATGTGTGTGTGTATATATATATATATATATATATGTGTATATATATATATATGTGTATATATATATATATGTGTATATATATATATATATATATATATACGCACACCTGTGAGTCGTCAGGATAGAAGTGATGATTGATATAATGTTTAGTAATGACTTGACTAACGGATGTAGTGTATAAGCTAAACAGAACAGGACCAAGGACGGAACCCTGTGGGACACCAAATGGAAGATGTTCTGGACACTACAGTGAGCCAGATATATCAATGCTTTGGTATTAGTCAAAACAATATGAACTAAGCCACTGAAGAGCTGCGGCAGAAATCCCAAAATGTATATGGAGACGATGCAAAAGAATGCCATGACCTATTGTATCAAAAGCAGCTGATAGATCTAGTAAGGTGAGAGCAGTTAATTTGCTAGTATCCATATTGCATACAAAGTCATTGTGTATTTAAGAAGAGCCGTCTCGCTTATATGCAGATTGTTGTGTTCTGTGTACAAATATGTTCATGGAGACGATTTGCAACAGCAGTTTCCAATACCTTCCAAGGAAACCTAGATTAGCAATAAGACGGTAATCTTTTGCACAGACTTTGTTTAGTAATAAGAGTATTGGCAATTTTCATAGACAGCAAGATGTCACTGAGACAGACATTTAACGTTAGTAATCTTTCGGAACTCTGGTTAGGAGTTCATCTGGGCCAGTAGCTTTGTTTAGTATATATTTTTTCCCACGCACTGTCTTCTGGTGGAACGCCCTCCCCGGGTATGTGTTGGTAGCTCCAACCACCCAGGCCTTCAGGGGAGCGGTTGTTTCCCACTTCTAAGCCGTGGTCTCTGTTTTTACTCTCACCTCGTTCATACTTTACTCGCACTTTGTATATACTTTTTCTCGCATCTTCACATCTGGCACAGCACAATTTTATGTATATACACACACACATCGGCGACAAAGTCCAGACTTATGGACTATGCTGATTAACCAGGTAGAATAGAAGTAGAAGATGCCGAGCACTTGGAACAATGCCATGGTGTGTTTATTGTTCAGTAGGTGTTATTGTAGTCAAGTGTGGATATTCCAGCACGTTTGATGTGCTATGTCCTGTTGCAGTCACTACCCGCTAGGCTGGGTTCATAGGATTTTATTTATTTTTTACATGTGTGAGATTTAGTTGGGGTTGGGTTTACTTGGACATCACCTGACAGTATGATGCATTGGAGAAGAGTGAGATTAGACTATAATAGTCCGGTGGAACAGCTAATATCAATTGACTAGATCAAATGCTTTTGTCGCATCCAGAAACGCAACATGCATAGCTGAATCATGTTTAGTGTAAACTCTCTATAATTCCTTAAATGTAAACACACACAGCTCCGTTCCGTGTTTTGGCTTAAATTCAAACTGTTCAGGCGTAGTTTACAAGTATGTTTCCATTCTGTTGAATATCACATTATCTATTATATTGGATCGTATGTTAGAAAGGCCCATTGGTCTGTGATTACATTTGTCATTTACCCGTCTATTTTTATCTTTAATAATACGTACAATAACAGACTCTGAGACTAATTTCGGAACACAATCATGCACCATAATATAGGTCACTAGGGTAGATAATAGCACCACAATTTGAGCGTCGGCGAACTTGAAATGTTCTGCACTAATACCATCCAGACCTGGTGACTTGTTGCATGATAATTCATTAATAATACCCATCATTTCAACTGCATCAACAGTAATTCCATTATTGTCATTGATGAAATCAAATTGAACATTGTCAAAGCGGTTATCCTTCACATCGTTAAATATATTTTCGTAGTGGTGCTTCCATATTGACCCAATACAGACCCCACATTGTATACCATCAATGTTCGTCGGAAGTTTAACGTCAATGATCGTATGGTTCTTACTTTCCTTCCAGAAATGTCGATAATCTTTTTGATATAACTTTTGTGCAATGGAATCAGCATTAAAAGTTTCTTTATTTTTTTTACATTTGCTGACCGCATTCTTAAATTTGCTTCTGGAGAGTTTAATGACATTAAGACAGTATATATTTACATGTGTGTATGGTGAATCAGTTTACGCTGGGTCATGAGTCCAACTGAACCCGAGCTAACACGATATTTGGCAGATATTTTACTGTGTCAATGTGTGCAGTCTGTGCAGTCATCTGTTGGTACATAGTTTATTGTATATTGTGTTTACTGTTTATTTCATGTTGATATATGATGGTCTATAAATATATTGATTATAATGATTATAATAAACTTTTAACTATCTGGTAGAATGCGCCGATTTATATGAGTTGATTTGGAGGTTGGTTGGGTTTCGCGCGCTTTATACCTGTTGTTTACTAGCTCACCATCTTGTTTTGTAGGTTT
The DNA here is from genome assembly GCA_020002185.1 of Paraescarpia echinospica. Taxonomy (NCBI): domain Eukaryota; kingdom Metazoa; phylum Annelida; class Polychaeta; order Sabellida; family Siboglinidae; genus Paraescarpia; species Paraescarpia echinospica. Next base: position 17,717,797 of record CM034539.1, on the reverse strand, counting down.
TAGGTTGGTTGTTAGGGAAGCTAATTTGTCATAAACTTGGTTTAGCTAGGTCAGATCGCAACTAGAACCATGGGTTATATTCCAATGTCACTATACTAGTGCCTCGTTCATTTATGAACGAAAGAAACGTTTGAAAATCGTAGATAATATCGGTAAATATCGGTGCGGCAAAAACGGATTCGAATATACCTGACACACGTGCAAATCTCATTATATTATAATAATAAAAACTGTTCATGTATTAGAACTGTGATTACTGTTTTGAAAGGGGAAAGTACTTCATAAGTATAAAATTTGTGCTCTCTCCTTTTCTACAATTATTGTTAGTACAACTAAACCATAAAATCATGTATGTATTATATTATTATTGTGAAAATAAAAATGTTTTATTATTAAGCTGCATTGAACTGGATAAGTGAACAGACACGTGAATGATAAGCACGAGTACAGTCTTAAAATGTGATTATAACAACAGTAACCCTACTAGGATCTGACCAACCGTGGCTCCGTGGGCGACCACTTTAACGTAATCGCACCGAGGTCGGTCGAGAATAGTCCTTCATAGTAGCGTTTTATTGACGAGACGCAGAGCATATACGATTTCTGGGAACACCAGACAATGCCTCATCTATTCTGTTGTCGATTGCTGAACGATCCGTGCGCAGTGGAGGATGTCGCAAGCGCCACTGACCGAACGGTGCATGCATGCGCCAGACAATGGCTGCACGCGAACGGCCCAAAAGGGAACGGCGTTGTATCCGATTTCTGAATTAACTCAGTTTCAATTCAGGCTCGCCTTACAAACACAATAGACAGTTTGATTACTTCAATAGTAATATTAGTAACAATAGCAACATTATTAACTATAACAACAATAATAACAATATTAATGTGACAAGTCGCTGATGGCACCAACTCCTTTATTAGAGCAAGTGGTATCGCACCAGCTAATGCGATGAGTTATTGTAGATTGACTGCATTGGTTCTGTGAGTCCACGACAACGGTTTATCAGTGATCAGTGATTATGTGTGGGATATTTGACTTCCCTTGAAATATAAATCCGGTAGAAGGGACCAACAGGTTTAGTATCTTTTTTTCGAAATACACAATTATATTGGGGTGATCGACATTGCCAAAGTTTCGAAACGGCAGCCGCAGGAAGTGGTTTCGAACGAAGATACTCTCAGGAACTTGAACGTGAATATGATTGGCACGCACCACGTCTTGGGATTGCAAACTATATTGTTGCTGTGCATTACCATTTTTGGAGAATTACTGATCAGACTCAAAAACAGAACTTAAAACGTCGTCGTCGACTTACGAAAAACAATTGCTACATCGACTGCAACCGCATGCAGAGAATTTCGTCTACACAGTAATTTATTTGACTACTTTAAGTTTGACTCTTTTGTACTCCGTTACAGTGTTTGCTTTGATATATCAGGTGTGATGCAGCCGAGCGGAACGACCGCTCGAGTAAATGCCAGACGGCAACAAAACGTCGTCAACACAGTCATTCAACGAACTGAACGACCAGTAACGTAAGTGCGAGGCGGTCATAGACACAAAATAATCTGATTGATAAAAAAGGCATTGGGCGATTTCACAAATTCAACTGGAACTTATTTAAGCTGATTTGTCTGGCTGTTTGCGTGGTTTTCTCATTAACGTTTAGATTGTTCGCATTTGGCAAACCCCTTTTTATATTTCCTGGTGGCTAAGCTGGAAGAATTATAGTTTCTGCTACCAACGAAGTTCTATGCATTTTATTGCATTTGCTATTAACATTGTATGTATGTGGCTTCTTCGCCATGTCAGAAATATTATCGTATATTTTTATTAGGGAATTTTGATTTAAGACTACTGCAAAAACCGTTTGAACTATAAATAGTGTTCCTGTCGATGAAAATGAGTGTCTAACAGAAATGTGTTTTTTTAACTCTCGGGTTGTTTAAAAATGTATCGCTATATATGTCGTATTTTTCTTATACTTCCGCGGTACACTGGGGATTTTGTTACGTCACATCTAGATGCCGCGGCACGTCAATTAAGAAGCACTTGTTTGAAACATTAATCCAGTATACACGCACCAAAGACATTCGAATAACGTCAACAATTCGGTGTTGATGATAACTGTTGAATATTGCATTGATACTAAACAAACAGTGTTTATTCAGACCGAAACCGTGTAGAGATCAATTATTTTCTCCAGAACAACGACAATGAGATTACATAATAATATCCACACTATTATATTGCTCATTGTGCTGTTGTATGATGAACGATATTGTCGTAGCAACTTTTAACCATACACATAAAATTCAATCGAAACATAATGCGAGTTGTCTGATCACGACAGATGTTCTACAACGAACTGCTGAAACTAATTACGTACGTTAATGTGAATGACATGCTTACCAGACAAAGACAATGTCACCAGTGTGTGACGTAGTTAAATCTGAATGGAATGTTCAAGGTAGTACCGATTTGTTGAAAGTAATTGCTGAATTGGAATGTCTAAATTGCGTGTTAGTTTGTGTTAAACGGGTATGTTTTCACCGAGTGGAATCACTCATATCCTACAGGCGTGAAATGACACCGGCATGCCCCACCTTTTGTTGCTTACCGACACATAACGTTCTGCTGTTAATAATGTGTCTGTATGCGTTTTTGTAATATCGTTTTTTCAAACACCCAACCAACTCAACTCCGTCCAGTAAACATCGTTCTTGGATTATGAGTGTGGTTTGGAGGATGGTGTCTTTTCGACAACGAGGTTACTGACGCTGTTGGTCCAATGTAACGTGAACCTCCCTCTCGGTGTGTTTCGTATTGAAACACACTGTTAACTTTATAAGTGAACTTATTTGTGGGGCTAGCATTTCGTACACACGGTGTTGTCATTTCATTGTTATCAAATAGCTTACCACTATTGGTCAACTTATGGCAAAGCTTTATTATATGTACTCATAAGGCTATGGACTGAATGTCATCGGTGATAAGGTGTGTTGAAAACTGCCCGTTCGAAACACATAATCGAATTGCAGTGGACGTTACCGCCATACAATGTATGAACATATACGTATCATGTTGTGTCTGCTCATAATATTGGCCGCGTGTGGCATGGGGTCGTGATCAACAAAACAATATCACACTTTAATGTTTCGTCTAATTTATTTTAACGTGCGTGTTTTATATTATACTGTATGAACTTGGGTTGATCTTGCTTTCCCTATAATAATTTCGCTGTTTTCCCATTCCGAGGCATACTGTAACATTTGTACGATATTCATGCTGATCCTGTTGTTCGACTTTCACATCTCTACGTTATAATCCAACTTTTTTTCAGATATGTCACTGTCAGTATTTCATAATCGTCCATACGGATGACAAAAATGTGTCTGATGTGTCTGATATGAGTGTGGGTGTGAGTGTATGTATGTGTCTGTCTGTCTGTGTGTGTGTGCTTGTGTGATGTCTGTGATGTGTGTGTGTGTGTGTGTGTGTGTGTGTGTGTGTGTGTGTGTGTGTGTGTGTGTGTGTGTGTGTGTGTGTGTGTGTGAGTGTGATGTGTGTTGTGTGCGTGCGTGTGTGTGATGTGAGTGTGTTGCGTGCATGCGCGCGCGAGTGTGTGTGATGTATGTTGCATGCGTGCGTACGTGTGGGTGTGTGTATGCGCGTGTGATGTGTGTGTTGCGAGCGTGCGTGCGTGCGTGCGTGCGTGCGTGCGTATGCTCATCGTGGAAAGTTTCACGAATATTGCAAGACCGAAATTCCTCGACACATTTATGATGAAACGTATTAATTTTTTTTCTATCAAAATTTGTGATTTGTATTTCATTAACGGTGTGACGTTACCCACGATTAGACGCGTGTTTGTAATTGTATATAAGCTGACTACACGAGAATCGTCAGAATCATACTGATGTAATTTTCATCAAGTTTGTTTTATTATTTCAATCGCGTGCCTTATTATTATATATTATGACGTACACTTCCCATATTTGATTGTATGTCCAATGCGTATTGGTTAACGGTATATTACACTGAAACCAGACCTTTGAAATATATATGGTTTTTCTTCAAAGCTTAGGTTGTTATTCTTACTGTAAAAATGTTCGCGTGTAAAAACATGCATGGCACCTGATATGTCATATTTGCAATACCGTTGCCTGGAGACTTTCTAATTTCTCACCTAAATGTAAAAACGGACTGAACATAACTTTTTTGAAATGTCAACCGATCAATTCATTCCTCAACCATTCAATCCACTACTGCCCATTGTCCCAAACTGGCATTGATCCAAGAAAAACCACCGCAAAAAAACATGCTGTACGCCCTAACGCAGCCACACCTGTCATCGTTTCAACTCAATAAAAGGAGAGTTTCTTTCTCTTGTTTCGTTCCGCGATTACAGGAGCTCCTGGTATCTTATTCAAGTAAGAGTGTTTTCACGCTACGTTGTATATTACACATTTACCACTAGAAAATAAACTTGATTTCACACTTTCGGCTTTAATTTCGCTGTAGAGACAATTAGTCCAGTAGAAATTGACAAAATGTTAACCAAACCCACACATTTTAGTTAAAAAGACAATTTTTGTTTTAAAATGTCCAGTAAGGAAAAATCCAGCCAAAATCAAACATGGGGAACCTCAATTTTGTCAAAGGAAAACATACGTAAACTGTCAATTGAATATGTTCGTTTTTTGTAAGATTTTATTTGTGTTGGCTTTCCATATATAGATGCCAGTCCATTCAATATATGTGTTATGGAAAGCCAAACAAGACATTTGTTTGCAATTTTGTTGCCCATAGCGTAATTATATACATATTGGTTGATTTATTTGTGAGACACAGGTGTCGAAACAGGGTGTGCGTGGGGACTGGAACACGCACTATTTTTTGTTGGAAGCTGGAGGTAGCATTAGCTCCCGAATATTTAGGGAAGGTGTGGATTTTGTGGTGTATCTTTAGTGAAGGGTTGTATATAGGATTTGTCTCCTAATATTTAGTGAAGCGTGCAAATTGATGTTTTTAGAGAGCTTGGGGTGGGTTTTTTTGCTGGCTCCAGGTTTTTTTATTGGCGAGCCTGAAGGAGGATTGCAAATGGAAGTTTTCACAGAGCCACTGGGAAATGCCGCTCAGGCCATCAAGGATGTCATTGGCATACTAGATTAGCCAGTCGATATCTACCCGTCACCTGAACATGTCAGCATTAACAAACTTGAGTCGTAGATACATCTACTTCCCCTTGCCCTTGTGAAGAATCTTCATGACAAGAGATGCGGCTATATAGTAGAAGAAGATGCGCAGACTACAGTTAATGTTAATATGAGAATAGTTTCACACTTGTCAAATATTATCGTTATCGGGCTTCAGTGCTATATATGAACAAGTAAAGGCATTTGAGAAGTCAATTATTTTGTAATTGGTATCACAGCCTACCAAAAGAAGATCCACGTACCGATGTCATCAAGTGCGAGAAAGTTAGCACTGATGACATTACTCGTGCAGGAGATTACGACAACAGCAAACACCCATGCAAGCAGCCTAGTCAGAACTACATGGCAGAGGCCAGACGTTTGGCTGTCAAAACGTATAACCAGAGACGGATCCAGAGAGGGTAGTCTGGGGGCGGGGGCAATAACCTCCAGTTGTATCCATTGAGGCTTACCATAAACATCCACTGGTAGCTGAGCCATATTCACATTTGGTATTCCGTGGTACGTGCCCGATTCAGGGCGATTTCGCTGTCGCGCTGTCGGATCATAACTTCAGAAGGGAGATGGACGTGCCATCGAATATGTTTTCGCCGGCGTCACCATAATTTCATGTCTTCAGCTCGACTGTTGACATCGGATGACAGAGGGATGGGGGAGTCCTGTTGAATTTTCTTTTTGCTGTCGCAACTTCAGCTTCTTCTCACCTAAACGGGGGCGCATTCCAAAGACATAGGGGCACACCACAAAGGCATATTCAAAAAGGTCTAGGGGCACGCCAAATTCCATAGGTCTAGGGGACATCTGTACCCAGGCCCCTCCCGGATCCGCGTATGATAATTACTAGTTATAATAATAAATACCTTATTGACAAAATACAAATTGGTCCATATCTGCGGCCGGACATGTTATCTTAGTAACTACGGACATCTCACTAATAAACCAACCAGGATATTCATTCTATCGTTGAAAAAGTCGAGGTTCCCCAGCGTTGATTTTGGTTGGGTTTCTTCCGTAAGTTCAAGAAACCCTACTGGTCATCTTAAACAAAAATTGGGTTTTTAACCAAAATGTCCGGGTCGTCGTCAATTTCTACTGGACTAAATACGGGTCGTTATCATCCTTCTGTTCGCGTGTTTCGCGTTGCCGGCTTTGGCTGATGACAATGCAGTTCAACTGGAGAAGACGGTATGTTAAACAATCTACAGAAACATACTTATTTCATATGAACATGTAATTGTGATAAGACTGCACAATGAAGACATTATAAATCGGTCGACTATCAACTACACCGTGGCCATTTTAAAATATACTACGCGGCAAAGAGAAACAATTAACATAACTGGCGTTTGGCTGCACACATATTTTTATATGTTATACCATTACACTATCATGACATATCTGCCTTAGGTACTTAAAAATCCATTAGTATTTACAATAATTATGTGATCAATACAATACGCTACTATCACTTTGTAAGTCCATTTACATGCTCATTGTTAACAAAGACTAGGCCAATTAGTTTATTTAGCTTACACATATTGTTTACATGTATTAAAGCGATCATGTTTGACCAAGATGTGTCCATTGAGACAACGCTGTAGTCTACGTTTTGTTAGGATGACGAGACTTCGCTAGATCTCCACGAGCGAAGTCAGCGAACATGTGTCTGGTAAAGAAATTTGTACTTAATTTTTGTTTTAGAAAAATCAAATCCCAATGATTTGATTTACATATATACATATATAATATATATTACCCCGCTATATTGCACAGCGTCTTGCTATTGTTAGTCGTTGACATATTTCGGACATTCACTGCTACAGTTTACTTTTTGAACGTTCCCTGAAAAATTGGCAGGTTCGCAAACACACACACGGCATACGAACACCAGCACACGCGCACACACGCGCACACGCGCACCCGCGCACACGCGCACACGCGCACACGCGCACACGCGCACACGCGCACCCGCGCACACGCACACATGCACATTTATATATACATATGCCGGTTCATCTCACAAATAAAAAGTCTTCTCAACTGATTTAAGGGAAATTGTTTTCAAATATACAACAATTAATTAAAACGAACTGGCTGATCGTGTCAACAGATTCAGGGATCATCTCAAAATCTTAAAGGGTTATCTCATAAATACTATTGCATTCTCTAAATTCATGATATTGTTGTTTCACAAAAACTGTAAACATTCATTAAAAACAACTAACTTACTGTCACAATAAATTTGAAAAACCACCATTGCATTAAATGGTCTTCTCATAAAAAACAGGGGCCTTCTCAAAAAGCTTAAGGGATCATTGCCAAAATTGACGTATTGTTAAAATAATTGCTTGATCATCGCAAAACATTAAGGGATCATCTTAAAAAATACGTAGTCATTTCTCAATAAAGGGATTTTCACAAACAACTTAAGGGATATATCAAAATGTAATGTTGAAGTGTGCTACTATAAAATTAATATAAACGTAACGGTAATCTCGAAATAATAATAATAGTAATAATAATAATAATACTAATAGCAACCAACTGAAAAAAATTACAGGGGTAATCTACAAAAGCCAAACTTCATTGTTATCTGAATCAACTAAATTGGTCATATTAATCAATAACGGAAACCTAATGTATACTAAAATGCCTGATGATAAGAGATTATGTCATAAACAATTTAAACAAAAAAAGTTGAGATAGTTTTGGAAAGTTCATTTTTATAACAAACTAGAAGATCATCTAAACACGTGAAGGGATCATTTCATAAAACCAAGTAGTTTTTTCGAAGAAAACGTTAATTAACTGGTCATCTAATTAAACAGATGGGTCTTCTAAAAAAAGTGTCGTTACAAAATACGTAAGTAGCGACTAACAAATTAAGGAGCTGGTCGTCTCAACAAATTAAGGGCTGATCTAAAAGTGTAGGGGACTTCTCAACAAAATTTTATTATTATTTTAAGCTACGAAATGATCTAGCTGGTCGTCTCAATATATTAGGGAATCGTTGAGTGAAATAATGGGGTTCTTCCCAAAACAGATAAGGCGTCATTTACAAAAAACAAGGATTATTGAAACAATTATCTGGCTGGCTGATTGTGTCCTATAAATAAGTCGTCACGTCATAAAAAGAAGCGGTCAGTATGTGTAATTAAGGGAAACAGAATCATGCCCAAATTCATCGCACAATATAAATAAAAAGAGTCATCAAAATAAATTAACTTATTGCAAATGTAGGGGTTATCTGTATAGATTAAGCGGATTTTATTATTAAATTATGGAATATTTATTATGCTGAGATAATGTTTAATTTATCGAGACGATCAGCTTGTTCGTTTTATTGAACATTTTTTTTTTTTGTTGTTGTTGTTGTTGAGAAAACCCCTTAATTCACATATTACCATTATTGTCTTGATACGATCCCTTAATGTGTTGAGACGATCAGCCGATTATTTTTAATGAACTCGTCTATTTTGGAAATGATCCATTAACTTTTTTGAGAAGACCACTTAATGTTTTGATATGATCATTTAATGTGTTGAGACTATCAGCTCGTTATAGTGTTATTGCCGCCTAACATGTGTTGTAACGATACTTTATTAGAAGAACCATGCGTTGTTATGAGATGTCCCCCTAATTTAACTAACTTTTTTTTGAAGACCACTTGATTCTTATGAGATTCCCATATCATGCGTTGAGATGAGCAGTTAGCATTATAAAATGATGTCTTAATGACTCCTTTTTAAATTAATCTTTACCATTTGTTTTTGATATAATCCCTTAATATTAGGCATAATATAAAATACATTAGGTGCTCCTTATTCGTATATATATTCACCACCCGATTTTTAACTTACTAAAAAGGTGCTCCCAAAACGGACTTCCTGCACATCCATTTGTATTATTTAGCCATCATCACACATTTCGCAAACACATTGTGGATATTAGGGCCCTGGCCAGTCATGGTGTGCCCACGGCGCATATTAGTCACATTCTATTCATTCTTCCCCGTCCCTACTGTCCAAAAACAGTTGGTGCATTGCTGTTTCTGCACCCACTTGTCTGGCTTGTTTTCGAAGCTATGATACATCGCAGTAGCATGGCGAGCGATCGCTTCCTCCCCCTGTAGTTCCACTCATGTTGGTTGAGGCTCCTTCCGCGTTGTAGGATTTTTTGTTACATTTTTTTCTCAATCGAAGTTGACGTTTGTATGGCCTGAGCGTGGTGATGCATGTCTTTTCTCAGTTACTTGACTTTCACCTGTTGATTGATCTCCTGGCAGTATATGTGATGACACTCACTACGGGGTTTATTATCATGGCTGGGTGACACATTCAACTTGACAACATACTTATATATTACCCTACTTGATAATATAATAATATAATATGTATCCATACAGCTTATATTGACATTATATATTTGTATATAGGTGTGTGTATTGTATTAACCGCATATCGACGATAGCGAACCCATGTTATCATAGCGGACACGGGGGCCCGTTTTGTGCGCACGTCACAGCCTCAGGTTGATAATCAATTTGAATACAAACTATCCATGTTTTTAAAATCTAAGATATATATATATATATATATATCATAGCATTTACTTTTGACTGATGCATAAAACGGAAATATGATATTTTGAAAATAGTGCTATCATTTTCAGAAAAGTGTGAAACACATTCTCTTGGAGCTCACCTCTTTGAATGTGCATTTCGCACTTCCAACCAATGTTCACTAGGGCCTATTTATGAGTTACTTAGCAGTGCCACCACACATTTAGCTCTATATAGTACAATAACGCCAAACGGCCGGGAGCCCGTTTTGGGTAGGTGGCCCGTTTTGCACGCCGTTCTCCTAATATGACTAATACGTTTGACACTTTGATGGAATGCGTTTTATTATTGACAAGTACAAGAGTACAACGATGCAACGCTGTTTTCTGTGCAATTGGTCACGCTACAGAGCGCAGCAACCCAAGCGAATTGAAACAAAACATTGGCAGCAAAACTCCTGCTCCTGTGACTTCAACGGTACTTGACGCGTATGCCAGTCACATCGCAGTCTGTTGGTTTCCGGACGGTCCTGCACATGGTTTGGTGGCCTCATTAATGCTTATGCCTGCATTTCGCACGGCCCCACAAGGTGCATTTGCAACGGCAACTGCCCAGGCAACTGCAACTGCCTCGTCTGCAGTTAATGCTACAGCCATCTGCAAAAAGGAATTGCACAGAAATATCGATTCGGTTAACAAAGTGCCTGAGCTGTTCTATTAATATTAGCATAATACTTACTAACGCACTATAAATACTATATTTGCCGTTGCGTAGATTACATTTGCTATACTAACTAGCATACATACGTCCAACTTGATATAGTATGTGGCTGACTTTTTTTACATAATGCTTGCATTGCACAATAAGAAATCTTAATCAAATATCGTTAAATATTTAGAAGCTACACTAATGACCGGGAGGCACTTTTCGCCCCCTCCCCACCCCTCCGCCCACCAACCACACCAGACTCCTTCCGACTGCAATGTACCCACTTCACCGACCTACACCGTATACACTTACTGGAAGCCGACGTAACGTCATAATCACGTAAACTTGAACACTTTCGAATACGTCAGACCGCCATTAAGTAGCCCCGACTACATTCAACGTGCGTAGTAGAAATTGTTCAAGTTTACTTGATTACTTGAGTATCCCCCCCCCCCCCGGCTTCCAGCATAGCGCAGTCGAAGTCGGTCCGTGTAGTGCACTCATAGACTGTGGTCGGATGGAGTCTGGCTTGGTCTGGTCTGGTCTACCGAAAAGTGTTACACTCATTATTAAGTCGTCTAGTTAAATTCTGGTCTACCCAATCGATAGGGTATGCTTAAATTAGCTCCTGGAACACGGAAGTAAAATCCGGCTATCTGAATCAACTTATGTTATACTATAAGGTATAATGCTTGCCCACAGTAAATAATTCTAAATGTAATAACTCTTTGTACGACTTAAGTCCTCCCGTAGACCTCCTGTGTTCTTCTGTGGTGTAATCGTGACCAAAAACAAAAAAGAAACAACTAAGTTTAGTTTGATGTAAAGTCAAATTTATACCGTCAATAATTATAGTATGATAGCATGTATACTAGTAAGGTGTGTCACCATACATTAATAGTAATAATAATAGCATTGATAATAATAATACTAATACTAGTACAGGTCCCAATCTCCATCGCACCAAAACCATAACCATTTGCATATAATTAAATTATAATAACTACACATTGGCAAAGTGTCACACACAAAGCTATGTTGTTCGCCCAATATAATTTTGTTCAGCAGTTTGTCACTCACAAACGCACACACACGTGAAAAAACAGTTTACAGTAATACATTAAACATCTTGATGGAATATGTTGTATTATCATAAATGTGTTCAACATTACTTCTTCTCTGACGTAGGCCGCGCTTTAGGGCGCAGCGCCCTCGGGTGAGCATAATATTAACAATGGTTGCAATGTTTGTTTTCCGTATATATATTATATATTAATGGTTCGATGTCATAAGCTAAACTGTGTAATGCATGCACATTGTTATTATGCAACATTTCATAGTGTACTTTTAGTGGAAAGTGTAGTTAGACTTACCTCTGGGTATTCTCCGCAGAATCGAAAGTTGGTCGTTCTCTCTCTTGTAGCGATCTTATAAGAAAATAGAAACGAAATATAATCTTTGTCAAAGTAGACTAAATATAAAACAGATGTGTGCATTTTGAGGATGTTATTCGGCGTGAGGCTGGGATATAATGAGATACAATTTCCGTTCTTTAAAATCCATTGTCAACGTACACGACTTCGGATCAAAGCACAATTCTACCTAGATATATGAAATATTAACATTTGAATTGTGTAGTTAATACTCATCGTCAAAACACTTACCACTTTTACTTTACGCTTATTTTTTAATGGCTATGTTGGGTGGATTTTTGGCATGAATGAATTAGTTAATTCTAGCAACTAGTCAGGCAATCATATATGACCACGACACGCTTCATTTGGTGTGCCAATAGACAGGTATTATTCACCTCATTTTGGTGAAAGTCAATAGGTCAACGAACAGGTGGACAGTTTTAAGTAATAACATGGGCAGTCTTGGAATAAACAATAAATAGGCCAACACATTGCGTTTGAGGGATCAAAATGTCGTGGTTATCAAGTGACAAATGCAACAACCTATCGGCTCGTTGGGATATGTTCTCACTTATCATGGGTTGACTCCACCCACAGCGGCCACAACAAGCTAATCAGAAACTTAGATGTTAGAGGGGACTTCACAGTCGTTACTTGGCTGCAAGGAGACCGTGCAGTTGTCGGTTGAAGCGAGCGTGATGGTATAAGCAGACAGGTCTGTACACCATATAACTGTTGATTAATGGGAGTCACAATGCAACTAGGTCTTCTTCCTGTAGATGCCTTATTCACCTGATCTGTTCCAGGCCAAATATCTATGGAATGAGCTTGAGAGGGGCATGTGTCGAGGGGTTCAGAGACCAACTAACAGGAAGTCGCTCATACAACGATTGCGCATTTCATCGCGCCTAGTGCAAAGCATGCACCACACAAGGTATTGAAGTACATACGGCTGGCGTGCGCAGTAGTCGCTGGTCTTACTACTGTTATAATGCCAAATTTGTTTAAATATAACGTTATTCCTTGAATAGCAACACCATTATTATTAATATATTTGTGACACAAAGCTGTTTTATAATGTTTATCAAATAATTGTGATTTCATTGATCTAAAGTACAATAAAATATATGTCTTCAAAAACATACCGGATATATCGTCGCCGACTTCAGTCAGACTTTCAGAAGAATCAACTTCCTAATAAAACATAGAAGGCAACATTATCTCAGTAGAACACTGGCAGAATATCGCTCTAATACGACTTTGTAATAATGTGTTGCTTGAATAAAGTAATTGTTGACAACAACCATATCAAATGGACTTTCAAATTATTTCAATATGACATATACAACATATAAAAAACTAATGGACTATTAAATAACTGAAGAAGGTAACTGTATTTGCTAAACACAATTATATTAGTTATTTCTCGTTGCACGTTCGCAGACAAGTTCATATGAAATAAGTGAGTTTGTATAGATAGCTTATATTACCGTGTTTTCCAACTGAGCCGCAGTGTCATCAGCCAGTGCCGGCAATGCGAAACACGCAAACAGAAGGATGATGACGGCGCGCATTGTCTCTAAAAGAAAGTTAAATACAATTATTTCTCAAGAGAAGAGTGACTTTAAGTAAATTGTTCAAGTTTTAAATGTGCAATGTATAAACTAGCCACGAGTACTCTTACCTGAATCACACGTCAAGAGCTGCTGCAATAGTCGAATGAATTGAGAGAAAGGAGTTGTCCTTTTAACTAACTACAGCCAATGTCACGTGTTGCGTACTGAATGTTTTTTCTTGGTGTTAATTATTCCACCAGTGCCAAAAACGTGATAATACAACAGAGCACCGTTCACAGACATTTCTACGTAAGTTCAGAAAAGCCACGCGCAATTAGTTGTTACCTTCAAAAAACAGTTTAGAAAGTCTCCAGGCAGTGGTAGTGCAAATGTTTTATAAGAATTATATCCCTGGTGCCTGACGTAAACAGGTTTGGCAAATTCACGTTTTACACGGGATGTTTTTTTGAGTACTACTGCCAGAAGACTGCAACTTAAACATTGAAGAAAATTACGATAGTGTCACATGTCTGGATTCGGTATAACATGATTATACCGCATAGGACGTCAATAAATATACAACTAAACAAGGGAACAACGTTCAGAACGGGCCCCTTAACCCAAACCGGCCCCAGCCCCTCTGGTGTTTCTGTATTATATATCATGTACTCTGTATTATATATCATGTACTCTGTTATTTCGATTTATTGGAAAATCACTATAGAAAATATATTGATACGGTCTCAATGCTATGCACAATTATGGACAAATATTACCGATCTTTATGTCAGGTAAGAACATTAAAACCGGCGGCGCTTTGCAAACGGAAAATCTACGCGGATTTTAGTTGATGTCATTCGCAACAGCCTGTGTTGATTAGACACAGAATGACCTATCAGTAAATTTCAAACACAAATCATTAGTAATTAACCCCAATGTGTCAAACTCTCCCAGACAGTGACTGCACAGTGCACTGGTACTGGACTATGTGTATACAGCTGTTAGTTGAACATGGCCTCATGATAGGTTCCAAATATTGCTGTTGACATTAGTGTTAGCATGAAAACTGTGCAATTTCAGTATTATTTGTAAAATAAAATACCTACGACCCGTTTTATTTTTTGAATGACATTTTATTTGCAACAACTGTTTATAATGTATTGCCTTCATTTTTTAAGAATAAAAGCAGCACATCAGATCCACTAGGACTAAACTGATGTAAAGAAATGTCATAAGGTAGCATGATGTTATTAGTTTGTCAACAAGACAAAACAAAAAGTGTTTTCAACACAATGTTTCACATGTAATTGTTAATGTTATGCATATGTTATATCCAACTAGCTGAGTTACCCGGCGTTGCCCGGAGAAAAAGGCAGTCATATACATCTTCAAACTATTTGCACTGAAATCTAAAAAAGTATTGCTGACATATTATGAACAGTGAAAATGGACCAAACTTCAAATGCCCAACATTCAATTTCCAGACACCCTAAACCCATCACAAATGTTTCCAGCCTACCCGCATTAATAAATGTTGACTGGTCACTGGCCTAGTTGTTAGGACAACCTTTTGCAAGAAATCGCACGCGCTCACCCGTGTAACTGACGTAATCAGCAACAGGCAGCTGGTTTACGCGTCCTGAATTTTCTAACGTTACTAACATAAAAACTAATACATTTGTCTGCTTACGCCCAGTGACACATTTATACATGGACTAATTACATGTACCATGATATAAATAAAACATTAAATTCCGTGGCTGGAACTCCACGAACTGTTGCAGTGTGTTGTTTGCCAGAAGCAGCAGAGCTCACGGGGCTGACGCGGTGAAATGCTTACGTGACCAGCGACAGATAGACCTGGTGCATGTTAAGCGCTGAGGATTTTCAAACGTCAATAACTTGAAAACTATTCAAAATGTCTGTATACATCCAGCGACATATTTATAGATGACATAATTATATTTACGATGATATAGAAAAACATTAATTTCCGCAGCTGGAACTCCACCAACTGCCCCTCAAGTTCTCCACTCTACCAACTGCCCCCCAAGTTCTCCACTCCACCAACTGCCCCCCAAGTTCTCCACTCCACCAACTGCCCCCCAAGTTCTCCATTCCACCAACTGCCCCCCAAGTTCTCCACTCCACCAACTGCCCCCCAAGTTCTCCACTCCTCCGTTCGAATTTCAAAAATGTCTCAATATTCGAACCATACCCGGTAGGTCCATGAAAATTGTCAGCCCGACACATGCAAAACTGACGGAGACGTGGGTGCACATGTAAAACATAGAACGAACTGTTTTATAATATAGATAGTAGGCTGGTGTGAGTGATAAAAATACATTTGGAACCAATTCATTATACTACTAATAATAAGATAACTTTTATTGCGCCTAAATCCTTGGAAACCAAGCTCAGAAGCGCATCAAAACTAAAGGATTGGTCAACAGATGGGTCAAGGCGCTAGGGAGCTACGGTGAATAAGCAAGGTTGTAAAGATACATTTTTAAATGACGACGGAATTTTGTAATATTTTCAACTGATCTAACACTAAGAGGGAGCATATTCCAAAGAGTTGGTGCAGCAACAGAAAAAGCCCTAGTTCCAATGTTAGTGTTGACTCTAGGAACAAAATGTAGGTCACAACTTGATGATCGAAGCTGGATAGGTTTTCTTACAGGAGTAAGCAATGAATGCAAATAAGATGGTTGCTTATTGGACAGTGCCTGGTATGTAATGGTAGAAATCTTAAATATTATACGATATCGTACAGGGAGCCAATGCAAATACTTCAAAAGTGGTACAGAGCGAGAAAAACGAGGAGATCTTGTAACTACTCTTGCTAGACAATTTTGCACACGCTGAAGTTTTGTGATATCCTTGCTAGCGATATTATAATGGAGGGAATTGCAATAGTCAAGTCTGCTGCTAACAAGCGCTGTTGCAATAGTCTTAGCGACAGAAAATGACATCTACCGGCGGATACGGCGAAGATCACGAATATGATAAAAACAAAAGCGACTTGTTTGAGATATTTGTTGTCGGAAATTGAAGTTACTATCAAAGATCACTCCTAGATTCCGCACGGAGGTTGCTGGCGTGATATACTGATTCTATATACGCGCAGGGAAAAAACCATCCAGTTTACTACGCTGCATTGGAGTACCAATAATGATCAATTCAGTTTTATTTGCATTTAATTTCAACTTGCTGTCAGTCATCCAGTGGAAGATATTTTGAAGGCAATCACTAAGTTGGTTAAGGGAGCGATTTGTATTCCGGGTAGCCAACGACATGTAGATCTGAGTATCATCAGCATAAATATGATGATCCAAGTTATGTATTTGTATAACAGAGCTTAGTGGCGTGGTGTAAAGAGTAAAAAGCAAAGGCCCAAGAACAGAACCCTGGGGAACACCAAATAAAGCCGGCAGTGCAGCTGAAAAGCAGTTCGCAATCTTTATAGTTTTATATCTATCAGTTAGATATGAAGAAAACCAGCTTAGTGCTGTGCCAGATATGCCGTACCACGTTAATAGGCGTTCAATGAGAATGCTGTGATCAATCGTGTCAAAAGCGGCAGAGAGATCTAGTAAGGTAAGTGCAGTCACTTTACCATTATTAGTGTTCAAGTTATTGTCATTATAGCCCTCCAAACATCCTCCAACTGTACTCAATTTGAAGAAGGGGGGCATAAACGTTAACGTTAGCATGAATTACAGTGTCTAACCACACAAAAAGTTTTGCTCAGATGCATGGGAACTATTTAGATAAAGTTCAATTGTTTACACTTTAAATGTTTGATACTCACACAAATATGTGCACAACAAATTATGATAAAACAACCTTTGCAGTTGTATTTCTCAGCAGTCTTTGTATATAGACTCAGTCACGCACAAACCTGTTCTTTCGAAACATATAAAACCTACTTATAAGTATGCTATATCATTTATAAACAAAAATTATTTGGTTATGGCGAAATCACTGGTCACCAAAAACAGAAGTAATAAAAGGTTGTACTGTAAAAATATATACAAAATTATTATCACGTTTACACTAAAACATGTCATTTAAAATGCTATGCTATTTACCAATATGAATGATCGCTAAAACAGTCAAGAAACATAAAAATATTGATGTCATTGCCAATTTTGTAGGTACATTTTCCGACATAACAATCTTATGATGATGACATTTCAACCAGGTTTATTAACAAGTGCAGCTACAGGTAATCTGCCATTTCAATATATGTCTTTAACCCACAGGCACCGACTCAGATGGAGTTGAACAAACTGACTTAAAATTCCCAGTATGACGTTGGCACAGTATTACGCAATGCACGAAGTTAGGACACAACGATAATTATATCCAGTAGCAGATAATAATTGTGTCGACTAGATGGGCGATGTTTGAGCTAGCCAATCTACTTCATATTCCATTCACTTCCTATATTCTACCTGGTTACCATTCTACCTAGCCTACTTTCACCAGCTAGCTCCTGCAGTCTTCCGGATATCCTTTCGAGTGTTGCTTGTGTGAAATAGTGTACCTTGTCGTACTCCAGTCTTGATGTTGATATTGCTGCTTTCGTTGTATAAGTGGACTGTCATCGAACTGGTGGTGTAGATGTCTTTCAGGAGTTCGGTGTACACCTCTTCTATATCCTGTTCTTGACGCGAGGTCAGTATTGCTTGAGTTTGCACCGTGTCGAAAGTCTTCTCGTAGTCGTCGAACGCAACGCAGAGCGGGGTATTAAGTTCTCGTCACTTCTCCTTCAGTTGGTTTACGACGTGGATGTGGTCTGTCGTTGCGTATCTACTTCTGAATCATGTATGCTCTCGTGGTTGCTTTTCATTGAGTGTCTTCTCTAGCCTATTTGTTAGTTAGTTAGTTAGTTAAACACACACGATGATAACTTGCCATTACTTACCCCTGTGTCAACCACATTCTTACTTCTTTCCTTGCATTCTAAAGTGAGAGAGAGAGAGAGAGAGAGAGAGAGAGAGAGAGAGAGAGAGACAGACAGACAGACAGACAGACAGAGAGAGAGAGACAGACAGACAGACAGAGATAGAGAGAGTGTGTATGCATGTGTGTCTGTGTGTGTATATGAGTGAGTGTGTATGTGTGTGTGTGTGTGTGTGCGTGTGCGTGTGCGTGTGCGTGTGCGTGTGCGTGTGCGTGCGCGTGCGCGTGCGTCTGTGTGTGCGTGTGCGTGTGCGTGTGCGTGTGCGTGTGAGTGTGTGTGTGTGTGTGTGTGTGTGTGTGTGTGTGTGTGTGTGTGTGTGTGTGTGTGTGTGTGTGTGTGTGTGTGTGTGTGTGTGTGTGTGTGTGTGTAAGTGTCCGAAGCGGCGTTCGCATATTCGAGGTTTGAGCGAACCATGGCGAAATCTTTCGTGACTAAACAATTATATTTATGTTTCGAATGCGTTTTATATTTAAAATTGAAAGATGCTACGGCAACACAGTTCACCGTAGACCAGCGTTGTGATCAATACAGTAGAGTGGGCTTTATTATATAATATAGTGTCTTTCTTCGGGAGTAGATACTTGATCGCTATACGGTTTCAGTCTGAAGAAACATAGTTCCTTAGTGTAAACACACTATTCTATATTGACCATCAATACTGAACTAGACATTACAGTACTTGAATTTCCCTGGGTGTTTGGATAATATAATTATTAATGCATTAAACCATGTGATACGTTGGATATAGATTGTAACCAACGAAAACCCTTTTCAGAAATTGGGAAACCTGCCATTGTACACTACATGCGTGAACACGATCTTTCCATACAGGCGACATCAAAAACAAATAGTGGTACAAAGGGATGTGTGCGTGTAAATATAAACTGTTCAGGCGTAGTTTGCAAGTATGTTTCCATTCTGTTGAATATCACATTATCTATTATCTTGGAACATATGAAAGGCTCATTGGTCTGTAATTACCGTTATCATTTACCCGTCAATTTTTATCTTTAATAACCGGTACAATAACAGACTATGAGACTAATTTCGGAACACAACCATACACCATAATAGAGGTCATTAGGGTAGATAATAGCACCACAATTTGAGCATCGGCGAACTTGAAGTGTTCTGCAGTAATACTATTCAGACCTGGTGACTTGTTGCATGATAATTAATTAATAATACCCATCATTTCAACTGCACCAACTGTAATTTCATTATTGTCATTGATGAATGAATGAATGAACGTTTATTCAACAACAACAACAACATAATACATGCACAGTCTGGTTTGCTGCTGCTGCTGCTGAAAGGACATAGCTGAAGTATTAGACTTATGTGTTGCTATGCCCTACTCGAACTAAGAAAACTGAATAAATACAACAGGAATTATAAATAAATCACAAAATAATATTCACAACTCATATATTAACTTTTGACTATAGTGCTTGTGTTACTATTACATAGGTTTAACAAAACGTCACCTTCAATTAACAATTCACAAATATGTAGAAAATAATGACAACTTGATTGTTTTTTTAAATTGTGTTAAACTTGGAAGCTGAGTCAATTTATTTGGTAAATTGTTCACGTTTTTATACCCTTGACGGTGATTGACAGCAGTCGGAGGGTAGTGTTTGTCTTTTTAACATAGAACAATTTGCTTTGTCTTGTATCATGTATGTGTATTGCTGCGGTTGGTTAAAATAATGCTTGAACACGACCATTTAAAGAATGGATGTTTGCTTTATAAAGTATGATCATAGTCTTGTATTTAACTAAGTCATGAAATTTAAGCATGTTTGAGAGATGGAAAAATACAGATGTATGATCATGGTAATTAAGGTTATAAATAATCCGTATAGCTTTATTCTGTAACATAAATAGTTTTCTGAGTCTAGATTGATAAGTATTTCCCCAGATCTCACAGCAATATGACATATGTGGTTCAACAAGTGAATTATATAATGTGTGTAACGCTTGACAATCAAGAACATGCCTAGTTTTATACAAAACTGCTATGCTTTTTGATACTTTTGATTCAACCGTTTGTATGTGTTCTCTCCATGTTAAGTTTTCGTCAATGGTTACTCCAAGGAATTTTGTATATGATACCTGCTCAATGTTTTTCCCATTCAAAACTATATTCACATCTGTTCTATGTTGCTTTTTATTGTTAAACATTATAAAATGTGTTTTGTTCACATTAAGCGATAATTTGTTCGCTCGAAAATCGAATCAAAGTGAACATTGTCGCAGCGGCTATCTTTCACATCGTTAAATATATTTTCGTAGTGGTGCTTCCACATTAACCCAATATAGACATCACCATGTGTACGTACCATCAATGTTCGTCGGAAGTTTAACGTCAATGATCGTATGGTTCTTAATTTTCAGAACTATCGATGACCTTTTTGACATAACTTTTGTGCAATGGAATCAGCAATAAAAGTTTCTTTATTTTTTTTTACATTTGCTGACCGCATTCTTAAATTTGCTTCTGGACAGTTTAATGACATTAAATCATTATATATTTACATGTGTGTATGGTGTCAAGAGTCAAACTGAACCCGAACTAACACGATATTTGGCCGATATTTCACTGTGTCAATGTGTGCAGCCAATGAAGTCACCTATTGGTACATGGTTTATTGTACATTGTGTTTACTGTTTATTTCATGTTGATATATGATGGTCTATAAATAGATTGATTATAATGATTATAATACACTTTTAACTCTCTGGTAGAATGCGCCGATTTATATGAGTTGATTTGGGGGTGGATTGGGTTTCGCGCGCTTTATACCTATTGTTTACTAGCTCACCATCTTGTTTTGTAGGTTTTAGGTTGGTTGTTAGGGAAGCTAATTTGTCAAAAACTTGGTTTAGGTAGGTCAGATCGCAACTACAACCATCTGTTATATTCCAATGTCATTATACTAGTGCCTCGTTCATTTATGAACGAAAGAAACGTTTGAAAATCGTAGATAATATCGGTAAATATCGGAGCGGTAAAACGGATTCGACTATACCTGACGAATGTGCAAATCTCATTGTGTTATAATTATTCAAACTGATCATGTATTAGAACTGTGATTACTGTTTTGAAAGGGAAAGTACTTCATAAGTATACAATTTCTGCTCTCTCCTTTTGTACAATAATTGTGAATACAATTAAACATAAAATCATGTACGTATTATAATGTTATTGTGGAAATAAAAATGTATTACTATTAAGCTGCATTGAACTGGATAAGTGGACAGACACTTGAATGATAAGCACGTGTACAGTCTTAAAATTGGATTATAACCACTGTATCTCTACTAGTATCTGACCAACCGTGGCTCCGTGGGCGACCACTTTAATGTAATCGCACCGAAGTCGGTCGAGAATAGTCCTTCAAAGTAGCGTTATATTGACGAGACGCAGAGCATATGCGATTTCTGGGAACACCTGACAATGCCTCACCTCTTCTGTTGTTGATTGCTGAATGATACGTCCACAGTGGAAGATGTCGCCAACGTCATTGACCGAACAGTGCATGCACGCGCCAGACAATGGCTGCACGCGAACGGCGCAAAAGGGAACGGAGTTGTCTCCGATTTCTTAATTAACTCAGTTTCAATTCAGGCTCGCCTTACAAACATAATAAACAGTTTGATTACTTCAATAGTAATACTAATAACACTAAAAACAATAGCAACATTATTAACAATAACAACAATAATAACAATAATAATGTGACAAGTCGCCTATGGCGCCAACTCCATTATTAGAGCAAGTGGTTTGGCACCAGCTAATGCAGCGCCCCGGTGAGTTATTGTAGATTGAGCGCATTGGTTCTGTGAGTCCACGACTACGGTTTATCAATGATCAGTGATTATGTTTGGGATAGTTGACTTCCCCTGGAATAAAAATCCGGTAGAAGGGACCAACGGGTTTAGTATCTTTTTTTCGAAATACACAGTTATATTGGGGTGATCGACATTGCCAATGTTTCGAAACGGCAGCCGCAGGAAGTGGATTCGAACGAATATTCTCTCAGGAACGTGAACGTGAACATGATTGGCACGCACCTCTTCTTGGGATTGCAAACGATACTGTTGCTGTGCATAACCTTTTTTGGAGAATTATTGATTAGTCTCAAAACCAGAACATAGAAACGTCGTCGTCGACTTACAAAAACAGTTGCTACCATCGACCGCAACCGCATGCAGAGAAGTACGTCTACACAGTAATTTATTTGACTATTTTAAGTATGACTCTTTTGTACTCCGTTACAGTGTTTGCTTTGATATATCAGGTGTGAAGAAGCGGAGCGGAACGACCGCTCGAGTAAATGCCAGACGGCAACAAAACGTCGTCAACACAGTGATTCAAACGTCTTTTTTAAATAAGAGATTCGTGTACTCCTTTACAAAAATTGCTTTGATGTGAAACGGCGGAGCTGAACGACTAGTAACGCAAGTGCGAGACGGTCATAGGCACTAAATAATCTTATTGATAAAAAAGGTATTGGGCGATTTCAAAAATTTTAATGGAACTTATTTCAGCTTATTTGTCTAGCTGTTTTCCACCAGATTTTCAAGATCAATGGATCAGTGCGGTTTTCTCATTAACGTTTAGATTGTTCGCATTTGGCAAACCCCCTTTTATATTTCCTGGCGGCTATGCTGGAAGAATGATAGTTTCTGCCTACCAACGAAGTTCTATGCATTTTAGTTGGTTTGGTTGTAATTTATTTTAGGTAACAATGTTTCGGAGGAGAGTAAACTCCTTTAACTGTTGAAGCACAGTGGTAAATCACAACTCCTCTTCCCTGACAGGGGTTTGAAGTTGAGTACAGATTCCTTCCATGGCTTACCCGCCGTCTTCAATTGTCAATCATTTTAACCGGATATTGTTTTAATCCAATGTAAATGACTGGTTGATTTATGACGTCATTCGATGTATCATTATGTAAAAAATAAAAACAAAAGATGTGTTACATTGTTTGTTTCACACAGGTGTGCAATCAAAGGGTAAATAATAGAAAAGATCGAACCTAACGACATCGCTATGGCAACCTCCATACAAGAGAGGGGTATGTTAGATAATAGACATCCTGTTCGTAGTAAACAATTCCCAAAATGCTCCTCGCCGAACACTATATAAATGGTCCTATAATTTTAAACTCATCGTGCTAACACTCAGGCTCTTGGGATGTGTATGCTCTGTGTAGTTTGATGATCCACCGTGAAACTTTCTGCATATTGTTTCCAACACCACGATGTCCGAAAAAGGGCCTGAACAGGATGTAATGCAGTAAACCCGGGGTGGGTGGGGGAACAGTTGGACCAGCCGAGTTGAAATGAACAACCAATGCATTTGTGAGTGATTATTTCAACAACTGTCCATGCTAGACACAATAATTGACATGATCACTTGGTAACTAAAAACAAGGAGGAAAGGAAAATTTCCTCATAATAATCCTAGTGAAACACGAGGTTAACAATGGTATGCCTGCACGTGAACCCTATGGCCGAGTTCAGTTTGCTATGTTAGTAAACTGATTGCTACAACACAAACGCAGTTTACCCATGGCGACAGATACTATAACTGAAAACATTCAAATAGTTGGCTGTTTGATGAAAACAGATCTAAAGACCACCTCAATGCCATGGTGGCGTTGACACGCAGGGCGTAGACCTAAGGACTTAATTCGAGCTCGTGCAGCAAACGCAACAGGCGGCTAAGTATTGGAATATTGTGCTATTTATAGATTTCTTTGACTTTTCCAAAGCGATGTTTGCCTGTTTCCTGTACACACGTCGGTTTAAAACTTGCGCCTTACATCAACAACAAAAAAGAATACGTTTCACTTTCGCGTCAAACAGGATCTAGCGCAGAAAACATTGAACTTCCTTGTGTTCAATTGAGTGCGACATTTTCGGAACTACGAAAACCCCGAAAGATTGTATGGCTATTTAGGATGCAGACTAGCTATAGGCCAGCAGGGCCTATTTGTTGAATTTCGGGATGTTTTGTTAAGTTGCTTATTATAAATTTACATACATTTGAATGGACCCCGAGAGCTGGGGGCTCTGGTGCACGTGCCTCTGACGCCACTCAGGGGCTGATCCAGAGAGGGTAGAGAGTTGCAGTAGTTAAGGCCACTGCTAATTAGAACAACTGGTATTGTCTTAGCAGAAGATAAAGACAGATGACGCCGAATAGAACGAAAATCACTAATATGGTAGAAACAGGATTTCCATACTTGAGAAATGTTGTAGTGAAAGCGTAAATTATGAACGTATCTGATGGTTATGTATCATTACCAAGCAATTTAACTGGAAAGTAGTTAACAACCTTGTTTCGTTGTTGTCCTGTGCCAATAATAATAATTAGATTCTACCATCTTCCATGCGACATAAGTGGCCGAGCCATCGCAAGCTACGCTCGCTGAGGAGAGCATACATGCTAGGAGTGTTTGCGTGCTTGCGCACTTCTGCATTTGGGATGCGATCCCGCCATTTCACTCCAAGAATGCGCATGAGGCAACGTAAGTGGAATGTGTTGAGACGACGCTCCTGCCTTGTGTATGCTGTCCATGTCTCACTGCCGTACAGCAGGATGCTGACGACGCAGGCTTTGTACACTTGAACTCTGGTGTTCTGTGTGAGTGCGTAGTTTTCCCATACCCTCGTGGTCAGCCTGGACATTGCAGAAGAAGCTTTACCTATATATATATATTCCAAGTCCTATCGTATTCCTCATGGTGAACGTCTAATTTGCCTAATCAATTGCTTGGAATTATCTTATCTACATGTAGATGTCATCGTGTAAGACAGGAGTAGTTTAAGTACATGTACCAAGCTGCATGTTTTGTAGTTGTTTTGTGGTATGTTAATAACACTTTTATTTTCAGGGGTGAAGTAGGCTCTACCCGAGTCTGTATTTTGACACTAGCAATCACTCATTTTTTTATTCGTTTTCAATTTGATAATTGTTGCTGTTGTTGTTGCTGTTGCTGCTTTTCCGTCTGCTGCTGTTGGTGTGTTGGATTGTCACTGCCTTATACTGGGTTATACCTACTGCATCAAACGCTGCTTCATTGCCTCATTTCATTGTAACGATTTAATCGATCTTTTATTATAGAAACAACCAAAAGTTACATGTGACTGGAAAATGCGGTGAGCATAATCTTATTTGACTGTCAATATGTCCACAAATGTCCCCTTGTAAAACTACTTCGATTTACCAATCAGTGATATATCAGTTGTGATGTACGTTAATCTCGTCGTCATCGTCATGACGATCGCCGCACTCTCACACTACCCTTAACAAAACATTGTAGAATGATATGCAATTCTATTGTAATATGTAGTATTCTATAGTATTATATATAATTATACAGGTTATACGCTATTATTCCATATAAATTATATAGTTCCTTTATACTCACGACCGGAAAATTCGGGGCAGGTCAAAATTCGTGGCACTGAAATCTCGTGTCCTAACGCTCTTGGCCTATTTTAATGCACTGCGGGTCTCACACTGATTCACGTGACACGCGAACAATTTACACAGCGTAGATAGCACCCACGATTTTTGACGCATGCATCTACGACGATATTTAGATTTCGCCGGTATATTTTCGTCAGTATTTCACTCAAAACAACTTTTGTAACAGTGTATTTGTAGAAATTGGAAGGAAAATGTGTTAGAGATTTAGTACATAAATATCTTACGGAAGAATTTGATCAGGTTTTAGTAAAAATGGCAAAACACGATTGGACCCACGATTATTGCCCACACCAGTATACTTTCTATACTATTCTATATTATTATGTTGATGTTGATGTGAATGTGGATGTGCAAAACGACGACGACATTGACGGCGATGACGAGGACAAAGAGAATGATGACGACATCGTAGACATCGACACTGACGACGACATCGACAACAATATCTAACAAAAGAAAGATTTTATATTTTGCACAACTTTATTCTGTGAGAAAACTATGACATCGGACAAACGGTTGTCTACCATATCTACGTCCTTCACGCAGCGTTGATTCGTCCGCCATTCTGTTACCCTGTAGAAAAGATATTGTCGTAAGTAAACCGGTTAGGTATCGACACATAGGATACCTGATTGCCAGAACACTAGTGACAATATATGTGATGTATTGATTAATTTCGAGTAAGGGCCGTATTAAGGAGGCACATACAAACGTAACTATTACGTCCTGATTGATGTATTTCAAATGTAATTACAGCGTTTGATAATAATGTGATGAGGATTTTTAAAAACACAGCTACAACATTTCAACGAAAGCACTAACAGAGAAAAGGATAGTGGTCAGAACCATGTTGGTGTATCCATTTGTGAAGTTGAAACAACATTGTGGAATGATAACTCCGCAACAGAGTTCAAATGTGCGTTTACTAATATATGTACGGTGAAACCTCACTATTAATGTCACCCTCGGGACTGGGCAAAAGTGACCTTAATTGCGAGGTGACCGTAAAGCGCACAACATATGTTACCTGAAAACACCACATGCACACACGCACGGACACACACAGACGCTACTACGACAGAGTAGAAAATAGACATATCCCAGTCTGCACACAGGGTAGCTGGACACATTGATTGGCAAACTAGCTGGTATGTATAAACTAGCGGCTCAACAGTTATACTTCATATAACACATACGTTAGATTTCCGCGTGTGCATTACTCAAGGAAGGTTCTCATCATGACCAAAGAATACGGGACTGCCAGAAGAACAACTTCCTGGGCAACATTCTAGAGTGGATGAGGTCAAACTGCCCTTCTACACACAGTAGGAAAGGGAATAGACCATGCTAGCGCTGAAACAGAGTGAATATAGCGCCCCTACAATTGCCGGGATAAGGCATAAAAAATTAACTACCATATATTAGTGGGTTTATACAAATGTATGGCCAAACGTACACGGTCAAATTCGACAAAACGATGTACAATATATACCACATTATTAAGTTATTCACAGTCGCGCAAGTTAACTGATTTGACGAGCACCTAAATATTTATATGATTTTAGCAAAAGATCGGACTGTTATTAAACCAACCCGATATATCACTGAAACATTTCATACATTGCAAACCCCTCTTTGTCGACACACTCGCGGATGATACCCATTTCCGTTCGCGACATGCAAACTCCACCGGGTGACCGGGCCTCGGGTGACACATTCCACATTTGTAGTCCTTCACTGCAAGCAAATCTCTCAACATTACGTATTGCTACCCTCTCTCGCTTTCTCTGTCTCAGTCTGTCAGTCTGTCAGTCTATTTCTCTGTCTCTGTCTCTCTGTCTGTGTGTCTCTGTATGTGTCTGTGTCTGTGTCTCTGTCTCTCTCTCACACACACACACACACCCACACGCACGCGCGCACACACACACAAACACACACTCTCTCTCTCTCTCTCTCTCACTCACTCACTCATTCACTTACTCACTCACTCATTCATTCATTCACTCACTCACTCTCCCAATATCTCTTTCTCTGTTTTTCTCGTCCTCCCTCACTCTGTTGCTCACTCCTCCCCTCTCTCTTTCCCCTCTCCATCCCAATAGCTACTCAATATTACGTACTGCTACCCCCCCTCTCTCTCTCTCTCTCTCTCTCTCTCTCTCTCTCTGTCTAAGTATGTCAGTCTCTTTCTCTGTCTCTCTGTCTCTTTCTCTGTCACTGTCTCTTTGCCTCTCGGTCTCTCTGTCTGTTTCTCTCTGTGTGTCTCTTTCTCTGTCTCTGTCTCTCTGCCTGTCTGTCTGTCTCTCTGCCTGTCTGTCTGTCTGTCTGTCTGCCTGCCTGTCTGTCTGTCTGTCTGTCTGTCTCCGTTTCTCTCTCCCGCTATTTCCCTCTTTCTCTCACTTTCTCTCTCTCTCTCTCTCTCTCTCTATATATATATATATATATATATATATCTTTCACATAAACTCACACAGACGGAGAGAGAGAGACATGAAAAGAGAGGCAGAGAGAGAGACACACACACCCACACACAAACACACACTCTCACTCACTCACTCACTCACTCACTCACGCACTCACTCACTCACTCACTCACTCAGTCACTCACTCACTCTCTCCGAATAGCTCTGTGTTTCTCGTCCTCCCACATTCTGTTGCTCTCCCCCTCCCTCTCCCCTCCCCCTCCCTCTCCCGCTCTTTCTTGTTCAACTCTCCAACCCAATGTCTTCTCTCTCCCCCACCTACTACCACCGGACGTCGACAGTTCTGCAAGACCTACTGCTAGATTGATATCATTGATTGTGTGCTTGTTTAAAGAGAGCATTACTCGCGGTGTCTCTTCTCTCGATCCATCACGTCCTCTTAGCTGTCGACGTCTTCTCCCGCCTCCCACACCTCGCGCTCCAATCCGGCTTCGTCGTCGATTTGCTCCGTCTGGGTCGTGTCCTCGGCGAGTGACGCCGCCAACAGACCGAGCAGACACTCGAGCACGACCGTCTTCATCCTCAGTCGTTAGTGGCAGAAAGCTACTTTTTGGAACAAAGACAAACATCCATTAGCTAGAACACACTGATTCCAAATGACTGCATAACTGACACGATATGATAAACGTTGACAAGAATCCGATTGTACAACCATGATGATACATATATTTAGAGATTAAATGGTGTATAAGATAAGATAAAGATGAGTTGAAATAAGATAAGTTTATTTCGGAGTCAGTCCTTCATATAAGGAAAGTCCCATAGTCATACATGCAATGACACCAACACGAGAAAGAGAAAAAAAGACACAAAGCTACTCAACACAAATGTGTATCTTAAAATATCGAATGGTTACTTAAAATAGAAAGCATATGTTTCTCACCCAATCTGCATACACGTTACAATAAAGCCATGAACATAGTCAAAACAAAACAACTGCAAATGTATAAAATAACATATAGAAATGCATGTACAACACAAATCATGAACATAATCAAAATTTAGTTTTGCATATTGCAACCTATGAAATAATCATAACTGTTATAACACTGTCATAGTAACTGCAAAGCACATTATACAATATTCAACTTATGATCCCTTATAATGATCAAGTTATAACAGTCGCAAAGCAAACTAACAAAAAAGAACATTAACAATTTCATAAGTTATTAATATCTTAACAGCATGTCACATCGTTCACTGTGTTACTTCTTATGTAGTTGTCTTTTTGTAGAGTAACAAAGACAATGTTAGGTAATATGTCGGATAATAGCCTACCATATGGTAGTTGTAATATCCAACATTATAATATTATATAAAATTGTAATATCAAATCTGTCCCATTGCAATCAATCATGATATAAAATCAAGGCACATGATGAATATTTTAAATTAAATTCATATTGGCTTTTGTAAAAACCATAATATATCTTAGGCATTGATCATTGGATACATATCAATTATATATAAAGGTGCTTGCTTATGTTAAAACCGCGTCTATCATCATGTCATTAATTCTACGAACAACAGGGTCCAGATGTGACATTTGACCGATGCCCAACTTTAACACGGCAGGTTCCCCGAACCATGATTACTTCAAAGGTCGCTTGACGGTGACGTTAGCGCGTCTGTATATGATGAAGAACAAGAGGTGCTATCTCCTCTTGGAACGTCGACTACAATCAGTCGCAATTCCTTTCTGCGTGGTCCTGTTCTTCAGATTTTATGTAAGTTTGGCGATGTCGCTTTTGATCTTTATCTGCCTCTTGCAGATGGGGTCATTCCCTCTAATACTTCCTATTGGACTCTTGCTTGTATGCCAATATGGCCAACAATAATAGTTTACAAATGTTTATGTACTTGATTGAAGAGTTGCATTTTAATCCATCGTGTACTCGTAACTGTGTATTTTTGGTATCGTCTGTCCAGCTTATAGCATTCCATTCCAGTCCCTAATTTGTTCTTGTGGAAATAGTCCATAATCTACACTGTACTGCAACGTGGACCAGTTGGTGCAGGATTTGAGAAGTATAGTTTATTTGCCTTGAAACATAACCTAATGTCCATCCGCAAAATAAACACATAATTACCTTCGCAACCTACAAAAGCTGAGAATGTATACCATTTGTT
This sequence comes from Paraescarpia echinospica, assembly GCA_020002185.1. NCBI lineage: Eukaryota > Metazoa > Annelida > Polychaeta > Sabellida > Siboglinidae > Paraescarpia > Paraescarpia echinospica. Next base: position 17,687,236 of record CM034539.1, on the reverse strand, counting down.
GATGGTTGCTTTCCTGCAAAGATCTTGCTCATGGCAACGATGTTTACCTGCGTGCTGTAGTGAGTAAATTTGCTTTGCCCTTTTTGAATATGTATCTAACTAGATAAATAGCACGACTGAGCTACTATAACATGGCATGTCATATGCATTAAATCAATCTTTGAGTGTGAATCTGCCTGTCTGTCTTTCTGTCTGCCTGTTGTTACCTATATATGGCAGCATTTCTTTGACGATCCAAACGAAACTTTCCACCGTTATCCGGGTGAGGGAGAAGACCTAACTATAAAATGATTGATGGGTGATATGATGTAATCCTACTATGTTACCCTTCGTAGAATTACACGCTGACGATGTTTCGCAACGCTAAGCGTACATACGTAAGTTAAATCAATCGCTGAAAAGCACGTATAACATCGTGAATAAGTATACATAACTAGCAAAATGCCGTTCCCCTTACGGGGTGCCTTTGTAGTTGACTGTCGTGATAGCAATATTTACCACATTTTTGAAAACACAGCATCGTTACATAGAGTGACAGACACCAGGTCGGAGAGAAAGTTAAATTTACGTATATATCAATACGCCCTAGTCGTATTGCTGCAAAATAATCAAATAATATTCGTATTGTTATGCTACAGCTTGAGGGTAGACATATGTTGCGTTCACACTCGGCGGAAGCGGTTTTATTAAACGACTGAACTTTACGTGTACGACAATTGCGTAGCTTGGAACAATTGTAGAAAGGACGTGTGGCGTTGTTGACAAATGTACGCCATAAACTGGTTTAAAGTTAAGTCTCTTAAGATTTTCTCTGTGAACACGGCAATAAGCATTATTGTGCCAGCGTCTACTTCACGTTGCCAAGTCCATGACGCAGGGGCCGCTTTCCCAAAATATTTTCCGCGCGCGGGTGGTTCCTGCGATTAGGTTACGCTTTACGTATTACACCCACACTATGTTTTGCGTTCAGACAACTGATTTACCCCATAAGAGGTGAGAATCTTGACATATATAAGGTATTTTGAAAAAGCATATAGGTCTTACGTCCTATTCTAGGGATCGCAGATTAAACCCTGAAAGTTTGGCGTTCGAGGTTCAAGTCGCCTAAGAGGAAAACGTTAACCTATCCGCACACACACACCCTCGATTATAAGTCGATAACTACGCAGGGCATGTATGATTTCAAATAATCTCGCGGGCACACCACACGTCCGTGCTATCCTGCAACATAATAATGACGTGGTTATCGCGCGTAAAAGTTAGTTGATCAAATTAACGGATCGACGGACATAACATGGTCAGATGTGGAGCCTTTTTAATAACATTTATATAAAAATAACTAAAAGTGTCTTACGCTTTCATAACATGTCTGAAACACCGGGTACATTGTTTACACCAATTCATATATAATAATACAATAGCTTTACTTAATACAGCGCAAGTTATTAAAATATACACTGGACTTCTTTACAGTGGGGTCTTCATACGCACACAGTCACTCATCCTACACTTTGGTTACAAATACAATTTAAGTAAAATAAAATGAATCTGTCGTGGTAAAATCGATATCTACTACAAGACACATGACGAAACGGAGATGTAGAGCCAGTCCTCACACATACGCACGCACGCACGAGCCTACGCACTCACGCATACACACACACACACACACACACGCACACACACACATATTCATGAGCAAAATCTTATAGAATGTTCTATGCAATGCTTTGCTAAAGGTTTTTCTCTCATGGTTTCTTAAAACACACATTGGTGGATATTTCTGTACGAATAGTCTTGCAGCGTGGCTGAATACTTCTGAGATAAGTCGAGATAGTGTTCGATTGAACAGTTCTGCCATGGCGTGTAAAGCGCTTTGAGCAGTCCTGAGAACTGGATACTGCGCTACGCAAAAACTTTTTAAAATCATATATTCCATTAGAAACATTAAAAAGTTTACTTATATATAACTGCTATGTTGTATTTTCATTACATCACGTGTGTGTGTGCGCGCGCGCGCGTGTATGTATTTTTTTATATAAAGTAGCTTGTTCGTTGTAGTTTTACAATTATGTAACTTGGTATCGATGTTTTAAAACGTGTAAAGTGACACGAACAATCTTGATCTAATTTGAATTGGCGTTATAGTAAATACTCATATAACATTATAATGTACCTATGACCTCCATCAATTAACTCAGCAGATTTTTTGTTGATGTCAACCAAGCTCAAACGAGGCCAACATACCCAAATAACACCAATTCACACCTGCGCCACGTGTTTTTATTGGTCACGTAAATCTCACTGTGTCGCCACCTCCTGTAACAAATGGAGACTGGCACAGCGGCAATTGATGTGTAACGCAGAGAGGTGGTAAATGTGCGTCAGCGAACATATGTGGTTTTCACATGCAATTTTCCGAAATAATTGTTATATTATTAGTAAACATAGCATACTATCATATTGCAACAGAAACACATTTTGAGTATTTGGACTGAAGGACTTATATAGAGTTTAAGTCAACATTATTTGTGCCAGTCTCTTGTCTGCTACTAATGTGTCAAACCTTTTTTTGGTCTAATTTGCAACAAATATGCATTTTAACATTAAACATCCTATAGTTTGATTCATATTTCTTTTCAAAGACTTGTTAATAAGTTGAAACTATTTTAGGTTAGTAATGATTTATTTTGTTTGACTTTCCAGGAAACTGGGAGTGGGCACATGTGCTTTCTGGACAAGAGTTGGGGGCGTTGTCGTACCCCAGATACTTATACTGGTAGGTCCTGAGCTGGCATATACATATATATATATATATATTCCTAAATACGCAGACCAGTTACTCATATATCGCCGCTTATACCAGACCACTGCTGCGTCACTGCTTTAAGTAGACCACAGAAGATCTGCTTAATGCAGTGACGTGTATCGCCGTGGGGCAGTGGCTAGAGTTTCGAACTCTCAACCAAGAGAACCCGGATTCGAATCCTGTGCGGCGGTGTTGAACCTTGGGCAAGTTCGTTCATTATACCTTGCTCCAGTTCACTCAGTTGTATGAATGAGTACCTTGCTATAGGCAGTGGTGGATATTTGTGTACGAACAGTCTTTGCGCATTCATTGCAGCGTGGCTTGATGCTTCCCAGAGAAGTCGAGGTGGTGCTCGATTGAACAGGTCTGCCAGGGAGTAAAGTGTAAAGTGCTTTGAGCAGTCCTGAGGACTGGATACTGCGCTATATAAAAACTTACCTTCACTTTGCCTTTTACAGTTTTGACCATTGGTTGCATGGATGATACTATTTTAACTGTTAGCACACAGAATATCCATAAGACTAAGAAGCCTGATAATGTTTCCGTGTGGCATGTTACATTTTCAAATGCAATACATGATGCTTCAAAACTGAAAAAAATGAACTAAAGACAAGACATTCAACACTTCCTTTGTGAGGCTAACGTGTCATATTTCAAAAACTCACATCTCACTGCAGTGCTGAGGACGCATGTCAGAGGAACAAATTGTAATCTGCATAGTCCATTGTATGGTGCCACTGTTGCATCTACACAAATGTCCTGTAAAAGCTATAAACTGTACCACAATAATAACATATAATTATTATATAAATTATATATATATATTTATATATACATATACATACATACATACACACACACATATAATATATACTAACTCCTAAAAACTACTACTCAGTACTGATTGTTTTTGTAAACTTGTCAAGTATAATGTGCTACTAAAAATGTGATGGAAACCCTGAGTGTAAATACAATTGTTTTACCATAGCATTTTATCAATATGTTAACTACAAATTCTGCATGATTAAAAATATGATATCACTTTCAAGGTGAAACTCATCTTAAATATCAGTTGTTCAACAATACTTCTTACAGAACAAGAATGAGTTGATGCCTTTTACTTGATGGCTTCTGTTGTGTTTGCAGGGGACTGTGTGGTCCAAGTCTGTGCCTCTGGTCATCTTTGGTGTGTTATCCCTCTTGGGTAGTGTCATCAGCCTGATGCTGCCCGAGACTCTGGGGCTGCCTCTGGTGGACACCATAGAGCAGGCGGAACACATGGGTCGGGACCCTCCCACTGACAAACACACAGAGACAGGACATCACCTTCTAGAGCCTCTCAACAGTACTTAATGAGATGGGGTGTAGTGGGCTCTGGCTATGGTTGGAATAGTGGCATTTGGTGTACATGTTGTATTGAATAGATGCACAGTGGATGTATGACATACATTTGTATTTGGGGGTGGCAGGAGTTTTAAACTACCATTTAACATAACAAAATTGGAAGTAGGGTTTTTCTCTTTCTGTGCCAAATCTTTGGAATAGGCTCCCTCTTTGTGTTAGATCAGTTGAAAGTATTACACAATTCCGCTGTAATTAAAAAAAACTTACCTTTATTATCTTGCGTATCAATCATAGTCCCTATTGTATCCATCCATCCATTGACAACTTGAAACTGCTTATCGATTTTGAGATTGACCAACCCTTTTGTCTTGATGTGCCTCTGAGCTTGGTCTCCAAGGATTTATGTGCAACAAAAGTTATTATTATTATTATCTTCTTCCACACATTTTTAAGCCTAACTCGTTATTGTTTGGTCCTGTAATGTAACGTGTAGGGGTAAACGTAGGCTTTATTAAACACGAAAGTATACAGGCCAACGGGCTGAATAACCGGGAGCTACGAGGTGTCTCGTCGAATGATTGTCCCTGTAATTAGTGCGTTGGAATTATAATGGGACGGCATTATGACAGGTCCATCCTACCATCTCATCATAGGCATCCTTCTGTTTGGAAGGACACTGGTGCTGCTCCTTGGTAGTCAGTCAGTGATTCCCTCAGCAGCACCATGGCACTGTTTCACTAAAAGTCTTCTGAACTCATCAGCCCGATTTTGCTCATTAAAATCTGTTTCACTCCTGAACAGTGAACTTGTTTACTGACGATGAGTCACGGGGACACTTGCTGGTGTGTCAAGGAAATACTCTCTTCGCTGATAAAGTGATGGCTTTTAGCATTTTGAAAAATGTCCTTAAATATAACAAGGGATTCTGTTAATTATGGTTTTCCTGATAAGCTGATTATCTTATTGAAACCGTCCTATCTAGGATCAACTGCCTCTGTGACAGTTCCTACATTTGTAAATTGTTGTTTTAGTGATTTGGTAGTCACTGGACCCTCCACTCGCTTGTGCTACTAAAGTAGTCAGAGAAAGTTATATTTTAACTAACTATAGCAAAACAAAAATATGCTTAATATGTTTGGATATAATTTATATGTATCCAGTGATCAATGTCTAAGATATAGTATGGTTTTTACAAAAGCCAATACTAATTTAATTTTAAATATTGATCATGTGCCTTGATTTTATAATATGATTGATTGCAATGGGACAGTTTTTATATTACCATTTTATATAATATTATCATGTTGGATATTACAACTACCATATGGACACCATTATTAGACATATTACCTAACGTTGTCTTTGTTTGTCTACACAAAGGCAACTACATAAGAAGCAACACAGTGAACGATATGACATGATATTAATAACCTTGTGAAATTGTTAATGTTCTTTTTTATTAGTTTGCTTTGAGACTGTTATAACTTGATCATTATAATGGAACATAAATTGAATATCGTATAATGTGCTTTGCAGTTACTATGACAATGTCAAAACAGATTATTTCAGAGGTTGGAATATGTAAAACTAAATTTTGATTAAGTTTATGATTTGTGTTGTACATGCATTTCTATATGTTATTTTATACACTTACAGTTGTTTTGCTGACTTTGTTGGTGGCTTTATTGTAACGTATATGCAGATTTGTATCTGTTATGGTTAGGTATGCTGTGGGTATAGCAAAGGCTGAATATTCGAGGTATCGCATGTGCTTTTAGATGCATGTTGAGGTAGTTATTGGTGCGATTTTCCAAGAATAAGCAAAGGCAGAGTAATTCTGATAGGCTGTTATGCTTTGTAGGTAGATTTGTATTTTAAAAGATGCAGAGACAGCATCATATTTAACAATCTGAATTTTCGGGAGTTATGATGTTATTATACCAGGATCCATAATCAATTTTGGGGTGTTAAAACCTTCCATTATCATGTCTGATGTGGAGCTACTGTGATGAATAACTGAGCATTTCAGGTGATGTTTATACTTAGTTATAACAAATCTTTTATTCAAATGTAATGCTACAATCTACATATAATGTTGTACTATATAAACAATTTGGTTCATAAACTTTTTTGTAAAAGTTTACTGTTATTTTCATAAATGTAAACTGAGATGGTAGAAACTGTGCTGAGCATTGTGATTGTAGAAAAATATATAAATGTCGGGGGTGGTTGCATAGGTTTGGAAAGTCCGAATAAAATGTAAAGAATTAAATATATATATATATGTGTGTGTGTGTGTGTGTGTGTGTGTGTGTGTGTGTGTGTGTGTGTGTGTGTGTGTGTGTGTGTGTGTGTGTGTGTGTGTGTGTGTATGTGTGTGGTGGGTTTGTTGTTGCCACATATCACAGGGAAATAAATTGATACAGAGGTACCACGTATTGGGTGGAACCTATATTAATGCACTTTGACGCCACTCTCTATATCAGAATTGGGCAGCGTAATGAGTTATGTATTGACGACCATGTAACCTCAGTTGAATCGGGTGGGTATTGGCTGTGGCTTCGGGAGCCATATTGGAACACTGAAAATAGCAAGTCCCACATGACGCATTGGTAGATGGAGGTGGGTGGGGTGTGAACATTAAAAAAAAATACACTCCCTACAATTTTCTGAACTTTGCTGCATACTTATGAAATCACCCCATAGTAAGACCCTTCTTAATGGAAGGAAAGGTTGCAAAACTTGATATATTAGACAGGATGGCGGTTATGGCTTACAAGGAGGAAATGTTGCGTGTAATAGTTTCAACTCTGCAATGGCAACATGTTTACAGTGGCAACGTAAACAGGTTGAATGTAGTGTGCATTTGTATTTTTTACTGCAATAAAATAAGATGTACTCATTTAAACACCTCTATTCTAGAGTAATGAAGTTGTTAAAATTAAGTTTGTGAAAATGATGTCACTGTTGATATGATAATGAATGTTACCTCAAAATTATTGGTGTTAAATTATCTATTTAGAAAGTATTTTAATATGAACATTGGTCAATACGTTCTAAATAGTTAATTTTGAGGTGACGTTCATTATCATATCAACAGTGACGACATCATTTTCAAAAATTTAATTTAGAAGTTAGTGATAGAAGCATTTATTTACCAATACTTGTGAATACGTTTCCGTCCACTGTTTAATTAACTAATTATTGTGTACATAAAAGGTGTGCAATATATAAATAACAGACAGATATTATTTAAAATCGTATTAGTTTTAATACCAAAATTATGGAACACGATTTATTACATGCGTGTAGCACTGATATTTTTTGACAGTTTCAGTAATAAATGCCTGTTACCATATATGGCATTCATACGACAACACTCATGCATTGATTTTATCTTATATTCGCAGTGTTCCAACGACCTCAACGTATTGCTTCTGATCAACCTCACCAAAGACCGCCGAGTCTATCTGACGGCATCTACCAGCAAAGGCGTCTATTTTCTGCGGTTCGTGGTATGTTGGAGGGACACCGAGTCGTCAGATATACGGTATTCGTGGGACGTCATCCGTGAAGTTGCCACGGCGCTGCTGGAAGACACGAAGGCCAACTGAGTTCCTTGGTGCACCAGAACTTGCAGCACACGTGTGTAAGAGGCACATTCGTTATACTAATATAGAACATAATATATTCTGGTGGTAAGGAACACTTTGGCACTTGGTCTAACTGATCTATATATCCATATATATATATGTTACTCATACACATATATGTGCATGTCAAGATCTTTATATTGTTTGTTTATTTCTAAGTGGAAAATGCATACAACGAGAACAAAACGCAATATGCAATACATAAACATTTACACATGAAAATGGGGGAAGATAGAAGTGTTATACTTATTAATAACTTCCCCAACACGACCATACATTGTACATTGGAGTATATTGAACACAACATTGGTAACAACATGGAAATATATATTTAGAAAGCGATCTCATTCAGTTTTTTTAGTTACATTTGTATATATACATATATATATGTATATATACAAATGTAACTACACACATATATATATATATATATATATATATATATAAATGTAACTACATGTGTGTGTGTGTGTGTGTGTGTATGTGTGTGTGTGGGTGTGCGTGTGTGTGTGTGTGTGTGTGTGTGTGTGTGTGTGTGTGTGTGTGTGTGTGTGTGTGTGTGTGTGTGTGTGTGTGTGTGTGTGTGTGTGTGTGTGTGTTGCCATTGTTTCATTATGCAAATTATTCGAGTGTAAAACCCACGTAGGCCTGCAATATGCTCCGGTTATTCGCTATATCGGCCGAATAACCTAAGTTAGTTTCTTCATCATTTCCGATTTATGTGTGTGCATGGTAATGCTTAATAAACAAGTGCTTAAGTCTTGTTTTGAGAATTTTAACTGTAGCTGAACTAGTTATTTTTTTATCATAAGAGTTCCATAATTTAACCCCATATACCGATATACACAAATATTTTAAAGTTGTGCGAGCATACACGTGTTTCATTTTTTATTTTGACGTGTCAAATTAATTGAATCATGGTTAGTAGCAAAGAATTCTTGAAGGTTATATTAGGCAACATCTTAGTTTTAGCCTTGAACATTACAATACAAATTCTCAATTTTATTATGTCAGGTAGTTTAAATATACCTAAATCACAAAATAATGCATTAGTATGACATAAACAATATCATTGCAAATTAGCCTACTTGATTACTTCCTTCTGTCAAATAAAAACATTGTGAACAATAGTTGTATAAGTGCTGCCCCTGATTTCATAGCAGTATGATATATATATGTGAGAAATAGTGTGCAATATATTACGAACAGTGAGTTTTGGTCAAGTATGTATCTTGCTCTGTACATAATGGCAATAGTTTTTGACACTGGATTTTTTCATTCTATTTATACCTGCAGATGCGACGTCGATATCAGCAGCCTCCTGTACACTGACAACTCACCACCACGATGATAATATTGGTTGTGTGAGTGCATATGTGGGGATTCGCCTTGTCTAACCATCTGTGTCCTTGTAATATTAATTCTTCAGTGGATCCAGTAATTGTTGCTCCGCGATGCTGGCCTGACCCCATAACCTGGCCTGGATATGAACTCTCAGTACATACTGCCTGAGAACAGCACGTGTGGATTGTGGAAGTTTGTTTCTTTCAAACACGTAGCTTCGGAATGCTGTCGGTGTAAATTCCCTATAGTGTATATGCTGCACATACGAATGTTGCCTAAGAGGACAACCGACATACTGCCACGTCGTCGGCACGAGCAAGCATATTCGTGGCTTTGATGACATCAATCTGCGCTGTGGGGTAAACTTGCAGCCAGGTTGTCTTGCCTATTCGAGAGAACCTCCCAGTGTTACTCGGCGGGCGAAGCCTTTGCCTTCTCGTCACCTAGAGCTCTCCAAATTGGTTTTACACGGACACTTCCTGATGTTATCCATCGAGGTTGACAGTTTCCTAGCAGCAGATAATTCGGTATAACGACCACGGGGATGTCAGTGGCTGGAGAGAAGAACGTCAGTCGTGCTGCAGTTATGCAGCATGTGGATTTCTTTGTGATGTCAAGACTGCTTGGTGGATCATCCATGTATCAGCTTTATCGTGAGTGTTGTCGTCAAAGGAATTTGTTTTATTATTTATGGTTCGCCCTGTCACAAACACGATTATTAGCTTTGTAATCTTAATGTTATTGTTCTACCTGTTAAAAAGGTAACTAAAGGTAAGTTCTTATATGGCGAGGTATCTAATCCGCAGGACTGTTCAAAGCGCTTAACACGTGACTCCCTAGCAGACCTGTTCAATCAAGCACCATCTCGACTTCCCTGTGAAGCATTTAGCCACGCTGCAGTTAATGCACGAAGACTATTCGTACACAAAATAACCATCACTGTCTATAGCCAGGTTGGTAGTCTGTCAAAGCAGCTATCCTTTTGTTTTATGAAAGGAACCGCTTCGTGATCTAGATCAAACATTCCCGCATACTGTTGTCAGTTTGAAACCTTGTTTTTATCATCAACAAAAACGTTTGGGGCAAAAATTTCAAAAAAATACACGTGCTCAGCATCTATTGTTTAAAGATTGACGGATATTTTGTTTAGCAACAGGTCACGTGATGGACAGATGAGTTGTAGATTCAACAAATATTATATCTAGTTATGTACTGCAGAATAAAAATCGATTTGTTATAAAAAATACTATATTCAGCCAATCTACTTCATTGCACAACTTGGTGTATCAGTTGTTATACAAAATAATTTCCAAGAGTATCTAGTTATCACAGTTACCATCGCGACCACCTGATTATTATATCACTCCTGAATGTCTTACCCTGGAAATTTGGTGAAGATAGCATAAGATGTGACAGTTTTTAAAATGACAAGATCATGAAAACAGAAGAAAACGTACACTAAGCTGATCTGCAAAAATCTTAATGTTGAAGTGACAGTTCTCTCATCCGTACTGAATGATCGACCTACATGGAGACGGCTCATTTATGTTTCGACGACGGCAGACAAATAATGATGCTGATAAAAATACGACATTTCAAGACGAGCTGTCCATATACTTATTACAAGAACACAAAGACAAGTGTTGGTGACAGAACTTGATTGTCTCCAAAGCAACGTTTGTATGTATTCCAGGATGTCGCCACTGTGTACAAGAAGGCACTGCTTTATCTCTGCGTATGTACCAACATCCTAGACAAACTACATCCTTCTACAACTACTGACAGTGGTAGCAAACATGTGGGTTGTTGATCAAACACAATTTCGTGGAATTGTTCTTTGCATTCCTTTTTCCCACAATTAAGACAGGTGAAGACAGCAAGGGGGCCGAAGTACAATTGCTACAGCAAACTTCCATACATTTGAGCAGGCAATATACCAGAAGAAAACTGATATTATTACCACCCCTAGCTAGAGAGGTGGAAAATGACGTAAAACACATAAGTGGAATGTCATCGTCCTAACTGGCACTATACTCATCACGTCTGTGTCTGCTCTGCGTAACTGCCTAAAACTACATAACCAGCCATGTTTCATCACTACAACTCTCCCTGTATATAAGAATAAAACAATCTGTAAAACATAATCCTGCCTGCATCTCTTAAATAATACATTTATGTTACGTTTGATATCTGAAAAAACACACCCTTTTGATGATAAATGTCACTTAAAACAAAATGTGACTTCTACATTTAATTTGGTGCATATTCCTAATGTCACACAGTTCCCATTGAAATAACACATCATTTTGATTATACATTCAAATGAACCATAATAGCATGTATATATACATTAATATATATATATATATACATTTATGACATTAAAGCTGCATATCATGTGATAATTGTATAAATACATAACATATACTTGTGTGTGTGTGTGTGTGTGTGTGTGTGTGTGTGTGTGTGTGTGTGTGTGTGTGTGTGTGTGTGTGTGTGTGTGTGTGTGTGTGTGTGTGTGTGTGTGTGTGTGTATGTGTGTGTGTGTGTGTGTGTGTGTGTCATCAGTGGCATATATTTAGGGGGGACAATGGCTTTTTATTACACATTTTCTTACTTCACTTGCACCACTATTTTCGCATGTACAACTACTGGATGACTAAGCTGGACTCCCTTTGCCCCCGTCATGAACTCCTACATACGCCCCGGCGTATGTAGGATTGCGTATGAGTTATGTTACATAACTCCATCTGACACTAGGAGTTATGTAGCAGTTTCCTAAAATTAGCAGGATGTTTGTTGCAGACAGAACAACTATGGTACACCTAATACCCATAAGCACAGTGAGTTGGCAAACCATATGCATAAAATAGTTTGCATCACAGACAAGTAAAATTGCAATAACAGTTTTGACCACACTTGGGCTGCAGATGAAAACCCCAAACACGTAAATGGTTTTACACAAATTACGGTCAGCATTTTAACAACACAGTCTTCAGTAGAATTTGTTGCTACAAAAACTTGTTACACGTCTCTGCACCAGCGATCTACAATAGACGAACACACTTCAAGAGGAACAAAACGTTAACATGATACTCTAACGTCATCAAGCAGCAATCACCTATCACAAACAACCCTATATATTTGGTGGCTACACATATTAAGCAAAGATTGAGTGAATGAATGAATATATGAGTGAATCACTGACAATATTAGATCAAAAATATGGAAGTGATAATGGACTACAACTCCATCTCCACTTTACCTATATCTACGATAAACCTAGTCTCTTATTAAGTTGTCAGCCAAACAACTGTAAGTTTCCGTTTTGCAACAATCATGAGAATAACACACACTCACAGTAAGTTTAAGTAAAATCAGTAATATTGAATTGTTCCATCAAGCCGTTGACCATAAATTCAAGATTTAATTAAAACAAACTTAATTTTTTACCCAAATATGTGATGACTAGAATACGTAAATCTATCCCATCATCATGCAATTCGATGTGAAAATAAATAAACAACGTCATGAACATAAGGTACATGATTGCTTTTGATACAGAATTGCCACTTCGGAGTGTATTATTGACATTTACTTAATCTATTACAAGTGGTCTGACATTAGTGTCTGTTGCATCGCAAATCTAGTGAACCACATTGATTATTTATTGCTGCACCATATTTTGCGGAAAAAATAATGCTAATTTTTATGAATTATTTAAAATTCCTGAACAAAGGTTCAATGGAACAATTCAGTAATATAAATCGTTTATTTTCTTGATGATTTTGTGATATTACATGAATTTGTGTCACTTGCATGACTGGACCAGGGAACTCAAAGAAAAGTATTGATATCAACCCAATGGCCCACAGCCTATATGGAATGATGTGCTCCAACGTTGTAACTCTACTGTTCTTTCCAATGACAAGAATACTTATATATCTATGTATATATCACAAATGTCTTGGCTGCAGTGTAACGAGTGCATCGGTGCACTAAGACGAGCTAACTACGGGACGAGACATTGCACCATGATGTCATCACCAGTAGGCATTGTATAGCTTCGCTACTTTCTTGACAAAGTCAGAGTGAGTCGCGTAAAGCTGCAATGTGCCAGTGATGTCCATCCACCGTACACCGACTGCATCGTCACCTAGATGCACACAAACCAGCAATGCAATTAATAATAATAAAAGTATTATATAGCACCTGATCAATCGAGATTGCTCACAGCACTTTTTATACACACATAACAATGTTGAAGAGAATAATCACACTGAGAATAGTCTACACAAATGTTAGACATAAAAAGAAATGCTAACAAAAAACAGAATCACAAAAATGCAACCAAAATGAAATATACTAAGATATTCTAAAAAAGTACTTTATAAACTGACTGAATCAATGTGAGTTGATACACGTTGTGTTGTTTACCCAATTAAACCAATCAGGCAACCTTAAAGCCTGTATATATACCATCAGGTGGTGGAAACCTATGCCTTATAGCCCACACAACACAACTGGGTATGACAACCCTGTTGCCATTTCTCAAGTGGTCAATCCACCATAAAACAAATTGTCTGTAAGCTGCATGATGAAAGTTGTCAGTTGTTGACTGGGCATTGTATGCAAACAAGTCATTCACATCTCGTAGAGCTACAAGAACTACCAACCTTCGCAGCACTACATCATTTATGTCTCTTTCAGCAGTCTCCAGAAGACAACGACCGACCATGACTGCGATGGCAGCATAGTTGTTTTTCTGGTCGTGCCATTTGTCGACATCGACTACAGTGACACTAAGGGATGTCCTCACTATCCGATGGAGGTGATGGCTCAGTCGGAGCGATGTCACCAGGCAGCAGATCCCGTAGGTGTGGATGGAGACTCACAGCAGTTTGGATGAAGTCAAGTAGTGCATTGCAAGTAACATCTTTCAACTGTAAATGTTTTAAAACATGCATTTTATTGTCAATACTGATAAAGACAATGTACAACTATCTATAGTTATAAACATAAGTTTTTAGGCAGCACATTTTTAGAACCGGTCACTTTGTCTTTGGATAAAAATCCAATTTGTTCATGTACAATTTCTGTAAATCACAACAATGCTGGATCAATAGATGTTCTGCCTCAAAATATGATAATGGTTTTGTTTTATTAACTTTATTGAATGCCAATTATGTTCTTGAGCAAGAGATTGTTCAGTATGATATGAACTGAACACCAGTAGCAACTAATAACATACAAAGTAACTGTTAAGACAGGATGGTATCTTGTTCTGTGTTCTCGCCTACTAGCTATTTAACACTCGATGCTTGTCCAAATTTGAATAGGCTTCTTGATGACTTCTGTAACAATATGTACCCATTTTATTTCGAAAGCATTTATAAATGTAGTCTAATGTGTTGCAGGAAAATAATTTGCTGCTTAAAAGGTAAAAAAATCAATATAGTTTCTAAAAATAAATGACCCAAAGGTTTATCATTAAATGTTGAATGTGTCCGGTACATAACAAATTCAAATTTGATTCAGTGCATATCGCATACAATACAGCTATATAATAAGAACTAACATTCTTTGCAACTTGTTTTCGTTTCTTTGGTTTTATTGCTGGCTCCTCCTGTAATAATCAATAAACTGCTTAAAATCATTATGCATAATGGGCACAATGTATATTGCTGGCAAGTGTAAGATTGTGGGCTAATGTGGTATGTGTGTGGCTGAGGTTATATGTTTGTTGTAGATTGACCTTGCTGATACAAGTCCTCAGCCACACACTGCAAAGATTCACTGAGGTCATCAGATACAGGAACACGAATTGTTGATATATATACTGGTCTTCTTCCTCATCTTCCACAAAGGCCACCATCAAGTCCTGCTTTATAATTAAGTAATAATTAAAAGTATGTATGCATGCATATGATATACAAAATAATGTTGTTGATATAAAATATGCATAATTATATATATATATGGAATATAGATATATATTTTTCTACATTACCATGATTATGGTACAGAATAAAATGTTACACACAATTTGTTCAAAACATAAGTTTATTTAATTTTATTGAAACAGCCTTAGAATAGGCGAAATACTGTTCTATGCTGGTATTGATCAAAGATATCCCCCACACCCCCAGATATGGGGTCAAATACAAGAGAGTATTTTAATACTTTTTAAAAAGTATTTGTAATTTTTGCATTCGTATTTTTTAATAAAATGAAAGTATTTGTATTTAAATACTTCTGCAAAGTACTTTAAATGTTGAAATATTTTCAATATAAGGGTATCAATATTGTTTATGCATGTCTTGTTAAATTTCAGAATCAAACAATTTTACTCGGTCATTTAGTAATTCACCACTTTCCCATTCTGAAATAATGGCAAAATAAGGCCAACATGTCATTGAGATCACTGTGAGGGAAGCCAACGTTACCTTATGTGTCAGTTGTTACTATAATGCAATTACTATCAAGACTCTGTTGCACTGGCCTGCCTGTCTTTTGATCATGGTTTCTAAACGGAGCTAATTAACCAACCTACCTAGATAATCCATGTGGCTGATAATGTCTACTATTGTGTCAAATATTTGCTTGCCGTCTGTGGGTTGAAAGGAAGGTGGTGGCTTCTCATGGCAGGTGGCATCATCATAAGGCAGCTTTTCTTATCTACAAGTTAATTGCCCATGACATGAACCTACAAACCATGGCTGATATTCAAGTTCTTCAGTGTGCTTTTTTGTTTAGCTATATTGTAATGTCGTATTGTGAAAAGTATTTGAAATACTTCCCAATGCATTTGCAACTATTTAAATACTTTTATATTTTAAAGTATTTGCACTATTAATCTGTGTTCCCCCATTTTGTTTCAAAGACAGTTGTTGTAGCCCATACTGTTGTTACATTATTTTGTTTCAAAGACAGTTGTTGTAGCCCCTACAGTTGTTACATTATTTTGGCAAAAACAGACGTAGTTGTAAACCTAATGAAATAATCAGACAGTTATATAACATCGTGCGCATGTCCCTTACCATCATGATTGCATATTTATTGTCACATTATATCTACATTCAGTTCGTGCATCGCAAACTTACGTGACAGTGCGGTATTAATTATTGTGATTTGAATTTTCCCAAACCTGATCAGACTGATGCATCCGACGGGCCTGTTTTGTGGCTATGCCAAGTTTCTCGGAAAGTTGTGATCCCTGTCTTCCGACTCTGTTTGTGCATATTTGTTTTTTCGTACCACAAGTACAATTATTCGAGCAAAATGCTCCTCTGACAGCCGCTCCGATCAAACAGGGACATGCCCCTCTCTTCTCGGTTCTGTTAATAATGTTTGAACAATTGCAATGTCCAGGGTCAGATTAAAAACCTGATGATTGCTTTTACTTGTCATGACGTACTGTTGCAAACTAACAACACTAAATTAATCAATCCTTATCAACACAACACAATCACAAGACTCAGCGCACGCTTGTCTTGCGTTCACGAGAACTAACGACAGCAAACGTATCGCCTGCAACGAAACCGAGACTGTTCTATAAATAGCCGCAGACGCGACGCGTCGGCCGACAAAACACTTCTGCCGTGGGAATAGCGCAATCTATACAGTGCCCCTTTAATATTCGAACTGTTAGCATACGTTTTGTGCTCATAATTTAATAAAAGTGACGGAATCGCGCCGGAAAAAACAATTGGGGGCATGACGTTTGAAAACTGTAGTCAATATTCCCCAACAATTTTGATCTTGGATATATTTCTGCTTTCAAAAGTGTCAAAATAGTTTATGTATCTTTAGTTCCAATCCAACTCCATTTTAGCCGGAACTGTCATGGACGGGGGGAAAGCCAAAAATAATAACACTCTCTATTGCATGGTAATCTGGCTTGAATCCCTACACTCATCTCTATGCATCATAATACTAACTAGTGAGGCAGTCCTCCTGGATAGCGTGTTGCATTCAAATGTACAGAACATACCATAACGCAAAACTGTTACAAATTGCTGGGTACATCCTGAGACGTATTTGCCAATGACAATATTTTCTTTATGACGACACAGAACAAGTGAACTTCCTCGGTTACCCTTCAGCCTTCCACTTTTGCAACATCTGCCTTTCGAAATGTATAACCCTCCGAACCCGGTCCCACCGGATCCCCTGGATAATTTTTTTTAACTCAATCAACTAGCACCCCTGGTGGCCTCCAGACACATTTACACAATTTAAGACACATGTGCGCGAAACTTCCGGAGATATCGATTTAATGTATATTCCCACATGTTAAGTGTAAAGTGCTTTGAGCAATCCTACTAGATATCGAACTATACAAGAGCTTATATCCAAGTATCTAACTTAACGCTCACCCCCTCGCCCGAAGCGAATATAAATTCCTGGGGATGAGTAACCTTTGGCCTGCACTAGTCCCCTGGGCGAGTAGCTATTTTCCATTCGTTTTGTAACAAAATAAATGCAAGCAATTTGAATAAGGCATACATACATAAACGTAACACATTGTTTATGTTTAATCTTCGTTCCTGATAGATCCGATTTCGTAAACGAGCAGCCACTACACGTTGCAACGTAGTCGAAAATCCGTGCACACGGGAACAAATAATAGTACACTAAACTGTATTAACTTTTACCCGTCGATATTCTGCGTGTCCTTTCGAAATCGTGGAATTTCATAAAAGTGGTCCACCCCCAAAAGAAAACTGAGCTCCGATGATAAAGTTGCGCGTAAGTGTAGGTACGATGCATGTGAGAGGAAACGAGAATTTCAGCAGCACTGGCTAAAACAATTCTCATGGCTCGAATACTAAAGTTCGTCTCCTGACCTGGCGCTGGCGTTGCCGCTCACGCTGGCGTTGGCGGTGCCGCTGACCGGCGTGATATCATCATCACTAGACACCATTAGCTAACGCAATTGCTTGTTTTTATGTGACGTCACGCACTTGGCATTGCAATGCACTATGGGTAAATCCGCCATCTTGCTACCCAGCAACGAAGATGCCGATATGCGGAGTGGTTGGTTGTGCGAATCGTCCGGGCGTTACAAAGAATGTCAGGTTTTATAAAACGCCGAAAGTACTTTTCAATCAAGGAATAGAGACGAGGAAACTTAGTGAAGAAAGACGACGTCTCTGGAAAGCTGCCATTATCAGAAGCGACATCACTACAGAGGAACGTTGGGACCGAACGTTGGTAGGGAGGTCGGTGAAAATGCAATAATTCATCAGATTGGCAAATGTGATACGTCATTGGAAAGGTCAATTTAAGAGATATACAGCCATACCAGTTTTAACTCTCTGTGATGAAAATTGGCGAAGTTATAAACAATTATGTAAAGGCCATTGAATAAATTTGTGTGACAGTTTTTTGATCTGAAGGAAATATGAAAAAATAATCTTGTACAGTACAAACAACTTAGCTAAAACTTGATATTTTATGTATTTCCTTTAAATATAATTTACGAAAGGAATTATACATAAAATTAAGTTAATTAACTAAGCTACTAACCTTTTGGAAAAGCTTACAAAAGTGTCTCCAGGTCCCCCACTTTCAAATCGTCATCCATATATATACAGGTATGTCTAAACGATATACATATCTGGCTCGTTGTCATACTCCATTTTTGAACCAGCTTGGGAAGCCTGCTACCCACAGGTTGGAGGATATGCTTTAATGGTTTCCATTATGAGGATATCAAAAAAATCTGACATGTTTTAGAAGTGGCAGGTATACCAGCAAAATCACGTGGACGTTAGTGAGTACGTGCATGCATGTCATGTATGCAAAGTTAGTAAAATGTGTGTGAGAGTATAAACATAGCCAGATATTGCATGCATTAATGTAAACATTCTGCTTTGGCCTTGCACCATGTAATTATGTAAACATATTTTATATGTAGCAGGGGTAGAATTACCCACTAATCCGCTAGTCCGTACACTAGCAAAGATTACGGGGGACTAGTAAACCTGCCTGCCAACTAGTCCGACCGTCTAGTAAAAATCAGCTTGTTGCGTGGCACCACCATCCGTACCATTAAACTAATTCTTTACCTAATGAGGCAGCAGTGAAATGGTGCTTTTGATTGGCTGTAAGGTGACATCGAATTCTGAAACAACACTTGTTTGGTTTATTATATCTGGTAGAGAGGTACGGCTAATGACTGCAATTATTGGCCATTTTCAAATGCACAGTTTTCGAATACGGTTTACATCTACATTGCTTGATTAGAAACAACAGCGTGGGTACTTGAAAGTTGAAGGTTTGGGAGTGCGACCACACGTGGCTGTCTTATGACGAGGACAAGGGTTTGATGTTCTGCACAGTGTGCAGGACACACAACGTGACTGGGGTTCGTGGCAAGAATGCCTTGTTGATGGGCACGGACAATTTTCGACCAGACTCCCTACGTACAATCGAGCTGTGGAGTGCTGGTGGAGCACGGAGGCCAGACACTCAGCCACTTGGACCCAGGCCTAACTGACAGTAGTGCATCGGACACTGAGTGTCACTGACTGACTGGCAGGCAGTATTATCACCAGGCCTGGATGACACTGTTTTTGTGGTTGAAATAAAATTGTTGCGATTTTTAAATTTGTGTTATGTTTTGATATTTGTAGGACTAGTAAACCTTTTGGCGGACTAGTAAACTTTTGTCTTTACTAGTCCTGTTGTCCAGTAAAATAACTGCTGAAGTTCTACCCCTGTGTAGGTTTGTGTGTGTGTCCGCATGTGTGCGTGTGCGTAAAATTAGTAAAGTAAGAAGGATAGCCAACTATTGCAAGCAACAATAAGCATTCCGCTACACAGCATGCATGTACAACATTATATATATATATATATATATATTGCTATGCAACTTTGAATTATCTGATGTAATGTTGTATCTGCAAAGATCCGTTTGCAGAGAACAGCGATGGCTGGAAATAGGATATGAAGAATCACTTCCGCATTTACATCTACATCAGAAAGCGTTGTCAGCATTTCAAACACCTTGTCCTTCTTGATGCGAGTAGCGGCTCCAAAGATAGGCGTACTCGTCCCACTCATTAACTCATTGATGTTTCTGCATGACTCCTGGCAGAATGACACGAGTTGCTGGTAGTGAATATTCATGTCCAAGACGTGAACACTCTTGTCTTCGATCATGCATCAGAGGGACAGGTGACCAGCTTGCTGATGAGTCCAAGTGTTTTACATCCAGCGAGAAACTGGCGTTTCTAAGACGTTTAGAACAGATTTCAACAACCTGTTTGACGCACCTTGTTTTTTTTTATAGAAAGCACCGCATTTCATTGCTTGCAGCATTCGAAAATAAAAAGTTGAAAAAGCATGCATATCAATCACCGCTGAAGCAAAATGTTGCACTGTACCAACACCAGGAAATATGAAATCATGTTATATATTCATCTACAAATTAAATAATTCTAGGAAGATACAGTAAAAAACAACCCAAAAAAACACCACCAAGCCAATGTTTATACATGCAGTTAGTTACAGCAAGATCAATGCAGTGTAATTAGAAGTACATTAGATGTCTAATTTATGGAGGGTTTGTAATTTATTTGTTGTCATTTGTTATTTATTTTGCATGATTATAACATGAAAATAAACTTAAAATATTCATATAACGTCCATCATGTAATACCTGATAGAATGTCTGTGCATATGTAAACACGAATAACAAATGCATGGCTAAAACACAACTTCAGAATACACGATTGCAATAACGTGTATGCCGGGTATGTGAGCGATAATAGAAGAAATTCGTTGCCGGACATGGGGTACCGCTACGGTCGAGCTTGGGGCAAAATGGGCAAAGGTGTATCTCCGCCAAATTTGCATTAATATTACATTTAGACATTACTAAATAGCACAGGTGTAGTTTGCCAGAGTTGCCGCAAGCTGTTCATACCTTAGATCCTCTCTAAATATGACCAATGTTCAACATATCATATTTTTCTTAATTTTATTTCAATTCGTATAAGAAACACGCCAAAAGAAAGAGCATCATTTTGCGATTTCAACTATATCGCCAAACATGGCGGGTAATAACGCGAGTACGTGATTTTATGAAAAACACCGCCCTTCCGCGAGATTAAATATGGCTGCGTCCGCAACGAAACTAAATTTCGGTGGGTGTCGTTGTTTCATCACGAGTATCTGAATGAAGCATTACGAATTCGCAAAAGCAGGTATTTTTATCACAAAGAAGACATATTTATGTTTCTTTTGATATAAAATATATGATCAGTCTTTATAAAGCAAAGGACTTACATTTTTTTAAACATAGGCGATTTAGCATTGCGTCCCAATGCAAACGCGTTTGCGTGATTTCTTCCGACCTCCCTAACGTTGTGTGTGTTCGAAACATTTTGTTGACGGTTAGTATCTTAACATATTTTTAACTATTTTGTGCCCTTAATTGTATTGATTGATAATATAATTACATTCAAAGCGACATAGTTACATTTGACTTGGTTTAGTCCACGGTTACACGGGTATGCTATGATATATCAACGCTAGGCTGTTTGTTTTTCAACGTTACCTGAGTCAATGCCATAGTTAGCTGATACTATCAGTACTATTCATTTAATTTTTATTAGAAGTCCTGTCCCTAGTATTATAATGTAGTCTATAGATATGCTAACTATGGCCTGTGAATAATGGTTGAAGATTGTTTCCATATTGTGTTTGGTTGATATGTAACTTGGATGTAGCATTAATAAAAAAACAAATTTGTTTGCTAATTCATAGTTTATTCTGTTTCAGGTGAGAAATCATATTTGCACCTGAACACCAACTCTTCATGGCTACCGACATTGGAACTGGGATATAACTCGTCCAACCCTTCGTGTTCGTCAGCGAGACATGACCGAGTTGTCGGAAGAAAGCGGAAGCGAGAGGAAGCGAGTGCTGTGTCAGCGTTGTTAACATTGAATGTGGTTCGAGAGAATGCTGCTGAACCAAGCGATGGTGACAGTCTGTGTGATGACTCGGTGGTTGATTCGGTGGAAGCGGGCAGTGACATTGCTGATGTAGGTGACGTGCAGGGACATACACATGATCAAGACATTCAAACATGTTTGACTTGTCAGGGTATATCTGAACTTGAATCCGATAACAGGGCACGGGTTTCAGAAGCGAATCGTAAGCTTTTTCGTATATGAAAGAGATATGTATGTTGATGCACCTGAAAAGGTGTCTTTCTACACAGGGTTGCCAGGAATTGGTGTACTGGATGTGATTTATAATCTGACTGATGAGCATCTCATAGATATTGGGAAAATTTCAAAGTATCAGCAAATGTTGTTGTGTCTTGTTAAACTTAGGATGAACTACTTGTTCCGAGACATTGCTTACCAGCTAAATATTTCGGTTGCTACTGTCCAGAGATATTTCCACATTACGCTTGATGTCCTGTATGCGAAGCTTAGTTTTATTATCAGATGGCCAGAGCGTTCTGAACTTAGAAAGTCAATGCCGATGTGTTTCAGATCTGCTTATCTGAATAAAGTAGCCGTGATCATTGACAGTTTTGAACTGTTCACAGAGAAACCGAGTGGTGCTCTTAACCAGGTTCAATCATACTCAAATTATAAACTCCACCAAACTGTGAAATATTTGATAGGTATAGCTCCACAGGGAATGGTGACATTCATTTCTGATGGTTGGGATGGCCGCACACCTGACAAGCACATTGTGGAGAAATCAGGGTTGTTGAATAATTTGCTGCCAGGAGACATCCTGATGGCTGATCGGGGATTCAACATTTGTGATGATGTTGCCTTTTATCAGGCGAAGCTGGTTATCCCAGATTTTACTAAGGGTAAGAAACAGCTCCACCCCTTGGAGATCGAGAACACCAGAAAGATTGCAAATGTCCGCATTCACGTGGAACGTGTCATTGGTCTGGTTGTTGGGAAATTTTGAATTTTTGATGGGGAAATTCCACTGGAATTTCTTAAACTTAAGCAGGGTGAGACCACACCGACAGTTGATAAGGTTGTGAAGGTATGTTGTGCATTGTCATGTTTCTGCCCATCTGTTGTCCCAAACACAAACCTGACGCCAAAAACTTACGCTGACCGCAAAGTTAATTGAGTTCTGCGTCACAGCTTTTGCGATCCAATCAGAGGTTTACGCGGGATCTGCAGTTCGATTTCGCATAAATAGTTATGGTAATTCCAATGTAACTATACAGAGTAATAGCTACACCTGTTAGTAACACATGCTTATAAAGAAAGTTCAGATATAAATTACATGTATGCATGTTTTATGACTTTTAAAAAGACCTACGACTTGTTTTCATCTGCAGCGACGCAGTGAGGCGCAATAACATTGTCAGTGCAATACAAATTTTTTTATTGGACTCCACATTCTTAGCTTAGGCTTATGCATGGCTAAGCCCACACAGGTAGTTATATGGATCTACTATGTATATTAACCTAAACTTATTTATTTATTTTGTAAACGTAGTTGAATCGTTGGTTGCATTATGTCTACTTTGGCTATGTTGCAATGTTGGCATATCACATTTTTGTGCACCTACAAAAACAAATATCTTTAAACAGAAACCTAAGCATTGCATTTGGCGGTTTATATAAAATGTAGATTTATGGCCTATTTTCTTTGCTGACTGGACTAGATGCAGACAGTTCATTGAAAAAATTGTTAATGAAAAAAAATTTATTGAGCAAACTGCGCTGACCAGCTGTCAATCAGTGTCAGTTGTGGCGTTTTTTTGCATTCTGTTCCCGCCGTTCATATTTAATTAATTAAAAAACAAACAACGTTTATAACCATTTCACAAATGGTAACGTAACAATTACCCCGACACCCCTCCCATCCCATGTAACGTTTCGTCACATACACCCGCCACGCCTAAGCTTGACATACGTTATGGGTGTCCCCTAATACCTTAGACCAATTAAAGAAAATATTGCCCATTACGGTACCCCAAGCGGTGGTATACAAACATCATGATTAGGCTATGTTATTGCATAACAGGACTCGAAACACAATGTTTTGTTAGCTTAGCCTAATTGTACGAGCCGGGATTATTGCACTGGGGTTCGCATTTGCCGTTCTTGCGTCCTAAATTGTACCTTTCTGCGATTATCGATTGGAATAAAGGTTAAATTGTTCAGATAACACATTTATACATATATATATAATATGTATATATATATATATATATATATATATATATATATCGTACATGCATTTTACTGTTAGTAACACACAGAAAATCACTACACATGAGAAAATAATTATCTGCTGGAGCCGAACGTAAAACCGCTCACTGCGCGCTTAGCTAATGGTGTTTTAATAGACGTCAACGCGAGATATGCGGTTTAAATGTACTTCAAATTTGAGGTCGTGTTTAGATTTGGCGTACGGTCGCGGGGTTTATTGCGTTAGCTAATGGTCCCTACTGACATTGGTGACATTGTTGATAACTCTGACGAGTCGGAGATGGATGAAGATGCAGTTGCCCAAATCCTGAAAGATGTCGACACATATTTTATATTTTCTGTCCGAGAAATCTGACCTATATGCACACCAAAGAGGAACTTGACACCACGACCATTTTTCTTGCTTTGATTGCTACAAACTGATCATTAAAGTTGCTGGAAGTTTATTTGTGTTACAGTCGCCCTCTTTAAGTTGAGCAGGGTCATGTTACTGATATGATCTTGTCTCATAGACGCTTACAGATACGTAAGGATTACCAGGCGCTGCTGTGGCCCCACAATGTCGTCGCCATGTCAGTCTCAACTCTGGCATTCCAGGGCCTCCACCGAGTTCGAATTGCCATTTCACAATGGTGATCCCTCTCTCAAATCGCAGAGTTGAATGTACAAAAATATATACTGTCCAAAAGAATGTCACAACAAATGGTTCCTGAATGGCGGACTGAACACCAGCCAAGATCAAACGGTGATTATCACAACTGACGACCAAAATCCATACATGTTTTACATGTATTATCCACTTGTTGGGTAAGTTGGCCGCCGATTCGGTGCCCCCAGGCCTGACACCGTGTGTCAGTGCAAACGGTAACCGTATAATTAATTTGGGAAGCTCAAAACTTAATTAAACGTCGGTCGTCTGTTACTTTTTTGAAAGGTCACTTGGGTGCGGTGACTGCGTTATATAATGTCAAAAGGTGTTCCAATGTAATCGCACACATCCGACTTGGCCCATGTATTGCATACGTTTATTGCTTTCGGGTTTAAGTGGCATACATTAATTTATGCCATTGATAGCATCTAGCGTGATAATACTTGACACTCTTTCCATGCGTTGCGCTTTGGATCGATAGTACACGTAAGTTACAATTATTCCTTCGAACGATTGCATTCATGTAGTTTTGAAAGTTGTTTTAAATTCATTATTGATGATTTGTGAACGATGATAGCGACTGGCGTATACGTGTTAATACTAAAACATTATAATCTATAAATAAATGTTCGCTGCAGCTCAACGTATACCCCACAAATACGCACTGTACATAAACTATCCCTATAAAAATGTGGTGCTTATTTAAAAAACACTATGAAATGTTGGATTTTTGTAATATGTTTAGTAACGGTTCGCAAAGTACGTTGGATTTTCAAATTATATCAAGGAAATGTTACCATGCATAATCTATAATATATAATCACAATTATTTGTAAATTACTTATATTTGCTTACCACTGAACATTATTATTTTTCTCTGCTTTTCAGCACAACTTATGATAACATACTTATTTTTGTTTTATGAGTTACTGAAGCGTGTTCAATTATTTTATAGAATTGTGTTCAGAATGGCACACACACACACACACACACACACACACACACACACACACACACACACACACACACACACACACACACACACACACACACACACACACACACACACACATACACACAAACAAACAAACAAACAAACAAACACATCAAATAAAATATTATAATATAACATTCTTCTTCTTCGACGTTAACTTAGATGGGAACGCCTGTCACCCTCACGAATTATGCCGTCGTCCCCAACAAAACCTCGATATCACCATGTAGTTTTTAATTTAAGGGGGTGTCATCTGACTACGCTTGCCTTCAGTGGCCATCCTGTAGTGGGCAGTGCAGAAGTAGGAGCTCACTGGTCATCGGGGCGGTTTCACAACAATATAATAACAATATAACATTGATTGTTTAGATGCTTTGTTTGTATTTTATATATTTATGTATACTCACAGTAAACTATTTTATCTTATTATAATTAAATAATTAGTTAACTGATTAATGTCTACCCAAATGGCATATATACATATTGATATTATTTGCTGAGCTCCGGCGATTTCATTTGGTGTATTACACACTATGTTTACTGTGTGGTCTTGTTCTATTAAATAATTAAGTTGGCTAAATAATTATGCACTTGATTCACTGCTTTGGTCAGACCAGGCATGAGATTCTTCCGCGGAAACGCGGATTTCCGCGGTTCATATACTCGACTTGGCCGTTTCTGTGATTCGTCCAAATCCGAAAAATATTGTTTTTACTATAGGGGGGGTTGTAACTTGGCAAACATCGACAATAAATTTTTTTTATTTCATGATCGTCGTCCTTTTTCAAAAGCAAGCCGCATTCTGAAAGTCAGAAACTGCGAATCACGGCCCAGCTTACAATCCGTGCATGAGTTTTGGCGGCAAATCAGTTGCGGCTGTAAGTTGTTTTCGAAGTTCACAGTCGCGTTCAGTCGAATGAAGCATGAGCTACGGTCTACGGTAACTTGTCCGCTCTTATTTCAAACATTCTTGTATGAGTAAATTACAGAATTATCGCAATTAACGAAGCAGTCGAGTGGTTTTAAGATCATAATTTCAATAAATATTAGATCGTTTAGCCTGACACGCGAGGCGTAATGGCCTATGCCATGGGACTTGCATTACGGCGCCGGCGCACGCTCACGTCGCTGACGTAACGGGTCATGGCATAATACAGCACCGTTAACAACATGTAAACGCGAATAGTAAGCGGACTATAAGTTTTGGCGGTAAGTTTAAGGTATCCTAGATGGGTTTATAGATTATTTTTGATAAAAAAGTATATACCAAAACTTAGTAAGTTTTCTTGTATGGGCGATAATGTGTCAACACAAAGTACGCCTGTTCACTTTAACGTATGGTTTAGGTTATTATTAATTAAATAACAATTTGAATTAAATTTACCTGACGTTGTTAATATGAACACTTTTAGGGGATATGGCGTGCACCATGAAGGATGCTGTACAGAGAGGGGACGAGTTGAATTTGAAAAAGCAAGAGAAAAGCAGCTGATCAGGTATACCAAGAGCTAAGCCCAAGAGGCAAAGTGCCAAAGAGACTGAAATCTGTCCACCTCCACTCCCCAGTCCTTGCTCAGGCAGAGAAGAGAAAGAAAGCTGTGAGTGGCAGGATCAAGCACAGGCAAGAAAAGAAGTGAAGTCACATGTCCACAATGAACACTTGTAAAGTTTACAAGTTTATGGTTTCAATGAACACTAGTAGATGTGGATATTTGTGTGTGAATTTCAGTGTACTGAACATTATAATTATCATTTTAATAAACATTGGTTATTTATTTAAAAAAAATCGTATTTTATTCACATTGACCACTTGTGTAATGTTGTAGTTTTGACAATGTAATATACACTGCTTCTGATTTGTTTGTGATATGAAAAGTATGTGCTTTTACAGTAATGTGCAGGGAACTGTATGTTTACACTTTCGATTAATAAAATCCCAAATGTAGTGTTTCTATGCACTGTGTTTGTGATTTTATATGAAATGGAACTTACAGGATTAGACAAAAACAGTGTGAAAGTACACGAGATTGCATCACAAACAATGATGTCTTTAAACAAATTTCTGAGTTCCAACCCAGACCCCCTTTCTTCCCCAGTTTGCCGCACCGCGTTCCTCGGAAATGACTTGCCTCCTCTCACATGCCTGTCAGAAAAAATAAATAATATATATATATATATATATATACACATATATATGTTTGTCTAGCCAAAGCAGTGAATCAAATATATATATATATAATTATATGTATATATGTAATATATACTACAAACTATGATCATTATGTTCTTTTACTTTTGTTATTTAATTTAATTAACTAATTTATTTTCAATTTACCAAACTTGTAGGCACATTTGATCGCTGAGCTACTTACCTGCTGCTCTTCGTTCTTTATGTGCAGCTTACTACGATGGCTATATTCAGTTGTAGAGATAAATAATTGGATAACTAATAAACCTTATCTACTATAACACATGTAATAAAAGAGCTTAATAACTTGTATGCACTTATTATATAAAATTAATTAATAAATAATATATATGCTATAATTCTGATGTATTTGCCTTCAATCTATCACTACGCGCATACATCATTAGGCTGATTTGCAATACCACTACTAGGCGCATATGCAATATTGCACAGCAGTGGGACAATGCAATTCAATAGGAGAGGCCGACGACCAAAATCAAGCCACGCTGTTTGTGTCATCGTGACATTGTGTCCGGTGTTGTCTATTGACATTGATTGTCAACCAAGAATTGGTGCTGTGTCAGAATATCCCGGCACGTTCATTAGACTGTATCGATGTATGTCACAGAACAAATAATGTCACAGTTGTCGACATTTACCCATCCATACAGAGGGTACTAATTCTCAGACACACTGCCCGCTGAACTAGTATTTAAAAATATTGATAATGTTCCACATGTAAATAGATAAATGTCCCCCATTAGGCATGAGGTTTATTTTATACCTGCCAACGTTTTTTTTAATCCGGACGATTCAGTAGTTCAACACGCTTCCCTTGTCGCGCTGTCTCGGATCTTGACATCAGAAGACATGTGCTGTTGGAGATGTTTCGCCGGAACTTCACCGGTTCGTTGACTCGACATCAGAAGACATGTGCTGTTGGAGATGTTTCGCCGGAACTTCACCGGTTCGTTGACTCGAAGACTCAAAAACGAGGGGATGCAGTTGCGCTGTGCTGTTGTGGAGATGTTTCGCCGGAACTTCACCGGTTCGTTGACTCGAAGACTCAAAAACGAGGGGATGCAGTTGCGCTGTGCTGTTGTGGAGATGTTTCGCAGGAAATTCACCGGTTCGTTGACTCGACGACTCAAAAACGAGGGGATGCAGTTGCGCTGTGCTGTTGTGGAGATGTTTCGCAGGAAATTCACCAGTTCGTTGACTTGAAGACTCAAAAACGAGGGGGTGCAGTTGCGCTGTGCTGCTGTGGTGATGTTTCGCAGGAAATTCACCGGTTCAGCACGTCTGCGCACGTCTCCCGCGGTGTCTCGAAGAGGGAGGAGGAGGGGTGCTGTTGGAGATTTTTAGAGAACATCCGGCTGATTTGTCTGTATTCCAGGAGACCGAGACTCGACAATTGCTGCCATTGGAGCTTTGCGGGTATTTGTGTACGCTAGTAGGCCTAATTAACGGGAAACAAAAGGCAATTGTTTTAATTGGCTTACACAACTAAAGGAATTAATACAATCGAACAATATGCAACTACAATCACGCCAGTGGTTTACTCAGAATTTACTTCCAACGTGGGAGATGCCGGTGACACCTCACAGTTCCCGACGGCTGATAAATTGAGACACGCCCCGCTATGACCAATGAGCCGCTGGAGCTTGACCCTGCTGTGATGCGTCCTATGCCCGTTTTTTTGGACATGTACACGACTATGCCAGGTCATATACGTGTCCTCAAAATAACAGAAGGTCGCCTTGTGTCGCTATGCCGTTGGTTCGACCGGAACCGTCCCTCTCAATATATCAAGCAGCCATCTTAACTGGTGAACAGTCGGCGGACGTCGGGTGAAAGACACAGAGAGCGAAAGAACAGTTGTAAGTACGGTTAATGCTGCATCGTCAACTATTTCTACCTTGTTTGTGCAAATGTTTTATTTAGCAACTGATCGAGCAAAGTTTAATGATGCCAACTTGATTTCCTTGGCTTAGTTGAAGCTGGGTTTCTACATTTTGTAACGTACCGTTATTTACACGTTCATAAGTTACTCGACGTAAGTACTCGTTGCACGTTCTTTTGGTGATTTTAAGAAATGTATTGTCCTCATGTGACTCCCAGTAGCCGCGCCGATAGGGCGGCGGCCTGCAAGCAACGACCTAGTGAGATTACGTCATTAGAGCTTGAAGACGTTCCGGCTGAGTAGACCCATTCAAACACCTTGCAACAGTCTGACAGCAAAGGCGGTGCCGCAAATGTGTGGCGGAGCATGATTGGAGCAACTGCAGAGACGTTTCACGTCTATAGAACACCTGGTTGGTAGTATATATCCGCAAACTCTATTTTGAAATGTGGCTTTATAGCATATAAGTAGTAACGTTGTAGCCCGGTTTCCACAAGGAGTATCCAACCCTGAAAAGTGCGTACGAAAAGTTATCCAAATAGCATGGACATCTGCTTTTTAATATGTAACACATTTAATATATTTAATAAATTCATATTTTCGTGTTAACAAAATTCGTACCATCGCCCATTGTCTTGTTAAATGAATGGATTTCAATTGTGTGACCGTGTTTAACGCCCATAGACCACCTGAGTGGGTTTGTACGAACGCCCCATGCCCATCGCAGCGATTAACCTATCGTGTCTTGCAACCGTCCATTGCACACAACAACAACTTGGGGTTGCGTGTTGACTTCACGACAAAATAAAAACAAACACGTGCGGTTTGTGCTGTGGTAATCTAATCAACATTGTTGCAAGATGCTCTATTATCTGAACATCTACAAATGTTTGCATAGTGGAGACCTGTCTTTCGGCAAGAGCAAATGTCCTTTGACATTGCGTTTGGCATCCGCACTTGATTAGGTACAACACATACGTTGGTGCTGGTAGTTCCGTTGTCATGACGGGGTCCACTCATCGTCATCTAGTTACCAATCAAAAGTGTCTTGAGGTGGGATCTCGGGACATGGAGTTGTATCATAATTCCAAACTATGGCTTGGTGGTAGGCGGGCAGGACTGTACCATAATTGTTAAAATACAAATATACCCAACATCGGAATAGCGTTCCCCACACTTATTTTAATCATTCATAAAATGGGAGGGCTGGTTCCCAGACTGCCGGCAAGTGCTTAGTTGTTCATTGGGATCAACTATAGCCACATGCACCGATGGTTTGGTTTCATCACTGAATTCGCACTGGTTCACCCACGCTCTCAGACTGTAAAACGTACATAAAACTGATGCGACCGACAACTCAGACAGGCAATTAATAGGGCGTACACAACAGCGAATTAAGTGTTCGAGTCTTCCAAAGGTCCACATACATGGAACAACAGGCCTCAGACACGCTGACAATACGTATCAGCGAGTGTGTTATTACCGTCTTCCATAGGTCCACATACACGGAGCGACAGACCACAGACACGCCGACAATACATATCAGTGAGTGTGTTGTTACCGTCTTCCAAATAGGCGAGCGGCAAATCCCACAAAAGTGCTTTAATTTAGGAATTTAAATGCCCCCCCCCCTCCATACACACATTCAAATGTTGTATAGTTTGAAAGCCCGACATCTCCCCGTCACAAAGAAGTTAGTGGTAGAGCTGTCAATTGGAGCAGTAAGCGTGAATCCGTGGTCAAACAAGGTCACCGTCAAATGATGATTTTTTCAAATTGTGCTCAACCGCAATCGTCTTAACATTACAATGGTCGCATATCTACTTCACTTAATTACAAGATGGCCATGTCATGTATTTTTTGGAAAGCTTTTTGTGTCCTCTGAGGTACGAAATGGAGGTGTTTCCTGACATGGTACGAATGGAGTTAAGGTCAAACAAGGTCACCGTGAAATGATAAATATTCGACTTTTTTGCAATGCCGCGAAAAACATAAAGTGACAATGACCCTGCAATTACTTCATTTATATGCATGTTTCATATACTGTGTGAAACAATCGTTTCTCCACATCAAAATTAGATATGACATGGAGCTGTCAGTTGATGGCGTAGGTATGGAGCGAAGATCAAACAGAGTCACTGTCAATTGATAAATATTCGCAATGGTGTCATCCTGCAAACGACATGCAATATAAATGGTTGCATATATCTACGTTATCTATTTGTTCATAACAATGTCGTATACAGTTGGAAAGCCAACTGTCTCCCCAAAAACATGTAATACTACGGGGATCTAGCAAGAGGTGCTGTAGGTGTTGAGTGAAGGTTAAACAAGGTCACCATGAAACGACGAATGTTCAAAACTACGCCACGCTATAAAAGTTCTACACTTACAATGGTTGCATAGCTACTTTATCTACATGCACTAGGCCGTGTTACATACCGTTTTTATTGTATCCCCATCAAAATGAGGTATGGCGTGGAGTTCAATCACGGTGCACTAACTGTGGAGTCCAGGTAAAACAAGGTCACCGTCAAAAGATGAATTATCGAAATTATTCCTTTCCGCAGATAATAGGTTACCCAACATGTGATGTTATGCTTTTAACTGTAGTTTTTTTAATGGAAGGAATTCTTGCTAGATCCATCTTAAGGTTATTTGAATGTCTGAAACTCAAGCTTGTGTAAAAATATTTTGTATTAATTAATTGACATCTTCTCTTGTACATACCGTTGCATAAAACAAAATATGTTATGTTTAGTAGATGTATTGTCTGTGTTATCTGGTGCTTAACTTTGAATTTACTCGTAAATATATGGGATTATCTAGTATAAAAACGTGATCTTCTCAAATGTGTTTATCGCGTACACCAAAGTTGTTTACACACCAAATTATTCTTTGTAAGCCTGTTTGTATATATTCCTGTTGATATAATATGCATATTGTTTATTACTGCACATGCATTTGGTCATTATCATGAATTGTGAGCCAGAGCTTGCCCAAAATATTGTTAGGATGTTGACGAAGAGAGAGGTGGCAATCTCAGATTAGAACTCTACTTGCAACACAGTAGACCAACTGTCAGATGTTTTGAGGAACAAGACAATTCAATATTTTCAAGGAGGAATCAAAAATTCAGGATACATGGAAACTATGGAGATTATGCTGGACATCAACAGGGCTGGGACGATTGGCAGCTATATAGAATCTTTCGCTGGAATTATACATTGGCTAACCATCTACGATCATAGAAACATTGCCCTCCTGATGGAGAACAGTCTCTCTGGCAGTAACCAAAAGGCCCTTCAACCAAATTCCAGCTGATCAGCCAACTGAATTGATGTATAGATTATACAAAATGCACAATGTCATTATCAGCCTTACAAGGGACGATCAAGCCAGGGATACGTGTTACGTCACATGGTCAGAACGATTACGAATGTCACATTACTCAAGATCCCCGCCCCCTCTTCAATATGGAAAACGACGAGGAAGAGACCACGTTCAACTGCTCTAGTGGTATCCGCCACGGATGAAACATGGAAGCGTGACGCTGATGACCCGAAGAAGCTTGTCACAAAGTTATTGGTGTGTTCACAGGATCTGACGGTGAATTGGAAACACTGACTTACAGGTGGGAGCGACGGTGACGGACGCAAGAGTGGTGGCCTTTTAACCACTGCTTTTGCTCCCTGTCGACGGAGTTGCTTTCCTGTCAAGTGTGTGTATGTCAGCAATATCGTCACTTACTCCATGCAGGAGCCTACAGGAGAAACAGGATTGACCCACAGAGTAACGACATTCCTTTAATGGCAACGAAATACTCTGCTCCAGGTGACGTGGTCAATGGTCAACTCATCTAACAGATAAGGACAACGAAACCTAGTAGGTTATCATCACCGTGAAGCAACGACTGATCGAAGAAACTACATGGTTTCATGACGCACCGAGGAAGCAAGGTTCATAAACCTTTGAAACTACACAATGTACAAAATACTACCAAAGTTGACAGAAAGCTGTTAAAGCAATAGGTCAACGGTGTCCCTACTGGATGAATTGTGGAAATGGTGAATAGCTGCCCAGTGTCTTGGTGCGGTTGGACTTGTACCCCTGGGACGTCCCGAAACAATCCGAAAGACTTACACAACCTGCGAATGATAAATTGCTCAGTTTCCACGCAATAACAGGAAGACAACATCAACCCTTGGTGGTCATGTGAAGATATCGACCTTGCAAAATCTCCAGAACCAACCATCTCCTTGTCAAGGGAGTTGGTCAGATGAGGAACGTGCACGGGCTGGATATGATGTGTGTCATCTATTTTATGGCACTCGCTCGTGAGTTGGAAACCGTCGATCCTGTCAGGATCCAACTCTTTGTGTCTGACGATGCTACTCAACCTTCCACTCTACAACTCCATATTGCACACGCTAATCACCACGCAAACGTTTGGTTACAAGCGGATTGTGAATATATAGCTATATCATCTCATATCGACATATATACGAGGAAGAAGGTATCAGAATACCTGTGTGAACGCGACAATCCCCTATTGAAGATGTCTGTAAATACCACTCAAAATACAGGCGGCTCGGCGAACTGGCGCGATCGTTTTTTGTATTGCCGATACCATTATGCATCCTGCATGTGCTAGTAATTAGCTCAGTTGCCTGATCAGCAGGCACTTGGTTGAAGCGCCTTTTGGTTTTCTTCACAACAAAATACCCTTTAGTGAATATTGCACGAGCCTCTGTTGCTACCTTCTTGGGGTGTTTCACATCTGCCAGAGAGACGGTTCTCTACCGGGAGGGCATAGCATACCATGCGTGATCATACATGGTTAACCAATGTATAAATGTAGCGAAAGATTATATGTAGTTGCCAATATTCTCAGCTATGATGATGTCCAGCATGGTCTCCACAGTTTCCACGTATGACAATCAGATCCTGAAATTTGGATTCCTCCAAGAGACATTGAATTGTCTCGTTCCTCAAAACATCTGACAATTGGTTGACCGCGTTGGAAGTAGAGTTGTAATCTGCGATTGCCACCTTTCTTTTTCAACATCCCAACTACATTTTGGGCAAGTTCTTTTACTTTCCCGTCATGTTAATAAACAAATGAATGTGTTACAACAAATAATATGCATATTATATCAACAGGAATATATACAAACACGCTTACAAAGAATAATTGGGTGTGGAAACAACTTTGGTGTACGAAATAAACACATTTGAGAAAATCACGTGTTATATTTGATTATCCCATATATTTATGAGAACATTCCAACTTCAGCAACTGATAACACAGATAATACATGTACAAATCATAACATATTTTGTTTTACGCAACGGTGTGTACAAGAAGATGCCAATTAATTAATAAAACTATTTTGACACAAGTTTGAGTTTGTGACCCTCAAATAACCTTCAAAATCGAGGGTGACATCCACATACACATACCTTTTTCACCCTTGTGTGACGGATCTAGCATGAATTCCTGCCATTAACAAAAATGCAGTTAAAAGTAACATCACATGTTGGCTAACCTATTATAAGCAGAAAGGCATAATTTCTAAAATTCATCTTTTGCCGTTGACCTTGTTTAACCTTCATTCCAAAGTTACAGCACCATTTTATAACTCCACGAAATAACGTAATTTGACGGGCATACAATATACTTTCAAATGGTATGTAACATGGCCTAGTGTATGTAGACAAAGTAGTTACGCAACCATTGTAAGTGTAAAACGTTTGCGGAGTGGCGTAATTTTGAACATTCATCGTTTGATGGTGAGCTTGTTTAACCTTCGCTCTTCACTCCACACCTACTGCACCACATGATAGATTCCCATCGTACCCCATGATTATGGGGAGACAGTTGGCTTTCCAACGGTATACGACATTGCCATAAATAGGTAAGTAATGTAGATATACGCAACCATTTATATTGCATGAAGTTTGCGGGATGACACTATTTCGAACATTTATCAATTGACGGTGACTGTTTGATCGTCGCTCCACACCTACTCCTTCAACTGACAGCTCCATGCCATATCTCTTTTTGACGGGGAAAAATTATTCTTTCATACATTGTATGATACGTGCATATCAATAAAATATTTGTAGGGTCATTGTATCTTTATGAATTTCACGGCATTGCAAAAAATCGAATATTCAATATTTCACGGTGACCTAGTTTGACCTTATCTCCACTCGTACCATATCAGGTAACACTTCAATGCCGTACCTAGTTTTGACGTGGTGACAATAAGCTTTCCAAAATATATGAATTGGCTATTTTGTGAATAAATAAAGTAAGTATGTGATCATTGTAATATTTAGACGATCGCGGAAGGGCACAATTTCGAAAATTCATCATTTGACGGTGACCTTGTTTGACTTTAGATTCACGCTTGCTGCACCACTAGGCAGCTCTACGACAGCCCTCGTTGGCTCGGGAAGATGTAGAGCTTTCAAATGTTGTAACATTTAGCGTGAGTATGGGAGCATTTAAATTGGTCCGATACGTGGTACTACCTGTCGCCTAAAAGGTCCACAAACAGTAAGGCAGGTCATAGACACGCCTCAGACGCATCTCAGCGAATATATATAATCAGTATTGTAATCATCACGGGAACGCAGCTAATGTAGTGGTTAGCACATCCGCATTTTAGTCATCACAAGTTGACATGTGTGCAATACTGCACTGATGAAAACGTATGCAAAAAACGCAAGACATGAGAAACATTGGTTGATGTTCATGACTTCAAAAAAACTTAATTCAGCTGATCCGTTTGGCGGTTTGCCGTTGTATTTTCACCATCAACGAAACGGTGTGGTTTGAACACTGACGTTTAGATTGTTCACATTTGAAACACACGCACGCACGCACGCACAGACACACGCGCACAAACACACACACACACCTTTGATAATACCTCTTAATCCGCCACGGCCCTTGAATCTATATTATGAAGGATAGGATACGCATGCATGTCCGTCCCATTCCAATCGACTTCGTTATAACATTTCGTAAGACCTCAGCCATTTTTTTTTCTTTGCTTCAGCGATTGCCAAGAAATAACAACTACGCATAACGTAACTGCCCGAGAAATACGTACAGATAGAGAGAGAGAGAGAGAGAGAGAGAGAGAGAGAGAGAGAGAGAGAGAGAGAGAGAGAGAGAGAGAGAGAGAGAGAGAGAGAGAGAGAGAGAGAGAGAGAGAGAGAGAGAGAGCGAGGGAGGTAGACAGGGAGAGCGAGGGAGGTAGACAAAGACAGAGACAGAGAGCTTTTAATTAACCGAGCTTGTGCTGTTTTTTGGAAGAGAGATATATAGTTTTCAATAGTAACGTCTTTTACGACATTCTGCAATGCCAGTTATGTTTAAAGAAGCAGTCTAATTCTTCTGCAAAATACTTTACTTACTCATAACATTCTTGAATCACCAATAAGAACAATGAATTCCGAAGAATTCCGGCTACGAGCGAAGCAGGTCGTCGACTATGTCGCTTGTTACCATGACACCATCCGACAGAGGCGCCCTCTGCCGAACATAGAAGCTGGCTACATGAAGGCACTCGTCCCTGACTCAGCTCCACAAGACCCAGACGAGTGGGACGACGTCTTTGAGGACGTAGAACGCGTCATAATGCCAGGGGTGAGTATTTCTTACAACACAGTGCACTCGTGTTGCAGCGTATCGTCTGTGGGAAATCACCCGCGAGAGTCAAGTGTTCAGGTATACTTATCCAGCTACAACTACTGCTACAGCTACTGATATATACAATGACTGAAACAACTACAGTTTGTTAATATTACTGCTGCTGCCACCATGTTGCCACAACATCTGCTGTTACTACTACTACTAATTATTTATTTATTATATACCGCCCCATCCAAATAATTGTTATGTGACGCTTTACAATTGTTAATGCAAATAAAAGTTAGATCATACTATATATAGTTTAAAATACTATGCAATCATTACTACACTGCCAATGATACCACCACCACAACGACCACCACCACATCACCACTACGAACGCCACCACTACAGCTCCACCACGACGACAGCCACCCCTACCATACCACCACCACAACGAAAGAAA
Source organism: Paraescarpia echinospica (assembly GCA_020002185.1). Taxonomy (NCBI): domain Eukaryota; kingdom Metazoa; phylum Annelida; class Polychaeta; order Sabellida; family Siboglinidae; genus Paraescarpia; species Paraescarpia echinospica. The sequence continues at coordinate 17,649,020 of CM034539.1, read as the reverse complement.
TACCTGCTAAGATATCAAGTATAACGTCGTTTCTTTACATGTACCTTAAGATCTTTACATGTACCTTAAGATTGGAGTATTTGAACATGGAATTACACGTAATGATACGAGTTAACTATCGAAAATCGTTTTACATTCCATTAAGCCATTTAAACACCACACATTTGTACTTCAACGAACCGATTTCGCGATGGCTAAATAATCTGTGAAGAGAGTTTTAGGTGCATAACATTTTAAGTAACATGCTGTTTTATGTGTTACAGATGACGCACTGGCAAAGTCCAAGATTCCACGGCTACTACCCGGCAGGCCAGTCATATACAGACATTGGTGGCGAGCTTCTATGTAGCGGTCTCGGCGCCGTTGGACTTCTTGGGTGAGTGTTTCAGTGGTGAACGGTGCTGCAAGAACTGGATTGTGTAGAACACGCGCAGAGAGCACCAGTCTGAACGAAATTAGGTAAACGGACGTTGACAAAATAATGGGAAAACACTTCTACTAATCTCAATCACACACTCAACGAGACAATCGTTGCGGTGAACGTTTGGATAATTTGTTGACTATTTGCTGCCGCCGGTCGCTATCTCTTGTTGTCTGCAGGAGATATTTGAGCAACAACTAAGTTCATTCTGGCTTAATTGTGCTTGTTTGCTTACGTGCGTACGTGCTTGCGTCATTGTGTGTGTGCGTATGTGTGTGTGCGTGCGCGCGCGTGCGTGCGTGCGTGTGTTAATGTGTCTTTGACACAGGTGGCTTGTCCCGCATCGACGGAGCTCGAAGTCATCGTGTTGGATTGGCTAGGAAAGATGCTGCAGCTTCCATCGACGTTCCTCTCCGGGGGAAAAGGAGGAGGCATTATCCAGGTAAATCTGATAACGTTCAGCGATTTCGGCATATACACAATGTCTCATCCATTGTAACTCTGGTAGAGGTAAGTGTAGCCTTCCTCGTGGATGAAGGGCGTGATGTTGCATTGGTGCTGTAGTGTGTGCAGCAGACGGGCAAATGACGTCACCGTGGACCACAATGTCCAAGGGGGGTAGAACACACGGGTGTGGGGGGATTACTTCCCTATGTTTGGAGTATGGGTGGTTCACCCATAATCAAATTAATGTAGCTCAGAAAATTGTTCATATAACTTTTTTGTTTCTCGTTCTCTATATGAAATAGCGGAAGGAGGGTGTGGAAGAGAGGAAACCACCTTTTACAATAAAAACATATTTAAAAGTCTCAATTAGGCTATTTTATATATGTTGTAACAACGTTTGAAATACGTATAATGTGTTTAAACATAACTGAAAAATAAGCGACAATGTAGAATTTACCAGAAAGAAGATATGCAGTAAATGTCGCACGTACACCCTTAATGCAGTAGTGGTTGATTGTGGATGTGGAGTGTGTGCATGTCGCGTTATGTCCATATTTTTCGTATAACAGCAGATGCTTGAGATATACTATCAGAGTTACTAACGGCACCATCTTGAGAACTTCCTGATTCGGATCTGATCGTGTTACATGTGACCCGGGTATTAACACGTCGAATTTTGCGATTTTATTAATTCAGGCACAACCTTGCTGTGGCCGATCTCCTAACTCAGACAAAATGGGGATCGGTGGTCGCGCGGAAGAGTGATTGTCTATGTTTCTAATCCACTGGATCTGGTTCACAGTTGCTTCCCGGTCGGCAGAGTGAGAGGCGCCGAGCAGGCATTGTATTCAGTATGCATTATATAATTGAACACTCTGGGTCCTATATGAATGCACATACATATGTATCAGACTCTGTAACTAACGGCAGAAAGAAGGAAGCTATGTCAACGAAATTTGCTTGTTCGTAGAGCTCCGCCAGCGAGTCGACACTAATAACACTACTGACGGCCCGCAGTATCATGCTGTCAGGGAAGAATGCGCTGGACTAACGTTGCGAACAATAACTTAAAACACACGTCTAGCAGCCGCTACAAAACATATTTTGTGATCGCAATAATCAGACTTCGTACAGATGAGGCAGCAACCTTTCTATGTCCATGCTATACACAGTAAAATGGTGACAGGTAATTACCATAAATATAATCATCACGTGTTTATATGTAATAATGTAACCTGAGGTTTTTTGGCGGTTTTCTTCATTATATACATTACATTGTTTAGTTATGCATCATACAATACTGGAATGCTTCTGTTAATTTATTATGCAGAAGGGGTGTTTAACATATTATTAACATTATTATTATTAACTCTACGTTACAAAGGCAACCATTGTTTCGGTTCATTGTTTCAGGTTAATTTGTGCATACATAAAGCGTGCATGTTTGGTGCAGTCCGGTTCCACAGGGTGGAGTCTGACGCCAAGGAACAAATGACTGGGCAAGCTCTGGCCAATGCCATTGCCAGCGAAGTGGAGAAAGGTCTCATTCCATTTTACGTGAGACTGTAATTGTAGCACGCACATACCTAAGGGCAATTGTAATAATATCGCAGTAGCTAGTCCTTAGCACCGCTAACATCGCTTTGCAATCCATCATTTCACATTTAATTTCCTAACCTACTCGATTGTTTTGGTTAATGCGCTAACACAGCACATTCACATATACCCACTGCTATCAGTTGCGCGGTTTTCAATCGTACAATAGCTGCAAGAGAATTCGAACACCAGTCGTACTATACTGGTTGACGTCCTAACTACTTAGCTATTCCTAACACACTACATACACACTGATTGTATGAGTATGTGCGTGCGTACGTGCTTACGTTCGCGAGTGTGCGCGCGCCTGTCTTTTTATTTGTGTGTGTGTGTATGTGTGTGTGTGTGTGTGTGTGTGTGTGTGTGTGTGTGTGTGTGTGTGTGTGTGTGTGTGTGTGTGTGTGTGTGTGTGTGTGTGTGTGTGTGTGTGTTGCCATTGTTTCATTATGCAAATTATTCGAGTGTAAAACCCACGTAGGCCTGCAATATGCTCCGGTGTGCGTGTATGCGAGTGTGCGTGCACGCATGTATGCGTGTGTACTTGTGAGTGAGTGCACACACACACACTCACTCACTCGCTGTTTGTGTTTGCGTTCAGTGCATGGCTACCCTGGGAACGACAGCAACTTGCGCCTTTGACGACCTGAAAGAGATTGGACCTGTTTATAAGAACTAATTCAGACCGTGACAATACACATTAGTAATATGTTCGACACTTGGATACATGTTATATATGTACTTTATGTCATGATAAACACATGTTTAATAAGATTAGTTAATGCTAACCAATATATTAATCGCGTGACCTTTCCCAGGCAAGAAGGCGGGTGTTTGGCTTCATATCGATGCCGCTTATGCTGGAGCTTCGTTCATCTGTCCCGAGTTCCGGCCACATCTTGACGGAGTTGAGGTAACTTCATAAACATTGTTAAGTTAGCTTTATTGAAAACCCTGCTTGTTAGGATATCCAAATATTAATATACTTTTATAGTGAAGTGTGAAGTGCTTTGAGCAGTCCTGAGGACTGGATACTGCGCTATATAAGAACTTAACTTTATAGCTTTTGCCCTTCTTGCTTCTGCCGTTTCGATTTCTCTTTCTCAGTCCGTCGTGAATAATATTCTCAAATAGTAGATAGATAGTAAAACAGAAGGAGAAGAAACACAACAAAGAGATAACATAGATACTAGACACATAAAACGCAGGCTGAAGCCTGTGTCAACCGAAACGAGGGGGTCCACATGCACACGCTTTTGTAAGATGTCATGCGAAAGAACACACAGGTATATTAATATGATAATTCGTCCTGCACTTTTTTACCACTTCACTTCACCTTTGACCATCAAGTCAGCTGCCGTAATAAACGAATGTTTCTTCAGAGTGTTTTTTTATATATAATGTTTTAAATAATTGCATTCGCTATTACAATTATGTTTATACTTTGTGTTTGGGCAATTTAAATAGTTTACTTTTTATGTATTTTTAATGTATTACTAGCACCAATCATCTCAGAAGCAACGCCGATATATGGCGCGGTCATAATACATGTAATTGGCTAATGGCATGGCTAATGGCTCCTATACATATTGCCACATACCACCAGATCTATGTGTAATACTCTGTACTTGTGGTTCTGTTTGCAGTTTGCTGAATCATTCAATTTCAACCCTCATAAATTGTTGTTCACAACTTTTGAATGTTCTGTCTTGTGGTAAGTGTGTGTTTGCTTTCACTGTCGTTTTGTATATGAATGAGGCATTAATACGCATCGATTGTGCGACGATGTAGTGTAATAGGACCTGTAAGTGTGTCACGATACATGGCGAGATTCCGCGCGAGTGGAGCCGACTGTCAACATGCACAATTATTGCCCACTGATGTTAGCATTGCTTTGTTAATTTTGTTATAGCGTTGTCACGTCAGTTCTATATGAATTATGCATCAAGGAAATAAAAAATGCAGAGAAAGGGCCAGGCAGCAGTAGACAGCGGTCATATAGTGAAATTTGTTTTTGATCCCGATTTGTTTGTGTCTAAATGAAATAGATAATAATATTTGCATAATGTACCAAAATCCATTACATATTAAAATTTACATGATTAACAATTATGTAACAAATCGGAGTTAAAAACGAGATACAATAGATTATCGCTTGTCATAAAAACTGCGAATGTTATAATGTTATAAGTTGTTATTTCAAAACAGTTCGGTAACCATTTATATGTGAAACGTTGCCTAAATGCGCACAGTCACCAAAAAGTATGCATGTCATACTGGGCGAAAGAATGCATAGTTGTCATTGTCAACAAAGTCGCAGCATGGCTCGACAAATCGTGTTACCAATTTTAGAAATAGGAAATATCTTCCATAGTATATCTCGATCAAATATGACCCGTAACCCCAGCTCACTTTTGTTCACACTCGTCATATACATAGTTATAATTTCTTTGTATACTTCAACAATCGAATGCAATATATCAGTGTTTTGTGGCTGGTTCAAATCCAGCTGGTATGTCGCTAGATGCACAATATACTCCTGGTTTATGGACATCTCACTGAGTATTACAATCGTCTGTTGTATATTTCTTCGGTCTAGGTTATGTCCCATCAATGTTGTGATGTCAGAAATGTACACTTTATAATCTCATCTTTCAATTTCCAGTTTATTTTTCTCAACAAATAAGACCCAAATCTGATAAAATACTAATTGTATAGTTGCTATTAGCATTGTTTTTTTAACACAGCCCAATTTTTAAAAAAAATTCTCACTTTGAAACTTTAAATGTTTTCTTCATTGTTAGCAGTTAATCAAAAACTAGTGAAGATATAAAAAAAATTGGGGTACTTTGTTTTGGAATCCAGAAATGTACAAAATTCTATTTCACAATTTTGGAACTTAATACTCACTTTGCTGCGGCAGGTCACTTGTCCATAAAGTCCTAAACTGCAACAGCTTGAACACTTGGTGCTAGCATGATTGGTTATCTGTTTATAATAAGCTATATTACAACAGCTTTTTCTTGCGTATGTCATTATTAATTTGTATACTGTAGGTCATGACCTGTACTATAAAGGAAGAATGGGGTTACGTTTGGTTCTGAAGACCAGAGGTGAAATAGAGAATGCGCTGAGAGAGTGCCATGATGACCCAGGCAGTGGTGGTCACAGGGGCATGACCATCACACGCTTGAAGGTGGAGGAGACTTACCACTGGAAGTCAATGACAGCCGTCATGAAGGACTGGGTAAGTTGTCATTATGTGTACAATGGCAAAAAACAATTCTTCACAATCCTGCACGTAGGTATGTTGGTAATGCCTGTCACACATTAAATGGATGTCATTTGACTTATACTTGCTTTCGTGTTATACTGATGTTTATTGAACAAATTACACACATCACTGGTGCAACCAGTTTATCATGTTTGTATTCCCAGGTGAAATGGTGTTCTCGCTGCCAGCACTCGGAGAGAGTAAAAACAATTGCCGCCGAACTGCACCCCATCACAGCAGAGGCACCCTGGGATGTGATTGGGGTTGACCTCATCGGTCCCGTCACTGAGACGGAAAGTGGCAATCGCCTCATTTGTACAATGACAGACCTGTTTACCAAGTTTGTCTTTGGTAGACACATCAAGGTAATATGTGTGACACTTCTTTCGATAATCATGTTTATAATAATAATAAGATAACTTCTATTGCACCCAAATCCTTCGAAACCAAGCTAAAAGGCGCACCAAAATAAAAGGATTGGTCAATCTAAAATCTCATAACCAGTATTCCAGTTGTCAACATATTACTTTTAATCCAGTTCATTGCGGCGTATTCTGCTTGAAAGACTACAGAAACATTTTTATTCTAAGTTATTCATATTTTAATCTTGATCTTCTAACAGCCGAAAGAACATTTTAACTACTTACTTTACCATGAGAATTGTTTTCTTTTTAATCTATTGATGTTTACACAGCATTACTATCTTAATTGTTTTTACTTTTATATTTAAATTTGTTTAATTTTTACTATTTATATTTTAGTTTTATGTAAAGCGCTATGAACGCTATGGATATGGCGCTATATAAAATAAAGATTATTATTATTATATGCTACACACCAAACTATTTTTGACTGTTTATGCGTATGCTTTGTGTAACTAGTTTCTGTCAGTAGCACATGCTACAACGGAATCTTCACCAGAAGTTGTCAGTGACGAAGCATACAAGGTAGGTAATTTATTATTACAGATTTGTATTAAACATTTGTTACAAGACAGATTTGCAATTTACACACACACACACACACACACACACACACACACACACACACACACACACACACACACACACACACACACACACACACACACACACACACACACACACACGCGTAACCTAGCTTTTGATATGTTCACAATTATATTTTCAACAACTCGGAAGCTTAAAGGGAATATAAACCATGGCTAAGAATTACGAGAACCTTAGAGTATGGCTTGATGACATTAAGTATGACATTTTAAAAAAACCCAGTATCTTATCCTCTTCACGGTTAGACGGAATGTGAATCTTCCTGATTTGTTGACAGTCACGGAAGAATTCACCCTTAGGACCCTTTTCTGTGGTAAGCTTGGGTAGAAGGGAGCCTGGTTGTAGGAATTTCTGTATTGTTGCAAATGTCTTGGAGTTTTGCATTTCCGCCAAGATATCGTCAGTGATATGAAGGACAAATATCACCACAACTTAGAAAAAATACAACACATTTACGACACATACACTATATATATATATATATATATATATATATATATATATATATATATATATATATATATATATAGTGTATGTGTCGTAAATGTGTTGTATATATATATACATATATATATATATATATACATATATATATATATATATATAGTGTATGTGTCGTAAATGTGTTGTATTTTTTCTAAGTTGTGGTGATATTTGTCCTTCATATCACGGACGATATCTTGGCGGAAATGCAAAACTCCAAGACATTTGCAACAATACAGAACTTCCTACAACCAGGCTCCCTTCTACCCAAGCTTACCACAGAAAAGGGTCCTAAGGGTGAATTCTTCCGTGACTGTCAACAAATCAGGAAGATTCACATTCCGTCTAACCGTGAAGAGGATAAGATACTGGTGTTTTTTTAATGTCATACTTAATGTCATCAAGCCATACTCTAAGGTTCTCGTAATTCTTAGCCATGGAGGACTGACCAGATTCAAGTGTTAGTTAAAAGTGTAAAGCTCTTCCTTCATATAATAATATTATATCATATAACGTTACTTTCTGCAACTGGATACAATATTTGTTTTTGTGTGTATGTTTATTGATGTAGATTGGGTCGCAATCGAAACAACTTTTCTCAAAATCAGCCGAAGGTTCGTTTGCTTGCAACTTGTTTACTGGAGGTTCACTCGTTTTTTTTTTTAGACAAAATTCCATTCGTGTCGAACTGTAAAATAACAACTTCTTCCTCTATTATGAGTAGTGTTTGTATTATACCGGAATACTGCACAATATCTATCGTTGTAAGCATGATGTGAATGAATGGAAGATGCCAGCCTCTTGCCAGAAAACTTATGTCACATCTCAGCATACTGAAAAGCATGCGACAAATGTACACGAAGTGTGGAATTGTTTATTTAGTGAATTCTGATGTGTTGTTGGAAATAGAAAAAACTACAGTTTTTTTGCAGAATATTTGAAAATGTTTTACCATAGTAAATACAATGGTTTACTATAGTAAATATTCCATTTTACTATGGTGGATGTAACGTTTTACCATGGTTTATTATAGTGAATAATATTTTACTATGATTTACTATGGTGAAAGCACGGTAAAATGTAATACACTATGGTTTATTATAATTCACCATGATTTACTATGGATGTATCATGGTTTACCATAATACATTTTTAGCAGGGAATATAATATTAATTCAAGCAATGTAGGTTTATATTCCCTTTAAGCTTCCGAGTTGTTGAAAATATAATTGTGAACACATCAAAAGCTAGGTTACATTAATAACACATCAACAGCTCTGATGGCAATGGTCAATGGAGTGAAGCTCTCTGGGGTGGCCTTTGGCACCGTGAAGCCCAACAATGATGTACTTATACAATATACTTATATGCATTTATTAAGGCCAGACACCCCAAGTAAAATGGTGTTTTTTGGCAAAAATACCCAAAATGTTTCTCTGCCCGATTATGATACCTTTGCAAGTATACTATCAATACTCTTCACTTTTATAACAATTACACACCTCTAACAGACGTATTTATGGATCAAGCATGTCAATCTCAAGTAAACTAATCAGTTATTCATTCTTTGATGACCATTTCCTCAAAAAGCATTTTCAATATAGTTTTCTGCAGAAAACTATAGAATACTACAGGAAATTTATTGTTTTCTATATATTTTTTTGCTCAGGGTGGCCTTAAGCTGCAGTAGAAACTTGAGTCAACAAATTTAACTGAACAAACAAAACGTTCTCCAAAAAGCAGAAGCAGGATTGTAGGATTCACACCCCCGGGCAAGCTAATGATTGTTAACTACCTGGTATTATCTTACTGCAGCGAACAAAGTTAACTTGTAAATTTGTTAGAAATTAGCATTTATTTAAATTAAGGTGTCTTTATCCATTTTTTATTATGTGTTTATTTTCTCTGCATCATTTCGTATATGTTAGTACTGGAAAGAAATACTGGCAATGTCTTAAAAGGTTTTCACGTATGCTGTTTGAACACATTATAGGTCATCAGAGCTTACATGCAGGTGCTTGTGGAGCCACGAAGACCAGCCGCCATTGACAGCCATGTAATGAATATGGTGGTAAAGACGTCAACTGCAGCGTCCATACCAAAGGTATCAAGAAACAACACAATTACTATATAACAATTAAAATATTGTATGTCTTATATTGGTTAGAAAGTCATGATTCAGTTTTGTTAAAGATAACGTGAAAACATCCTAAATGTTGTAACTATAAAGACTTGTTATTATTATTAAACTTACATTTCAAGGAGTATATGGTGGGGGTTACATATGTATGTAGTATCTTAAGAACACAAGTTCTTTGTGAAATATCACATTTTTAATAAAATATTTATCCTATCTTTACAATAGTTATGTCCAATGTATTCAGTTGGCATGAATGGCCTTATTTCGTGGAACATCCTATGGAAAATAAAATTGATATATTTCCGTTGTTATTAATTCTACAATAATATGTTATTACTACCACACTACAATTTCCTCTCCACGCACACGTCACGTGACTTACTCTTCTACTTGGTTATAAATATGAAACAGGAAATGATGATTACGTACTCTAACTGTAAGGGTCGTGTTTCGACAACAAACGATACATATTTAACTACGAAATGTGTGGCGGCCTAGGAAAACCAGTCAAATTAACAAAAACATCATATGTATTTTTATTCAAGAAATGGAAAGCAACACTATTTCCAATTCCAATACAGTTTACTGTATTCAAATATTCCCACCAGAACCAAAGTTACAAGAATTTAAAGAGGGCCCCTATCAAAAATTAGTTCAGGAGAAAAATCAGTTTTAAAGTCGAGAGTCATTATTCACACGAAAACAAAACTTCATGATGGTATAACAAAATATCTGCTGCTATTACCATGTACAATCCATTGAAGCAGATGTAGCTGTGTTTGTTAGTTTTGTCCAATGTAGTGAAGAAAATGTAACGATGTATCTTAGCTTTGGAACACTCAAACTATTATCAAATTCTGATGGTTACTTTTAAAAATTTAATTTGTAATAATTTAAAGAGAGCACCCGTAAAAAAGTTGTAGTCGTTTGTTAACAAAAATGTATATTACTAATCAACACGCAAGAGGTAACAAACTCTTCCATGAATATGTGGCTAGCTCTGAAAAGAAATATTGTTGTTTGGGTCTGAAGAGAGGCGTTTGTGTTCTCATCTTGCGTTGCGTCTCGGGTCGTCATAAACAGTTCGACTGTCACCATTCCATTAGGCCATGGGTCAGATATGCCCCTCGTGCACCCCCCCACAACTCTGCCAACCCATGTTTTTTTAAGCTTTGGGGTCCCTTGAAGATGACTTCAAGTGGTAACAGTGAAAAAGTTGGGTCTCACTATCCATTTCCAACCTATCTTGGATGGTACCCTGAAATATCGTACTTCTCATCAATGTCGCGTGGTATTTAATCACCCACACCACAATCGTCATTGTATAGACATATATGTTTCAATGTGTACTTGTAATATGTCCAATTGAAGGTTTTCATCTGCTGATTATTATAATAGCATTCAGTATGTATCTACTATTATGGCATGTGCCCTAATTAGCATATAATAACTATACCCTATCCTCACTCATGACCGCATAGATGACATCATTATTTTTGTCAAATATATAAATTTCCTTTGATCCTATGGCCTCTTTAAGATCAGAGTAATAATGCATGACACGCTGCAGCATCATATCTTTCATTTGATTCCAGAATTGTCTTTCTGTCATTACAAATGAGTTAGATATGATGCTTCAAAGATAACCGTAGTGTCGCGGATCAAGAGGCGTAACCCAGGACATTTTTTATTATTACACACTGTACTCCACCAGCAATGGATATTTAAAATGTAATGACGAAGTGACTATAATATTGTTGTTTTATAAGTCATTTACGTTCTTTTGCAGTATCTAGGTACATGTGTGCAGCTGGAATACTAGTTTTCTTACATGTTTCATCATGGTATGCGGAGATCACAAGGTTGTATCCCATATTATATTATTTAAGTCTCATATTATATTATATAAGTTTCAATTGCAGCTTATACAAATACCTCAGGTCAACTTCGCAGATATCGATAAGTTAAAATTTTATTTAAGTTGGATAATGATAAAATATAAGTATTTACCATTAAAACGAAAACGAACAAGTGATCAAACTGTCGAACCTACTTGTATAGTTTATATAAAGGGCTTAAAATATGGAGAACTTCAACTCATGTCTGGTATGCGGGATGCAGAGAAGAAGTTGGCGAAATTGAAAGAGATCAAAGAGAAGAGAATTTCAGAACATCCAACTTCAACCCACAGGATGGAGGACACGTGCAAGCTCATCCCCAACAAAGTGATGGAATTTCATGGCTTCCATTGGGAATGCTACAAACGTTTCATCATGAATATGGACAGGCTGACGTCCACCTCATCACCACCATCTGATGCCTCCACTCCCCAACGTACGAGCCGCATAACTTCCACATAAGGTGATAAAATCATCTTCAAGTTGGACTGTATTTTCAGTGGATCACAGGGTCGTAAGACGGTAAAAGTGAAAGGCACATGAACCAGTCAAGGCATGAGTCAGTTTGAATTTGATGAATGGAAGACTGTGGCGACGTTGACAGAAATAAAACAGGATGAGAAGTTCCTCACAAGAATAAGATCTGTTTGCTTGTGAAGCCAAGTTCCACAAGAATTGTCGCATGAACTATATGCAAAAACCAGAGAAATGGCGAAGTACAGATGAAGAGGTACGTGTTAACCAGTTCAACTTGATGGAAGCCCATGAAAAAGCATTTGACTTAGTATGTTGCATGGTGGAGAAGGATGTCCTGCATGATCGAAAGATGGTGAAATTTGCTGACCTGCAACAAGTGTACATATCCAGCGTAGAGAATACAGAGCATAGTAATCCTGACTTCCATTGAGAGAAATTAAAAAAACTCAAACTTGAAACCCATGAACCATTCAAAGGCCGACTGTCCTTCTGGGATATGGGGAAGTTCCTGTAAAGCGTAGTCTATGTTTCACAGATTTACATCAACACAGCTGTAAAACATGCCTTCCAGTTGGGATCAACTGATGTTATCAAGACCACTGGTACATATATTCGACAGACTAGCCAGGATGGGTTTGCTGAAGCACCTGATCTTAAATGGCCACCAGCTCCCCGTGATTGTGACAGAATTGACACTATCGTACCAGACACACTCTACAAATTGTTACGTTATGTCATAACTGGGATGGTAGCTCCCACATCATCCCGCACAGAAAGACTTGTTCTGTCAACTGATCAGGACATCTGCCGGGCAACAACCAATGGATCGTGGAAGCTGCCAAAACACATCTTCATGACCATGTCCATGCGTCATATGTTCAAATGTGAAAAACTCGTCATTCTCCTGAATAGAACGGGGACACTGTGAGAGCTACTCCTTTACATTGGAGCTGGAGAGAGCGCTAGCTGAAGGTGTTATACAGTCGTCCACTCTTCTCTCCAACCAGATTGTCTGGTCACCACCAGGACCAACGGTATTCCATTCAGAATTTTATAATTTCGAACAGCTTCCGAATGATCTCACAGGAAAAGGATGGGATCAGTTCACACAGCTCATGGCATCATGTTACAGGAAGTTGGCAGTGATGATCATTCTGCGGAATCTGTTGACTGTCCTGAGATACCATCTCAAACAAGGAAAAAGGAGAGGTCGCTGAACCTGAAGGAGTCGGCCACACAAGAGAGAAGCTGATTCTAAAAGGAGAGGCAACCAAGAGGCCACCTGATTGGAAATCATTCTTGTCTAATGGTGAAAAAAAAGTGTCAGTTCATCAAACTGCTTCTGAAGCTGTGGCAGAGTGATGGATACGCATCAAAACTGCATGGAAGACAAGTGATCTTCATATATGAGAAGAATGCCACTCTGCTGACTTCCAATAATGGCCGGACGACAGTAACCCATGAACTGCCCCTTCTGAAGTCATCACAGGAGGAAACTGACACAAGAGTTATCCTCTATGTTAATTACGCGAAGAGTAGATTCGTGTGAAGATCCCAGATTCAGACATCTTCTTCGTTCTTCTCTTTAATATGCAGCATTAATTGGAGACATCACCATCTTGTGTGACACTGGTGTAGGAAATAACCAAAGATTGATTGATGTCAGCAAACTAGGAGTTGATCTCGGCCAAGACAAATGTACGGCTATCATGGTTCTGTATGCTTTCAGTGGATGTGACAGCACTAGTGCTTTCCGAGGGATTGGCAAACTCAAACCAGTGAAACCTCTACTGAATATTTCTAAATACATTCATGTACTCAAGAAGCTGGGAGATACATGTGACCTACCTGAAGAAAGGATCGATGAGCTGGACAGCTTCACTTGTGTTGTGTATGGTAGAGCATCAAAGGTGTCAAAAGTTTATGACTTCGGGCTAATTCGTATCAATGAGCTGTGTGCCAAGGATAACCATGTTATTCCTTCAATTGATATTGACATGGCCAATCTACCACCAAGCAGAGTCAAGCATCATGTTGGCATATGGAAGAGAGCACATATTCCTGAGCCGGACGTCCCCAAAATTAGCAGAAACCATGGCTGTAACATCAGTAATGGAAGCATTGAGCCACTCTGGTATGATGAAGATGTGCTGCCACGTGAACTGGCTGATATAGCTGAGGTAGACCCCAACCACACTGATAGTGTTGACGAGTCTGACATGAACATGTCTGATGGGATGGAACTACAAGTATATGGTCACAGTGACAGTGATCATGACTGAGCATCAAAATGAGACTAATGTAAATGGCTAAGTAGCTATCAATGTTTGGTAAGTGTCCGTACATCAACCTTAGATGCTGAATGTCATTGCATACAATTAAGATGTAAATAACTTTTTGGTATCTAACTACAGTTTGTTTTGTCAATGGCTAGCATCTAAATGAATGCCATACATACGTCGTAATTCACTTTAAACTGAATATTCATATTTTGAGATACTGGCTTTCGATTTGTATGTGCTGTTGACATTTGGCACATCTTAATTATTCACAAGTTTTGCGACACATTAAGCTAATATACATGTACATTATATAAAATATGTAGTGCTTTGTTTTATGCATCTGAAATTAATATGGCATAAATGTATACCTGAAAACACACACATAATCTAGACAGTTTTGACATGTATGCCATCCATATTCATGGTTATCTTTGCGTTATGCCTCTTGATCCACAACACTGCGGTTATCTTTGAAGCATCATATCTAATCCATTTGTAATGACAGAAAGACAATTCTGGTATCAAATGAAATATATGATATTGCAGAGTGTTATGCAGTATTATTTTGATCTTAAAGAGGCCATGAGATCAAGAGAAATTGATATATTTGACAACAATAATGATGCCATCTATGCGGTCACGAGTGAGAATAGGGTATAGTTATTCTATGCTAATTAGGGCACACGCCATAATAATAAATATCTATTGAATGGTATTACGATGATCAGCACATGGAAACCTTCAATTTGACATAGTATAAGTACATATTGAGACATATATGACTATACAATGACGATTGTGGTGTGGATGATTAAATACCACGCAACATTGACGACAAATATGATATTTCAGGGTACCATCCAAGATAGGTTGGAAATGGGTAGTGAGACCCAACTTTTTCACTGTTACCACTTGAAATCATCTTCAAGTGACCCCAAAGCTTCAAAAAAACATGGGTTGGTAGAGTTGTGGGAGGGTGCACGAGCGGCATATCTGGCCCATGGCCTACATTGACAGATCCGCTCACTTCCTCTGCCAGCTTCGGGTCAAAGTCGTCCTCGCTCGAATCAGACAAGTCCGAATCACTGTCATCATTGCCGTTCGGGAGTGTCACATAGTAGTCATTCACAAGTTCGTTGAGGATGTCCCCACTTGCGATATGCTGGATATTCACCAATGACAATGCGTTGAAACACCGAGCAAAATCGTTCGACTTCGGTCCATCCATGCCCATGGGCGTAGCCATCTTTGATTATTCGAAGATCGTAAACACGAAACGAAATTCGTCCCGTAGTCTGTATTTCCAATGAAATCCGGTTCGATAACACGTTAAACTGTTAAGAAATATGTACATATATAAATACAGCAACATCAAACTAAACTAATAATTAATCGAACTACATAAACAACTCTAATCCAACGTCCAACTTGCAAATAAAATCCCGTTAACTTTCACTGCGCACTCAATTTTCTTCCAACGTATTCATGCGCACTGCTGCTAGGGAACTGCGTGCTGTAAATAGCTTTCGAACAGTACGCCATATATGGGCATGGGAACTTCTGTCCTAGGTTTCAAGCGTTCGCAAAATAGTGCGCTTTTAATTCTAAAACGCTGCAACCTAGAACGAACTTCACGGTTACAAAAACACAAAAAAGTACAACTTTCACTTAGGTAATCAGGAAACTACTTGGTGAACTTATAAATAAGTATGTTAGCTAAAAGATCGGAGCGAAATCTTAAAATCAACCTAATGACGCAAAATCAACTTCAAGACGTGTTTGCGGGCAATTACGCCTGGCGACTTCCGACTGGTTTTCCTAGGCCGCCACACAAATATTATTTATCACCACCTGATCTACTGGTACCAAATAGTATGCCTTACATATGCACATAAACATCACCCGTATAAAATGTAACGCCCGGATAAATGTAAGCGCGACAGCCGAGAGAGGCTCAGCCAGCGCACGCGGGGGTGGGGCGGCGCCTCAACCTGTCCGCGATCGCGGTTGGTCCCGAGCGCCTCCGGGTTGCTTCGGAAAAATGTGTCACTTTCATATTTTTTTACATTGTTTAATGACAGAACTATTTGCTAGTCGCGAAGCACCACATTCCCTACTTCAATTCGAAATTACTATTATATTCCAAAAAAGCAAGGGATACTTCAGTATTTGCAAGTATTTGTAGTTCGCTAGGGGGCAGCACATCTGTCAAAGGTCAAAGAGTGCATTTGTGACCACGACATTTTTGACAAAACGTATTCGGGAAGATTTTTGTGTGTCAACTTATTTGACCAAACATATTTAACATTGTGGAATTATGGCCCTAATATCGTTTCATAGATCAGCAGCAACTTACATCGACTGCTTAAAAGAAATTGTGGATCTAGAGACGGAGGAGCTGAAGACGACAATGGCAGACACAGGGAACTGGAGATGGATAATTGAAGCCCTACTGTTCATCCCCAGTGGCCGACATAAGTGAGTGAGTGAGTGAGTGAGTGAGTGAGTGAGTGAGTGAGTGAGTGAGTGAGTGAGTGAGTGAGTGAGTGAGTGAGTGAGTGAGTGAGTGAGTGAGTGAGTGAGTGAGTGAGTGAGTGAGTGAGTGAGTGATAACTAACCATACGATTGATAGTTGATTGTGTATAATTGTTCGTCTGGAAGAATTTATTCTACCATGCACTATTTTATTTTTTTGAAAGATATAATGGCAGATTTTTAAGTACATAAAACATTATTCGATGTCTTGTGTCGCGCCTCTATGTGGCTGCACCAAAACAAGCTCGTGGATATTTTACATTTTTACCTGTTTTTAACCGTGGAACAGCAGTGCAATTTTAGAGTTGTTTTTATGAATGTCTCAGGTCGAAGGTGGACTGCGCCATTTTAACAAGTACTTAATGACATTTTAGCATTTTTGTAATGTATATGCAATGCGTACCAGTATAGTGAACCGCACCTGTGTTACAACATTGTAGCCGGTTGACCAGGCGTGACAACAACAAGAACAATGCATTGCCACAGCATGATCACATACAATAGACTGGATCTACTGCGAATTGGACGTTCTATTGTTACTGGATGCTACCTTTCAATAGATGCTTGTGTGGCACCACTAAGACAACTAGAACGTGTGAACAATCGGCGGACTCGCAGGGGGTGTAGGGCAGGGAGGTCAAAGCAAAGACCCATTCCTGTACTGATTACTCCTCGCTTCCCATCATCGGTCATCGTGAGATGTGAAACCTACACATCGAATTTGATTCGACTCGACAGTGTATGTGACATACCATCTGTACGCCAAGTGTGTTTCTGCTTGTTGAATGCCAGATCAGTGTGTGACACGAAGCAAGCGGGGAAAGCGACCGTGATGTGTGACCTCATTGAGGACAATGATCTAGACATACTCGCCATCACAGTGACGTGGTTGAGTGCTGATGACTCCGTCTCTACTGGTTGCATCACACCTGCTGGTTACCAACTACGACATGTCCCGAGAACGTACAGCACCGGTGGTGGTGTTGCAGTCGTCTACAAGTCTGGCTTCACGACGCGACATCTCGAGATGCCAAAATCAAATACATTTGAATCGATGTGTCTACAACTCAGCAATGATACTCAATCTGTTCGTCTTGTTGTTGTCTATCGCCCCCCGCCAAACTCCAAGAATGGCTTTACAACTGCGGAATTTCTCCTAGAATTTGGTGATTTGTTGGACACCATGTCGATGTATACGTCAAACATGCTGATCGCAGGTGATTTTAACTTCCACATGGACAATACATCAGACAATGACACTAAGCGCTTTCAAAACATTCTAAATGCAGCAGATCTTACTCAGCACGTGGAAGTCCCGACGCATGTTGCCGGACATACCATTGACCTGCTTATAACGCGCTCATCTGATACGTTTCTGAACAATATACGAACAGACATCCCACACATGTCAGACCACTCGGCAATTCATTGCACACTACAACTCGTGAAACCACCAAACGTCCGGGTAACGACGATGAGTCGAAACTATCGACAGATCAATACCACTGCGATATGTGATGAAATCCGTTCGTTGCTACTGTCAAATCATCTGTCTGATGACATGAACCATGCTGTTGACATGTACAATGAAACCATTGCGGCTATCATTGACAAGCAAGCACCGTTAAAGAACCGCACAGTGATTGTACGACCACACACGCCGTGGTATAATGATGGCATACGATCGCAAAAATGTGTTAGACGACAACTGGAAAGAACATGGAGAAAATCTGGACTGGAGTCTGACAGGCTTGCCTACTGCCTCCAGCGCCAGCTCGTCTCTTCGTCTGTGCACCGTGCAAAACTTGAATACCACACGAATCAAATTGCTGATGCATCTGGTGACCAGAAGCAGCTGTTCAAGATTGTTGCCAAGCTCCTACACACTGATAATGGCACACCACTACCACCATGTGACTCGTCTGACACACTGGCAATGCGGTTCTCGGATTTCTTCTCAGAAAAGATCTCGAAAATTCGGTCTGAACTGAATCAGAATGTCATCATTGTAAATGCCTCTGCTGAGGATGCACCGCAGACATGTCTGCTGACTGCATTTGAGCCAGCCACTGAGGCTGAAATTGGAATGTTGTTGAAGTCATCGCCAGTGAAATCTTGTGAACTTGATCCCATTCCGACATGGCTTCTTAGAGACTGTGCGCACGATGTTGTACCTGTGCTCATGACAATTGTTAACCTGTCTCTGAGAACGGGGGTAATGCCTTCACACTTGAAGGAAGCGCACATCAGGCCAGTACTCAAGAAACCGAGTCTAGACAAAACTGTCTTGAATAACTACCGACCCGTGTCAAATCTACCCTATCTATCGAAGACAATAGAACGTGTCGTTGCTGCGAGATTGTCAGCTCACATGTCAGAGCACAATCTCTGTGAGCCCTATCAGTCAGCGTACAAGCCGAATCACAGCGTTGAGACGGCCCTTGTCTGTGTGCAGAATCACATCCTGCACGCAATGGACAATCAGAATGTTGTCATCATGGTTCTCCTGGATCTATCGGCTGCGTTTGACACCGTCGACCATGAAGTGATGTTGCATAGACTCTCACATGATATCGGAGTGGTCCAAGATGCACTGGACTGGTTTAAGTCATACCTGAGAGACAGAGTCCAGTCAGTCCACATTCATGGTGCTACATCGCCTGCTCGTCCTCTGGTATACGGGGTACCACAAGGCTCCGTGCTGGGTCCTCAGCTGTTCTCCATCTATGTAGCACCAGTTGCTAAGATTATTCGCAAGTACAATTTGATGTGTCATTTCTACGCGGATGATACTCAAATCTACATTCCAGTGAAACCCCACCAAGAGAACATTGCTGCGGCTGTCGTCCGTATTGAAGAATGTGTAGCGGAGATCAGGACGTGGATGATGACAAACTTTTTAAAGTTGAATGACTCAAAGACAGAAGTCATCGTGTTCGGCTCTGCGCAACAACTAAGAAAAATTGAGCTGCGCACACTATGCATTGGAGACTGTTTGGTCACTGTAACTCAGAATGTACGGAATCTTGGTGTACAGTTCGATGCCGAGATGAAGATGGAGACGCACGTGATTGCGGTCTGTAAATCTGCAATTTTCCATCTCCGAAATATTGCAAGAATAAGACGTTATTTAACACCTGCAGCGACAGAACAAGTCATACATGCGTTTGTTACCAGCAGACTTGACGTTGGCAATGCATTACTCCACCGACTGCCTGTGAAACAACTAGAACGGTTGCAGAGAGTACAGAACTGGGCGGCTCGCCTTGTCGACGGCGCCAGGAAGTTCTGTCATGTCACACCTCTATTGATCAAGCTGCACTGGCTGCCAATAGCAGTTAGAGTAGAGTATAAGATACTTCTACTCACGCACCGAGCACTGACTGGCTGTGCACCACAGTAAATCACCAAATGTGTGACTCGACGTCAGCCAACTCGATTGTTGCGCTCCAGTGAACACAATCATCTATGTGTACCACGTGCAACGCGTCGCTGGGGTGATAGATCCTTTTGCGTGGCAGGCCCAACACTATGGAACTTGCTGCCGCAAAAGCTGACTGCAACAACAATGACAAACACTGATTTTAAATCAAACCTTAAGACTTACCTGTTTTCCCGAACATTCTGTAAGGCGCCGTGAGCAACGATTGTTGGAACGGCGCAATATAAATGTCACGATTTGATTTTATTTTATTATGAATAGTTGCTCGTGCGTGTTATAGGTGACAAAGGGGGTTCGAAGGGGTTCCTCATTGGCGCGAACGTCATAACTGTCTTCGAAGCAGCAGACGCTTTCGCCACCACATTGCCCAGTCGGCGGCGTGAGAAGAAAAGGCGACCTAGGCGATCATTAAAACAGACACGGACATTGAACTCTGATTTAGCTCTCCAAGGACGGTTGTAAACCAAGTGCAAAGTGAACGTTCTTGTAGTTACACGGGCGTATGGGTGGATGACGGATGCCGGTGTTATAATTATTCTGCTATGCTGTTCACAAATGTAAAAGTGAGTTGATCCCTGGTTTCTACTCCTTGAGGTTTCCTTCTACTCACATCACGAACTCTACTCACGCTCACTAATTATCCTTCTGCAACAAGACTAACTGTCACGGTATCACATTTAAGAGCACCAAAATGGGGTTATTACAGAATAACATTTACGAGCACCAAGTTGTTACAGAATAACATTTAAAGGCACCAAAATAGGGTTGTTATAGAATAAGGTATAAGTGTACGTCGTTACAAGTAAAAGTACATAACAGCACTTTTCTACTCAGATCAAATGCACGTTCCCAAAAAAATTCAAACCCTCAGCCGGAGCCTCAGATCTCGTAGTCGGACACGGAAGGGCGCTGTTCCATTTTTGTTTTAATTCGAGCGGATCAATTTTCACTAAAGCGGAACTTTTTTCCCTTGGCATGGGGTACGTATACACCCTTCGTACCCCCACCATATGGGCCTGAGAACAGGAACAGGAAATATATATTTGTCCCAAAATGCAAAATACAACAATATAATTGTTACGAATTCGGAAGCCCAATCAATATACTGGTAAGAAAATTTAAAAAAAGATTACGTCAAAAGGGACGGGATAATTCTATTAAGACTATATATAGTCTCCCTCGTAGGAACCACACTGTGAATTAATTTAAACAATTATTTACCTTACATAAATGACAATCAGTATTAAAATTAGTGCATCATTACAACAAAATAAATATATAATGTCCATATATAACAGGCACCGAATATACAAACAGTCAGTTTTTTGTATTATGTAATATGTAACCAAGTGTTAACAAATCAAACAGGTTTGTTTAGATTGTAGATTGTTCAGTATAAGTAATCAGATAATAACACTGATTTGTGAAGCCATAGAAAGGTGCGTTATTTATGGCATGTGGCAAACTGTACCTGACTCTTCATTTAGCGAATTCCTGATGTACCTGATTGTATGAATATTACGTTGATCAAATGTATAAAAGTTGTGGATACTGTTGTTTTGAACAAACGGTAAGCTTTGCAGGTAGACAGGTAGTATGTTATGTGAAAATGTATAACATACTTTTAGTTCTTGCAGTTTTAGAATAATTTCAACTTTTAGTAATTTAAGACTTTTAAACAGTGGGCAGGTGTGGGCATTATATTTGCTTAAGCTTATAATTCGGATGGCTTTCTTCTGAAGTTTTTAATTCTATCACACCTGTAGCCCCAGGCCATTAAACCATAGTTTAGGTGTGGCAATAGCAAAGAGATTTTGTTGTTGTGGCTTTCTCATCTATTCTATCAATGTTTGTGTTATCTATTTGTATATTTGGGGAGTTTACCATGATATCATTTCTTCTAGCCGTTTTGAAAATAACATACTTTGATTTATTTAAGTTTAGAGATCATTTCCTTAAGTTAAGCCACACATTAATTTTATCCAGTTCTGAGTTGATTAAGAATTCTACACTTTCATTGTTTTGTACAAAAGAATATTGAGTAATCGAGAGGGTCGTGTTATCTGCATACATAAAAAATTCAATTTTTGACTAGATTGCGAAAAGTCGTTAATGTATATTACGAATAAGAGAGGGCCAAGTATTGATCCTTGTGGTTCGCCAGTTGATATATTAAGCATGTCTGGTTGGGTTTCTTTTACGACTACGTATAGGTTTCTGTTTTTTAAATAGTTTTGAATAGGTCTAAGGCTACTCCTTTTATGCCAAAAACTGTAATCTATCTATTAATACTGATTGATCCATTGTATCAAAATATTTTGACAAGTCCATGTAAATATTATAGGTTTTCCTTTTTATCCATACTTGTGAATATCGTACCAATTAATTCAAGTGCGGCCAATGCAAATTCTGTTGATTGTTCCTTTCTAAATCCATATTGATTATCGTACATAAGTTTGTGTCTTTTTAAAAAAGAATGGAGCTGGTTGTAAATTATTGTTTCAATTACTTTTGAAATGACAGGTAAGATTGATATTGGTCTGTAATTGCAGAATAGGATATCGTCACCATTATCTTATTAAAAATTGGAATTACGTTGTCAATTTTGAGTTTATTGGGGAAGATACTTGGTTTGTGATTAAAGTTAATGATTTGATCAAGACAGGTTTAATTGATTTTAATAGTCGTGAAGAAATACCGTCAAATCCGCTGCTTTTCTTTGGGTGCATATCATATATTGTTTTTGACATTGTTTCTTCATTAATTAGTTGAAAAATTAAATTCATTGTTATATTGTCCATTAAGGTAGTGTCTGAAATTTTTGTTTGTAGAATGTCGAATTTGGTTGGCTATATTTGGGCCAATATTGGTGATATATGAACGAAATGTGTTTGCAATTGCTATTTTATCTGCTGAGACATTTTTGTTGTAACTAAAGAAAATGGGGAAGGTTTCCTTTCTGGGTGTTCTACAGATAATACCATTGATTGTTTTCCAAGACATTTTAATGTTATTTTTGAAGTTGATAAAACAAGATTATATTAGGGTTTGCATCAGGAGACAGGTCTAGGTTGCTGTAAGTATTTGATGATGAAACCTCCTGTATAAAATTTGATATTGCATTAGTTTTCTGTACGCTTATTGTTATATGTCTTGGCAAAGGTTTCGTGTAGTAACCTGTAATTAAAAAGGTGAAGTACTGTTGGTGGTCTGATAATAGTTCAGTTAAAACGCCTGATTTAGGCTTCATTATAAATTTAGTTATTTACAAAAAGTTAGTTTAGTTAGTTAAAAATAGTAGGGTTCCATTATGTGTTGACAGCCTGGTAAGAAGGGTTATACGAGGGTAACAGCTACATGAAATTAAGCTATCTAAAAATTCCCAAAATATTTCTATTTTGTTTATTCTCATAAGGTTTATATTGAAATCCCCTGAAATAATAACTTCTATGTCTGTTCTGTCATATGATCATACAATAGATATGAATTCAGCAAGGAACAGTTTGTAATTTTCGTTAAGGTCTCTTGGGGCCTGTAAATATTACCGATTATTAAATCGTTTGAAAGCCCACCACCAGTTACTTTACAAAATTGACCTTCCCAATGTTCATAGTGATTTAGAAATAAGATTACTTTGTAATTAAATGTTTTTCTTAAATAAATTATCAGCCCGCCTTTATTGCTACATGTTTTGCATTGAGCAATGCAGTGAGATCCTTCAAGTTGTGAATGACACATATCATCATTCTCCGAAAGCCAGCATTCCTGAAATCATATTAAGCTAACTTAAAAGTTTATCATATTAAGTTCTTCCAGGAAGGTTTCTATTTCACTTGATCATTGATTGATTTCTTATGTTTGTGCTTAGAATACTAAACCTTTCATTGTTTCTTTCTGCCAGTATATGAAATTATCAAGATCATAATAAGGGGAATGACGTATTAGTTGGATATCCTCATCAGTTGTTTCATTTAACTGTAATATATTAAATAAATAGTTACCTTTAAAACATCCTTGAAAATGAATAGATGATTCAATGTCATCCATTATTCGAGTACATGGTTAGTTCTGGTTAAGAATATGGAGTTATAACCGGCAGTTCGCTATATATTAAACATATATAAATTACGATACTATCTACAGTGAGCTTGTAAATCATACCGAGAATCGCCATGACTGACTGTCGGCAGCACATTGTTTAAATTGTAATATTGCCTTTCATGCATAACATTTGTTCGCTTTTTCGCAGAACAAAACAGGTAAATAATTGACTAATTATTTGACGTATGTTGAATATACATAGAATTACATATAAATTGTAAACTGTTTGCACGATGTGGCTTACAAAGGATAATACAGTACTTTTCAACAAAAATAGGTATATAGCTTGCGTGATATATTACACACACAGAAAGAAAACTTAAGGTAGCATAAGCCAAGTGTTACAGTGAGAAGAAATAAGAAGTAGTTTGTCGACCCCGTGCATAGTTCCGAACAGTAGCCAAGGCGAGAAAAAAATTAGAAAACATGTAAAAATTGAAAAAAATTAAACATCACAAACGTCGCTCGAAAAGGAATGAGGATACGTCCTGTTCTGTCCAGACTACCAGTAATATTTGTGGTTACAAAAATAAAACAAAACAAAATCATCAGACACAGTGATCATTACAGTTAAATACAAGAAAAAAATAACAAATATAGTAGTTAAAGCATCTATATCAATCAACATCGTGTATTCGATATGGCTAACACATTATCAGCGTTATCGAATGGACCAAATTTGCAGTAAAACAGATAGTACATTGTTTTAGAGTTTCATGGTTTGTTGAACATATATCAGCTAATGATAGTAGCAAATACAGTTTTATCGTATGTTAAATACATCACGAGCGTATGCAGATGATAATATATTCACACATACGCGCATTAAGTTCAGTCACATAGGGTCGTCATTTCTTAGTCCAACCGATACCCTACCGATACATACACCTGTTTTGGTGCGCACCCTGGTAGGTCTACTATATTAATCAATGTCAGAATTGCCAGCAAGTGTTCACAAAGCCACCAGTGGGCTACACAAAGCAGATCGTCTATTATGTTGGTGCATTTGGCCGAGTGAAGGCCCAATGACATATGATATTGACGTACGTATATTGCGATTCCCAGTCATCCGCGATTTTTATTTCGTTTATCTTGTTTGATAAATCCTTCTCCATAATTCTCCCATTGAACGTTCAGCAGTCGGCCAGCTTCTTCGATCTTTTAGTTTTCTTGTTTTGAACGCTAGTTTCGCGCGGCGCGCAGTCAAGTCTTCGTAGACGAAGATTGGCGCATTCCGTTTTTGTGTCTTGTGTTGTCTCAGTTTAAACTGGGCTCGGTAGACATTGTCCCGGATTCGTTCAGTTCGAAATCGCACTATGGTAGGACGGCTCTCCTTCTGTTTATGACCTAGGCGGTGGCTCCTCTCCAAGTCGTCGAGACCGATTGGAGGGGTGACGCCCATCATGTCGTTGATCACTAACAGAACAATGGCGACGGTGTTGTCGCCATCGTCGGTCTCAGTGATCCAGTGTATATGCAGATTCGGCCGGCGGGTGTATTGGTCCAGGGAGTCGCGACTGTCCTCTAGCGCTCGCACTTCATCTACGAGCTCGACGGTGCGTGCGTCCTTAGCGCTTAGTTCGCTAACACATCGTCATTATTCGATTGTTATATTATTTGTTGTGCAAGCATTTCTCCTGATTCGTCAGTATGACTACAGGTGCGTGTTTAGGAGGAGGCATTCCAGCTGGCTTTCTTTCCAAGCACTTTTATTTTGTCACGCAACACTGCTTACACACAATTGGCAAGAGTTGGCTGTTTCAACTTTGTTTCACAGGTGACGTAGACATGTGGTTGCCACTTTGTAATTGTTTAGTAGTATGTCGTATCACATCATGTTATCAGGATCTCCCCGTAGTAGCAGCGTATATTCATGCGCAGTATTTGTCCGTTTTACGACGCAATGTCTTTTTCTTCGCAGATATTATCATTTCATAATGTAGATGCTTCTGCAAGGCGTGTATGCGGTTATAAGCAACGCCCCCTGAGAAATAAATGTACTTCGTTAAAAACCGGCTCTGCCTCAGTCCATATGTCCTCGAGACCATTATCGTGAAATGGCTTTTAGCGTTGGGGGGACTGTGTGTCTCTCGTGACAAGGAGATCACGTTAACGTAATTCACGTCTCAAAGTGGGACGTAAAAGACCCACTGAGGACGCAAAGCATCCTTGCAGTGACCGTCCCCAGTCCAGACTAAAAAGGTCGGTTTGGCAATAATGTTTAGATAAAAGCTGATTAGTAACTAGTTGAATGAGACCGCACAGTACCATGAAATTATAATTTTAATACATGTACACACACAAGTGTTTCTAAATGGGACATTCGCAGAACATTTATGCATAATAGCTTCGCGTATGGCATACCGTTATTACATAGCTGCTTTAAGAAGTCCACAACCGGTCTTAAGGTGGCTGCACCGGCTATTATATGCTTCTTTTGAATTAATCATTTCTAATATAAGTTTTGAAGATAAGCTAACGTTTTTCTCAGAGTTTGCCTCAGATACTAAACAATACTACCGAACAAAAAGAATTGTCTTTTATGTTGTTTAGATATATTTAAATGTGTTTAAAGACAATAAAAAAATATGTCAAATTTCACCTTAAAATTGCATTTTATTTCATTTTGAGAAACTCCCAAAAAGAAAAATGTGTATAGTTGTAAGTACAAACATGTTATTGACAATCAACGGGATTTTTTGTAAACAAATGTATATTAAGTTTTATACAGCTTCATAAACATTTTGCTACAATGTTGAAAGAGCAAAAATCCGTACTGCATTTTTGGCACGACCCCTTCACCAAACATAAAACCATCCCGTGCAAATTTAGGTAAACACAAGTCGAGTTTTTTTGCTTAGAAATATGACTTTTTTTACTGGCATGTGGCTTATTTCAACACAATTTGACAGACACTTGTATTACTGAGATTTCCCCCCAATGTTTTCCCGCCAAGTTCTCTCAAGATATTGTGTTACGAAGGGCCATGTGTTGAACTTGTTGTGGTAAACAAGATTGATTGACACCTGCTGGGGTCAGTCACGTGTCATTGCAAATGGCGGCTGAGGTCGGGCATTATGGAGAATAAACAAAACTACGGCCAGTATTTAATGATTTGACAGCGTGATGTATTTAGGTAATTATAATACATCATCATAGTGGCATAAGAATAACCAGACTATTATGATCTGCATTCATGGTGAATTAATTTATGTTTGAACTGGGCTGACGCACACGTGATCGTCACTATGGAAACATCGTCAGTTTCCAAGAATATGAAGGGACTTTCCACAGACACACTAAAAATACTAGTTTTTAAAGGACTGGTTGGTGACATATGGTGATAGTGCCTTGGTTTTTTAATAATACACATGTTCATACTGACACCTACTAATGTTGTATGAAGAAAAAAATTAAGAAATCAACTGACATGATAGCCGGTGCAGCTACCTTAATGCTTTGCATTAAAGCTTTGCCCCTGGTTGAGATGATAATGCATTTTAGTTTAATAATCGAACTGTTGGTATACGTCTTTTGCCCATAAGTTAATAAAAATTATGGAATCGCGCCGGAAAAAACAGCTGAGGGCCTGACGTTTAAAAAGAGTTCTCAATATACACCAATAATGTTGATCTAGGATATATTTCTGCTTTCAAAACTGCCCAAATAATTTATATATCTTTTGTTCTAATCCAACTCCATTTTAGTTGGAACTGTCATGGACAGTCAAAGCCAAAGATAATAACACACTCTATTGCATGGTAATTAAGTTGGCATGATAGCATACACTCATCTCCATGCATCATAATACTAACTAGTGAGGCAGTCCGCCTGGATAGCGTGTTGCATTCAAATGTATAGAAAATACCATAACACAAAACGGTTACAAATTGCTGGGTAAGTCCTGAGACATATTTGCCAATGTCATTATTTTTTTACGACGACACACAACAAGTGAACTTCCATGGTTACCCTTCAGCCTTCCGCTATTACAACATCTGCCTTTCGAAATGTATAACCCTTTGAAACCAATCAACTAGCACCCCTGTGAGCCTGCTGCTAGCAGGTTTACACAGTTTAAGACACATATGCGTGAAACTTACGGAGATATGTGGATTTAATGTATATTCCCACATGTTGAGTATAAAGTGCTCTGAGCAGTCCTACTAGATATCGCACTATACAACAGCTTATATATATATCTTCATATATACGCGTACGCGCGCACGCGCTTATGCTTACGTGCTTACAGGTACGTATCG
This sequence comes from Paraescarpia echinospica, assembly GCA_020002185.1. NCBI lineage: Eukaryota > Metazoa > Annelida > Polychaeta > Sabellida > Siboglinidae > Paraescarpia > Paraescarpia echinospica. The sequence goes on along the minus strand of CM034539.1, from coordinate 17,620,637 downwards.
AGTAAGTCGCATAAAATAAAGTCACAGACTATATTTTAAGTGTGTCATTCATCCACTTACTCGGGGGGTTTGTTTCGCATAGCCAAAGTCAAGGAATGTTTCGTCAAACTATGCTGTCTGCCTCGTCATGATACTGTGTCCAGTGGAACCTGTCAACAAAATACCTGTGAGGGTTGCTATCGTCCGGTTGCAAAACTTAATTTGCCCCCCCCCCCCATCGCCCGACACATATTTTACGTTTTCTCCTCGAGAAATCTGACCAGGTCAAGTAAACTAGAAATAATTTGCATGCAGAATATCTATATTAAACTTTGTTTTATTGCGAATACTTGAGCGAACACCAAATGTAAAGTTTACTTGTTTTTATTCGATGTGAACTGTTCACGGAAACACCAATAATTAACCACAACTAACAGACAATGAACGCATTTACAAACACAAATAAGTATGCGCACCAAAGAGGAACTTCACACGAAGACCATCTTTCTTGCTTTGACTGCTACAAACTGATCAATAACTTATACGAAGTTTATTTGTGTTGTAGTCGCCCTTTCTATGTTGAGCAGGGTCATGTTACTGACACCATCTTGTTTCACAGACGCTTACAGATACGTAAGGATTACCACTGTCGGTGTGTTCATATCTAGACGCTGTTGTAGCTCCAAAATGTCGTAACCATGTACGTCTCCACTCTGGCATTCCAGGGCCTCCACCTGGTTTGAATTACCGTTTGACAATGGCAGAGTTGAACGTGCAAAAAAGATATACCGTCCCAAAGAATGTCACAACAAGTGGTTCAAGGCTGGCAGGTTGAACATCAGATAAGATCAAACTGTGACTATCACAACTGAAGAGCAAAATCCATATATGTTTTACAGTATTATCCTCTTGGTAGGTAAGTTGGCCGTCGATTTGGCGTCCCCAGACCCGGCACCCGGGTGCCAGTGCAAAAAGTAACCACAAAACCGCGTAATTATATATGGGAAGCTCAAAAGTTAATTATACGTCGGTCGTCTGTTACTTTTTTCGAAAATTCATTTAGGTGCAATGAGTGCGTTATATAATGTCAAGAGGTGTTCCAAAGTGATCTGACACGTCCGAATGTACCCCTGTATTATATATAGTTATTGCATTCGGGTGTAAGTGGCATACATTAACTTAAGCCATTGATAGCATCTAGCGTGAAAATATAGACAAACACACACGCACACACACACGCACACACACACACACACACATACACACACTCACACCACACACACACACGCACACGCACACACACACACAAACACAAACACAAACACATACACACACAAACGCAAACACACGCACCCACGCACACAAACACACACGCACATACACACACACGCATACACGCACACACGCACACACGCACACACGCACACACGCACACACGCACACGCACACACCCGCACATACACACACACACATCAAATAAAATATTATAATATAATAATATTGATTTCCTAGATTCTTAGCTCTTATTTGATATATTACACTATAGTCACAATAAAATATTTCATATTGTGTTAATAATTAATTAATTAGTTAAATAAATGATTAATTTCCTCATCAATGGCATATATACATACAGATATTGATTGCTGAGCTCCGGCGCTTTCATTTCATGTATTACACACCATACTTATGGGACACTGTGTCCTCTTATTCCATTAAATAATTTAGTTATCTAAATAATTTATTATTTGATTCAATCCTTTGGCTACACAAATATATATATATGTATGTGTATATATGGATATATATATATATGTATATATATATATATATATATATATACATGTTGCAGACTATGATCATATATGTTCTATTAATTAATTACTTTTGTTATATTAGTTAAATAGTTAAGTAATTTATTTTCAATTTACCAAAATTGCAGACACATTTAATCGCTGAGCTACCTATCTTCTAGCTCTTCGTTCTTTATATGCAACTTACAGAGGTGGCTTAATTCAGTTAAATGTCCCCAATTGTGAACGACCCCTTAGGCATGAGGTTTATTTGATATCTGCCAACTTTTGTTTTTGAAATCCGGGAGATAACATCAGCGGATCAGCACGCATGGGAGAGTTGGCGGTATATTATTTCAAGATGACTCAACCCAGTTATTAGGCCGGAATATTCTCTACAAAAAAAATTGGTGAAACCTCACCGTTCCGACTGCTGACCTATTGAGACACGCCCCGATACTTTACCAATGAGCGCCTATAGCTTCCATGACCCTGTTGTGACCCGTCCTTGGTTCGTTTTCCTCGACATGTATATGCCTATGCCAGGTTATACATGTATCCCCAAAATAGTCTAAAATCAAGAGAGAACCAAAGGTCGCCAGGTGTCGCCTTGCCGTTCGTTCGAGCGGAATCCTCTCTCACAATAAATAAAGCTGCCATCTTAGCTGGTGAACAGTCGGCGGACGTTGGGTGAAAGATCCAGAGAGTGAAAGACCCAGAGAGTATACAACAGTTGTAAGTACAGTTAAAACTGTTTCGTCAACTATTTCTAGCTTGTTTGTGTAAATGGTTTAATTAGTAACTCATCGGACAAACTTGGCGAAGTTGATTTCCGACGAAACGGAGCAAAAGTCGCTCGGTTTCTACATTTTATATAATGACCTACGGTAATTCACACGTTCACAAGTTACTCGACGTAACGTTGCACGTTCTTTCGTTTATTTTAAGAACATTGTAATAATCTACTATTACTCCCAGTAGCCACGCAGACAGGGCGGCGGCGTGCAGGCAACGGCCTGGTATTATTACCCAATTAGTGCTTGAAGACGTTCCGGCTGAGTAGTCCCAATCAAACACCTTGCAACAATTTGACATCAAAGGCAGTGCCGCAAATGTTTGGCGGAGCATGAATAGAGCGACTGCAAAGACGTCTCACGTTTACAGAACACCTAGTTGGGCTGAAGCATATGTCCGCAAACTCAATTTTGAAATGTGATTTGTAAGATATAAGGAGTAAAGTAGGTAACCCGGTTTAAACAACAAATGTATCCCCGGGTGGTAGGATTTATAGTGATCACAATGTATACGACCTACGCATGCAGGGACGCATGTACCCCCACTTCCACGAGCACACACGCATGCACGCGGATGACATATTGAGACACGCCCCGATACTTTACCGATGAGCGCCTATAACTTCTTTGACATTGACCCTGCTGTGACGCGTCCTAAGCCCGTTTTACTCGACATGTATATGACCATGCCAGGTTATACGCGTATCCCCAAAATAGTCTACAATCGTGTATTATACTAACGAGAACCCGAAGGTCGCCAGGTGTCGCCTTGCCTTTCGTTCGAGCGGAACCCTGTCTCACAATAAATAAAGCTGCCATCTTAGCTGGTGAACAGTCGGCGGACGTCGGGTGAAAGATCCAGAGTGTGAAAGAGCCAGAGAGTATACAACAGTTGTAAGTACAGTTAAAACTGTTTCGTCAACTATTTCTAGCTTGTTTGTGTCAATGGTTTGTGTAAACGGGCATCAAAAGTCGCTCGGTTTCTACATTTTATATCATAACCTACGGTAATTCACACGTTCACAAGTTACTCCATGTATCGAACCGTTGCACGTTCTTTCGATGATTTGAAGAAAATTTTATTAATCTACTTTTCTCCCAGTAGCCGCGCCGACAGGGCGGCGGCGTGCAGGCAACGGCCTGGTACGATTACCCCATTAGTGCTTGAAGACGTTCCGGCTGAGTAGACCCAATCAAACACCTTGCAACAATCTGACATCAAAGGCGGTGTCACAATTGTGTGGCGGAGCATGAATAGAGCAACTGCAAAGACGTCTCACGTTTACAGAACACCTAGTTGGGCTGAAGCATATGTCCGCAAACTCAATTTTGAAATGTGGTTTTGTAAGATATAAGGAGTAAAGTAGGTAACCCGGTTTACACAACAAATGTATCCCTACTCAAGGAGCATCAAAACCCTGAACAAGTGGGTTGCCCCATTTCCTCGAAACAACACCGGGTGACAGGATTTATTGTGATCAAAATGTATATGAACTACGCATGGAGGGACGCATTTACCCCCACTTCCAGAAGAACACACGCATGTACGCCGAAACTCACGCACGCTCGAACACAAACACTCACACACTAACACACGCATACACGCACACACGCACACATGCACTCTCGCACACACGCACACACGCACACACGCACACACGCACTCACTAACACATTCACAGCTGTCCTTCTATTTTAATGCCACCCGTTCTGCAAAGGCGCAGTGACTTCGTGAGAAGAGTGGCTTCTCGTGAGGCTGATTTAACATAGAAAACGTTATTTACAATAAAACGAGGTGGCCTCGGTTGAGGACTGATCTATGGTGATAATGGCCTTACAAGAGAGGAATCCGGTTTAGATTAACAGTAGACTGCGCATACGAAAAGTTATCCAAATGGCATGAGCATCTGCTTTTTAACATGGAATTCGTACCATCGCCCATAGTCTTGATAAATCAATCGATTCTGATCTGAATTGTGTGGCCGTGTTCAACCCCCATAGACCACCTGGGTGGGTTTGTACGAACGCCCTGTGCCCGTCGCAACGAATAACATATCGTGTCTTGTAACCGTCCACTACACACCGGCAACTCGAGTTTGCGTGTTGACATCACTTGCGGTTTGTTTTGTGGTAATCTGTTCAACATTGTTGCAAGCTTCCCTATTATCTGAACATCTGCAAATATCTGAGAAGTGGAGGCCTGCCTTTTGGCAAGAGCACCTGTCCGTTGACATTACGTTTGGCATCCGCACTTGATTAGGTACAAGAGAGACGATTGGTGCTGGTAGTTCCGTTGTCATGACGGAGGTCCACTCATCTTCATATTGCTTCGCGCATGATTGTGCCATCATTATCAAAATGAAAAAATACCCTATGTCTGAATAGCGTTTCCCACGTATTTTAATCACTCATTAAAATGACCGGACAGATCCTTAGAATGCCGGCATGTGTTTATTTGTTCACTGGGAGCATTTATAGTTATCGGCACCGATTTCCACGGGTCCACACACGGTCGCTGACTGTAAAATGTACATGAATTTAATGCGACCGACATCTCAGACACGTCAGTAATAGGGCCTACATCGCAGCTAATTAATTGTTTGCGTCTTCCAGAGGTCCACATTCATGCCTCAGACACGCCGCCAATAAATCTCAGCGAGTGTTTTATTACCGTCTTCCAACGGTCAACAAACAGTACGACATGTCTTAAACACTCTTCAGACGCATCTTAGCGTCTTGCAAAGATACTTAAACGTTGCGTGATTGGCGTCAGACATAGCATTTACGTTTTGCCCCCTGGTTGAGTTGATAATGCGTTTTAGTTTAATAATCGAACTGTTGGTATATAATTTTTGCCCATAATTTAATAAAAATGACGGAATCGCGCCGAAAAAAAACAACTGCGGTCCTGACGTTTGAAAACAGTAGTCAATATTCCCCAACATGTACAACTAAGTTTTGATCTAGGATATATTTCTGCTTTCAAAACTGCCAAAATAGTTTCTGTATCTTTAGTTCCAATCCAACTCCATTTTAGCCGGAACTGTCATGGACAGGGGAAAGCCAAAGATAATAACACACTACTGCATGATAATCGGGCTTGGATCCATACACTCACCTTTATGCATCATAATACTAACTAGTACGGCAGTCCGCCTGGATAGCGTGTTGCATTGAAATGTGTAGAACACACCATCACACGAAACTGTTACAAATTGCTGGTTACATCATGCGACGTAATGTCGATGGCATTATTTTCATGACGATGGCACAGAACACGCGAATGTCCTCGGTTATCCTTCAGCTTTCCACTGTTGCAACATTTCTCTTTCGATACATCCGCACATGTTAAGTATAAAGCGCTCTGAGCAGTCATACTAACTATCGCACTATTTAAGAGCTTACCTATTTTCGTATAATCGCACGCGGTCATGCTTATGTATATATATATATATACATACATATATATTTGTTTTCAATTTTCCAAAATTGCAGGCACATTTGATCGCTGAGCTACCTACCTACACGTAATATCATTAGACAAACTTGCAATAACTCACTACTGGACGTACTTGCAAAATCTCACAGCAGTGGGACAATGCTAGTCAACAGGAGAGGCAAACGATCAACAGGTGTTGATCAAGGAAGTTGTTTGTGTCATCGTGACTTGTGTCCGGTGCTCTCTATTCACAAAATATCTGGTATTGATGCTGTGTCAGAATGTTATTGACATTTACCCATCCATACAGAGCGTACTAATTCACAGACACTCTCCCCCAAACTACAAGTAGTACTTTAAAATATATGATTATTTGTACATACGTTAATAATAATAATAATAATAAATAACTTCTTAAGCGCCAATATCCTCAGACAATCCGAGCTTAGTGGCGCACCAAAACCAAAGGATAAAGCATTCTCGTACTCGTGTGCTAGGCGAAATTCGTCAACAAATGGATGGATGTGCTAGGAAGCTAGGGAGGATAGGCGATATTGAAAAGATAGGTTTTGAGGTGACGACGAAATGTAACAATATTTTCTGCTAATTTAACATTAACGGGAAGCGAATTCTGAAAAAGCTCGAGTTCCAGCCTTTGTCTTAACTCTAGGAACAGATAGCAACTTCGAACTAGACGACCGAAGTTGTCTGGCTTGTCTGGCTGGTGTGAGCATTGAGTGTAAATAGCTAGGTTGTTTGGATGAAAGGGCTTGGTAGGTGATTGTGCAGATCTTAAACATAATGCGATATCGCACGGGGAGCCATTGCAGTGATTTTAGAAGTGGCACTGAGCGGGAGAATCGAGGAAATTGTGTAACTACCCTTGCTAAACAATTTTGGACGCGTTGTAGTTTTGCAATATCCTTGATAGCAATATTTTGAAGGAGGGAATTGCAATAATCTAATCTGCTGCTAACAAGAGCTGTTGCGATAGTCTTCAGCAACGGCACGTTTGGGATATGTGTTGTCTGAAAATGAGGTCGCAATCAAAGGTCACTCCTAGATTCCGTACTGATGCTGCTGGTGTGATAGTTTGACTCAGGATGCATGTTGGAAAAAAGTCATTTAGTTTATCTCGCTGCGTTGGAGTACCAATGATGAGGAATTCAGTTTTGTCTGCATTTAACTTTAATTTACTATCGGTCATCCATGAAAAAACATCTTGGAGACAATCGTTGAGTCGGTTTAGAGAATGACTTGTATCGGGCGTGGCCAAGGAAATGTAGATCTGTGTGTCATCTGCATAAAGGTGATGATCCAAGTTGACTTTGGATTACAGAGCTGAGTGGCGTAGTGTAGAGAGTGAAAAGCAAAGGCCCAAGAACGGAACCCTGGGGAATGCCACATGAAGTGGGGAGTGAGGTTGAAAAGTAATTATATATCTTTATACATTGATGTCTATTGGTTAGATACGAAGAAAACCAGGTCAGAGCTGTGCCAGATATGACATACCACAATGATAAACGTTTGACAAGAGTGTTATGATCAATGGTATCAAAGGCGGCAGACAGCTCAAGCAAGGTAAGTGCAGTTACTTTGCCTTTATCAATGTTTAATATAACATCATTGTGTACTTTTAGGAGAGCAGTCTCAGTAGAATGAAATTGTTTGTATGCTGATTGGAGCACACTGGATAAACAAGTTGAGCTAATATGACGCCTTAGACGGCTTGCTACGACTTTCTCAAGTATCTTAGAAATAAAGCTAAGATTAGAAATTGGCCTATAATTTTTGAAATCATCTTTTGGCAGAGAAGTTTCTTGAGAACAGGATTTACATGTGCGTGTTTAAAATCATCTGGGAATTTACCCAAACTTAGTGATAGATTTATGATATTCGTTATTGTACCAAGTAAAGAGTCAAGACTTGCTTTTAGTAGTATGGTTGGTAATGGATCGAGATCGCATGACTTATTTGGGGAGGACATTATTATTTTCCTCACTTCATCAACTGTGGCTCAAACAATACAAGTGGAGAATTTATTTGTGGGTAGTCCACATTTACAGTACTTAAAGTGTGACATGGAAAAGCAGAACGTATAAGACTTATTTTATCTTTGAAATGATTAGAAAACGAGTCACACAGAGATTTGACTGACACATGACTAGGTAGAGATGGAGGCTGCCGTCTATGTAAAATATGATTTATGCAGTTCCATAGCTGACGTGGGTTATTAGAGTTACTCGAGACCATGTTTGTGTAATAATTTGATTTAGCTTTGGCCATTTGTCTGTTGCAGTAGTGACACTGTTTAGAATATCGTGATCTGTCCAAAGGCGAGCGTGATTTGCGCCATACACGTTCAAGATAGCGCCGGCGCTTTTTAGATTGTAGAATTTCAGGAGTCATCCATGGAGCATGTGGCTTTTGGGACACATATTTAGATCTCAGGGGTGCATGTTTATTAAGTAAATCTTTGAGTACTTGACAGTACTGTCGACACAGATCTGACAGATGTTCTTTGGGTTTACTGATGAGGTCGGATTTAAGGATGTCTGTCATGTCGGTAAAACACTTTGTTTTTGGACTCTACGGGAATTCTAGGAACTTTGAGATCAGCAATGACAGTGTGGTGGTCTGATAAACCATCTGAAGCAGTAGGTGTCTGAATATTGTTACAATCTGAGCGGGTGATTAAGAGATCGAGCCAGTGGTCATGTATGTGTGTTGAGAAGGTAACATGTTGTTTCATGTCATAGGATGCCAGAATGTCATTAAATGTACTTGTTGTTGATGAAGGTGTGTCCAGATGAAGATTAAAATCACCGAGTATATAAAATTCTGAATAAATAGTTGCCAGATTTTCAAGTAGATCCTGGAATTCTTCAAAGAAATGGGCAGGGTGTCCTGGAGGGCGATAAATGCACACAAAATAAGCAGAGAAAGATTAATCGGAAATTTCGGCACAGATGGCCTCAAAGCTGGAGTAATCAGGGTTTGAATGCAAATTAACTTTGAACTGTTTTGAGACGAGAAATCCAACACCACCACGTCGTCCAACTGAACGTGGGCGATGATGGAAGGTGAAACTGGAAGGAGAAATGTCAGCAATGCATGCAGCTGTGTCATGTGGTCTGAGCCAGGTCTCAGTGACTGCAAGGATGTCTATTGTCTTGGAAGTTAATAAATCAGTAAGCAAGGCTGTTTTGTCTCGAATAGATCGAATGTTAGTGGTGGCTACTCGAATATTGCGCCTGATAGCAGGTCCAGGATTAAGACTTACATCTCCTGCTAGTAGTAAAATAATTGCCAATTTAAACGTTGGCTTAGAGCGGGGGATTGGCAGTAACTTTCTATTAAAGCAAAGATTAAGACATGGCAAACTGTGAAGATGTGACAAGGAATGTTGTGTTCTCATGTACTGAGAAACTGTTAAAATGACAGCCGACCGTTGGGGACTAAGTGGCTTGCACAGCGTAAAATCGTGACCTCTCGAAGCAGCAGAACAGGATAAAAATAAAACACACAATAAAAATGCTGGTGACATTGTCTTTCCTCGAAATGGTGAAGAATAAAATGATAATGTCTCATAAAAATAATAAATAATTGAAAATAATAAATAATTGAAAATAATAAAATATTCTAAAACTGTATAATTGTACTAAAAATAATGTAAATTTCTAGGTTATTAAAGAGTGGGTTGGCGATAATCAATGGCAATATTACAGGTCGTATGATTGTTCGCGCTCAGCAGGCCTGTGCAAAATAACAAGACGTTTAAAAAGAACGTCTTGTTGAAAAGGCCTGTTAGTATATAGTTTATAAGGGGACTGCCCCTACCTTAGTATGTTGTGTACGTAAGCCTGCTAGCGCGAAAATCAAATCGACCTGTATTATCGCCCAACTAATTTAAGTACAAGATTTAACAGCGTTGGTGGTGACAATTTATAAAATGTTTGTTTAAGCAAACAGTGCAATACGTTGACACTAATTCTACACTAGTGTCACAGACAAAATTAAACGTTAAATTGCAAAAATTATTTTTAAAATAGTATTTATACAATGTGAGGCGAAGATGCCTATAAATGCTTTGTTTGAACAAAGCATTTACCCGGACTCAAAACGAGGCCAGCTGGGAGCGTTCCTTTGTGTTGGAATTCGACTGCGTAACATGTCTTTGTTTTTTCAAAACAAAGGAAGATTTAATTCATTCCATCTTCCTCCCCTCTCTACCACCATTGTGCTAATGTTGTATAACATGTGATCACGATGTTCTACTCTGTTTTCAATGTTAATTTTGTGATGATCCGAGTACCGGTAATTTTGTTGTGATGCTTTTCCCTGCTCATATATATTGTACACGAGGTTTTGCCTGAAGGCTATTTTCATCGTTACGGGTGACACAGTTGGAAGTGTACGCAGGGTTTTTAGGGCGGTAAATAAAGTAGGATTAGAAGTAGTCGTTTTTGTTTTCGAAATGTTTGGGAGGCATCTTTTAAGTAGATTTTGATGTATTACCTACCATGTACTGTACTTTATAACGTGGTCCAATTTTTAGATTGTATAAGGCTAACTAAATAAGGTAATGTTTAAGACCTCGACTGGCCTACATTTATTTGTACATATTTGCTTTGTGTTACTCACCATATTATTCTGGTCGTGAGGGGGAAATGACCGCCCCACCTTTGCTAATCCGATTGTCAATTAATAATTGTTTGTGTAGCACCACGATGATAGTATGATTTCTTCTGCTTTATCTCATCGTGTATGTGATTTAATTCCAGTTGGTACAATTATTAAATGACCTTTACCAACTACATCCACTCTTGTTTAATTTGTATAGCAAACGACCTCAGGGTTCTGCCATTGTGCACCAGCAGGATATAAACATTTTTTTCTAAATAAATGTCCCCAATTTTGAACGACCCCTTAGGCGTGAGGTTTATTTTATATCTTCCAACTTTTGCTTATGAAATCCGGGAGATAACATCAGCGGATCTGAACGCATGGGAGAGTTGGCGGTATATTATTTCAAGATGACTCAACCCAGTTATTAGGCCGGAGTATTCTCTCCAAAAAATTATGATGAAACCTCACAGTTCCGGCGGCTGACATATTGAGACACGCCCCGATACTTTACCAATGAGCACCTATAGCTTCTTTGACCTTGACCCTGCTGTGACGCGTCCTCAGTCCGTTTTCCTCGACATGTACATGCCTATGCCAGGTTATACATGTATTCTCAAAATAGTCTATAATCATGTATTGTACTAATGAGAACCGAGGGTCGCCGGGTGTCGCCTTGCCGTTCGTTTGAGCGGAACCCTCTCTCTCACAATAATTAAAGCTGCTATCTTAGCTGGTGAACAGACGGCGGACGTCGGGTGAAAGATCCAGAGAGTAAAAAACCCAGATAGTTTACCAACAGTTGTAAGTACAGCTAAAACTGCTTCGTCAACTATGTCTAGCTTGTTTGTGCAAATGTTTTATTTAGCAACTCACCGGGCAAACTTGGCCAAGTTGATTTCCAACAAAACGGAGCAAAAGTCGCTCGGTTTCTACATTTTATATCATAACCTACGGCAATTCATACATTCACAAGGTACTCGACATAATGAATAGTTGCACGTTCCTTCGATGATTTTAAGAATATTGTATTAATCTACCACTACTTTCAGTAGCCGCACCGACAGGGCGGCGGCCTGCAGGCAATAGCCTGGTACGGTTACCCCATTAGTGCTTGAAAACGTTCTAGCTGAGTAGACCCAATCAAACACCTTGCAACAATCTGATATCAAAGGCGGTGTCACAATTGTGTGGCGGAGCATGAATAGAGCAACTGCATAGACGTCTCACGTTTACGGAACACCTGGTTGGGCTGAAGCATATATCCCCAAACTCAATTTTAAAATGTAGTTTTGTAAGATATAAGTAGGAACGTTAGTAACACGGTTTACACAACAAAATGCACCCCTATTCAAGGAGTATCCAAATTTGGAAAAGTGGGTTGCCCCATTTCCTCGAAACAACACCGGATGACAGGATTTATAGTAATCAAAATGTATATGAACTACGCATGCATGGACGCATGTACCCCCATTTCCACGAGCACATACGCATGCACGCGGAAACTCACCCACGCACGCACGCGCGAACGCAAACACGCACACACTCACACATTCACACACTCACAAACTCACACACTAACACACTCACAGCAATCCTACTGTTTTAATGCCACCCGTTCTGCAAAGGCGCAGTGACTTCGTGAGAAAAGTGGCTTATCATGAGGCTGATTTAACATAGAAAACGTTATTTACAATATAACGAGGTGGCCTCGGTTGAGGACTGATCTATGGTGATAATGGCCTTACAAGAGAGGAATCCGGTTTAGATTAACAGTAGACTGTGCATACGAAAAGTTATCCAAATGGCCTGAGCATCTGCTTTTTAATATATAACACATTTAACATATTTAATAAATTCATGTTGACAAAATTCCTACCATCGTCCATAGTCTTGATGAATCAATCGTTTCTGATCTGAATTGTGTGACCGTGTTCAACCCCCATAGACCATCTGGGTGGGTTTGTATGAACGCCCCATGCCCGTCGCAGCGAATAACATATCGTGTCTTGCGACTGTAAGTTACACACACCGACAACTCGGGGTTGCGTGTTGACATTACGAGTAAATTAAAAACATGTGCGGTTTGTTCTGTAGTAATCTGTTCAACATTGTTGCAAGATTCCCTATTATCTGAACATCTGCAAATATCTGCGTAGTGGATGCCTGCCTTTCGGCAAGAGCACCTGTCCGTTGACATTGCCATTTGACATCCGCACTTGATTACGTAAAACACATTATTTAGGTGCTGGTAGTTCCGTTGTCATGACGGGGGTCCACTCATCTTCATCTTGCTTCCAACCAAAAGTATCTTGCGATTGGATCTCGGGACAAGGAATTGTATCATGATTCCAAACTATGGTTTGATGGTAGGTGCGCAGGATTGTGCCATAATTATCTAAATACAAAAATACCCTATGTTGGAATAGAGTTTCCCACACGCATTTTGATCACTCATAAAAATTACCGGACAGATTCCGAGACTGCCGACATGTGTTTAGTTGTTCATTTAGATCATTTATACCCATCTGCACCGATGGTTTGCTTTCACCACTGAATTCCCACGGGTCCACACACGGTCGCTGACTATAAAATGTACGTAAACCTGATGCGACCGGCATCTCAGACACACCAGTAATAGGGTTTACATAACAGCAAATTAATTGTTGGAGTCTTCCGAAGGTCCACATACATAGCGCGACAGGCGTTTAAATGCCCCCCCCCCCATACACACACTCAAATGTTATATAATTTTAAAGCTCTACATCTCCCCGTCACAAAGAAGCCTGTTGTAGAGCTGCCAAGTGGTGCAGTAAGCGTGAATCCGTGGTCAAACAAGGTCACCGCCAAGTTATGAATTTTCGAAATTGTTTTCTACCGCAATCGTCTTAACATTACAATGGTCGCATATCTATTTCACTTAATGACAAGATGGACAAGTCATGTATTTTTGGAAAGCTATTTGTCTTCCCTGAGGTACGAAATGGAGGTGTTACCTGACATGGTACGAATGGAGTTAAGGTCAAACAAGGTCACCGAGAAATGATGAATATTCGATTTGTTTGCAATGCCGCGAAAAACATGAAGTTATAATGACCCTGCAATTACTTCATTTATATGCATGTATCATATACTGTGTGAAAGAATCATTTCTCCACGTCAAAATGAGATATGACATGGAGCTGTCAGTTGATGGCGTAGGTATGGAGCGACGATCAAACAGAGTCATCTCACTTATTAAATGTTCGATATAGTGTCATCCTACAAACGTCATGACATATAAATGGTTGCATATATTTACGTTTCCTATCTGTTCATGGCAATGTCGTATACCGTTGGAAAGCCAACTGTCTCCCCATAAACATGGGATACGACGGGGAGCTATCAAGTGGAGCAGTAGGTGCTGGGTAAAGGTTAAACCAGTCTCCATGAAACGACGAATATTCAAAACTACTCCACTCTATCAAAGTTATACACTTACAATGGTTGCATAGCTACTTTATCTACATTCACTAGGCCATGTTACGTACCGTTTTATTGTATCCCCGTTAAATTGAGGTATGGCATGGAGTTGAATTATGGTTAACTAACTGTGGAGTGCAGGTAAAACAAGGTCACCGTCAAAAGATGTCTGTATTCCAGGAGACCGAGACCCGACAATTGCTGCCATTGGAGCTTTGCGGGTATTTGTGTAAGCTAGTAGGCCTACCTAAGGAGAAACAAAAGGCAATTGTTTAATTGGCTTACACAACTAAAGGAATTAATACAATCGAACAATATGCAACTACAATCACGCCAGTGGTTTACTCAGAATTTACTTCCAACGTGGGAGATGGTGGTGACACCTCACAGTTCCCGACGGCTGATAAATTGAGACATGCCCCGCTATGACCAATGAGCCGCTGGAGCTTGACCCTGCTGTGATGCGTCCTATGCCCGTTTTTCTGGACATGTACACGACTGTGCCAGGTCATATACGTGTCCACAAAATAACAGAAGGTCGCCTTGTGTCGCCATGCCGTTGGTTCGACCGGAACCGTCCCTCTCAATATATCAAGCAGCCATCTTAACTGGTGAACAGTCGGCGGACGTCGGGTGAAAGACACAAAGAGCGAAAGAACAGTTGTAAGTACGGTTAATGCTGCATCGTCAACTATTTCTACCTTGTTTGTGCAAATGTTTTATTTAGCAACTCATCGAGCAAAGTTTAATGATGCCAACTTGATTTCCTTGGCTTAGTTGAAGCTGGGTTTCTACATTTTGTAACGTACCGTTATTTACACGTTCACAAGTTACTCGACGTAAGTACTCGTTGCACGTTCTTTTGGTGATTTTAAGAAGTGTATTGTCCTCATGTGACTCCCAGTAGCCGCGCAGACAGGGCGGCGGCCTGCAAGCAACGACCTAGTGAGATTACGCCGTTAGTGCTTGAAGACGTTCTGGCTGAGTAGACCCATTCAAACACCTTGCAACAGTCTGACACCAAAGGCGGTGCCGCAAATGTGTGGCGGAGCATGATTGGAGCAACTGCAGATACGTTTCACGTCTATAGGACACCTGGTTGGGCTGAAGTATATATCCACAAACTCAATTTTGAAATGTGGCTTTATAAGATATAAGTAGTAACGTTGTAGCCCGGTTTACACAAGGAGTATCCAACCCTGAAAAGTGCGTACGAAAAGTTATCTAAATAGCATGGACATCTGCTTTTTAATATGTAACACATTTAATATATTTAATAAATTCATGTTTTCGTGTTAACAAAATTCGTACCATCGCCCATTGTCTTGTTAAATGAATGGATTTCAATTGGGTGACCGTGTTTAACGCCCATAGACCACCTGAGTGGGTTTGTACGAACGCCCTATGCCCATCGCAGCGATTAACCTATTGTGGTAAAGAGCGAACGGGTAATTAGTGGTAACTTACGTGGCTCGCTCTTTATGTTCGGTTGCTGCGTTGCGTTCTGTGGTCGCCGTTGATCCTGAGCCAGCACATCGGAAGTATGATGTCTTGCTCGGGTGGATCGGTCTGGCGCCCTTGGTATGGGTGTGGTTGGGGTTTATATACAGGGCAGGGGTATTGGTGTGCAGTGGTGTGTGCAAGGGGTAGTGGGTGGGTGTCGATGAGCAGTGCTACCATCTGGTGACTACCACACTATCGTGTCTTGCAACCGTCCATTGCACACAACAACAACTCGGGGTTGCGTGTTGACTTCACGAAAAAATAAAAACAAACACGTGCGGTTTGTGCTGTGGTAATCTGATCAACATTGTTGCAAGATGCTCTATTATCTGAACATCTACAAATGTCTGCATAGTGGAGACCTGTCTTTCGGCAAGAGCAAATGTCCTTTGACATAGCGTTTGGCATCCGCGCTTGATTAGGTACAACACAGACGTTGGTGCTGGTAGTTCCGTTGTCATGACGGGGTCCACTCATCGTCATCTAGCTACCAATCAAAAGTGTCTTGAGGTGGGATCTCGGGACATGGAGTTGTATCATAATTCCAAACTATGGCTTGGTGGTAGGCGGGCAGGACTGTACCATAATTGTCAAAATACAAATATACCCAACATCGGAATAGCGTTCCCCACACTTATTTTAATCATTCATAAAATGGGAGGGCTGGTTCCCAGACTGCCGGCAAGTGCTTAGTTGTTCATTGGGATCAACTATAGCCATATGCACCGATGGTTTGGTTTCATCACTGAATTCGCACTGGTTCACCCACGCTCTCAGACTGTAAAACGTACATAAAACTGATACGACCGGCAACTCAGACAGGCAATTAATAGGGCGTACACAACAGCGAATTAAGTGTTCGAGTCTTCCAAAGGTCCACATACATGGAACAACAGGCCTCAGACACGCTGACAATACGTATCAGCGAGTGTGTTATTACCGTCTTCCATAGGTCCACATACACGGAGCGACAGACCACAGACACGCCGACAATA
Organism: Paraescarpia echinospica; assembly: GCA_020002185.1. Taxonomy (NCBI): domain Eukaryota; kingdom Metazoa; phylum Annelida; class Polychaeta; order Sabellida; family Siboglinidae; genus Paraescarpia; species Paraescarpia echinospica. The sequence continues at coordinate 17,604,046 of CM034539.1, read as the reverse complement.
CATATCAGTGAGTGTGTTGTTACCGTCTTCCAAATAGTCGAGCGGCAAATCCCACAAAAGTGCTTTAATTTAGGAATTTAAATGCCCCCCCCCCCTCCATACACACACTCAAATGTTGTATAGTTTGAAAGCGCGACATCTCCCCGTCACAAAGAAGTTGGTGGTACAGCTGTCAATTGGTGCAGTAAGCGTGAATCCGTGGTCAAACAAGGTCACCGTCAAATGATGATTTTTTCAAATTGTGCTCAACCGCAATCGTCTTAACATTACAATGGTCGCATATCTACTTCACTTAATGACAAGATGGCCATGTCATGTATTTTTGGAAAGCTTTTTGTCTTCCCTGAGGTACGAAATGGAGGTGTTACCTGACATGGTACGAATGGAGTTAAGGTCAAACAAGGTCACCGTGAAATGATGAATATTCGATTTTTTTGCAATGCCGCGAAAAACATCAAGTGACAATGACCCTGCAATTACTTCATTTATATGCACGTTTCATATACTGTGTGAAATAATCGTTTCTCCACATCAAAATTAGATATGACATGGAGCTGTCAGTTGAGGCGTAGGTATGGAAGATCAAACAGAGTCACCGTCAATTGATAAATGTTCGCAATAGTGTCATCCTGCAAACGTCATGCAATATAAATGGTTGCATATATCTACGTTATCTATTTGTTCATAACAATGTCGTATACAGTTGTTAAGCCAACTGTCTCCCCAAAAACATGTCATACTACGGGGATCTAGCAAGAGTGTTGAGTGAAGGTTAAACAAGGTCACCATGAAACGACGAATGTTCAAAACTACGCCACTCTATAAAAGTTCTACACTTACAATGGTTGCGTAGCTACTTTATCTACATACACTAGGCCGTGTTACATACCGTTTTTATTGTATCCCCATCAAAATGAGGTATGGCGTGGAGTTCAATCACGGTGCACTAACTGTGGTGTGCAGGTAAAACAAGGTCACCGTCAAAAGATGAATTATCGAAATGATTCCTTTCCGCAGATAGTAGGTTAGCCAACATGTGATGTTATGCTTTTAACTGTAATTTTTTAATGGCAGGAATTCTTGCTAGATCCATCTTAAGGTTATTTGAATGTCTGAAACTCAAGCTTGTGTCAAAATATTGTGTATTAATTAATTGACATCTTCTCTTGTACATACCGTTGCATAAAACAAAATATGTTATGTTTAGTAGATGTATTGTCTGTGTTATCTGGTGCTTAACTTTGAATTTACTCGTAAATATATGGGATTATCTAGTATAAAAACGTGATCTTCTCAAATGTGTTTATCGCGTACACCAAAGTTGTTTACACACCAAATTATTCTTTGTAAGCCTGTTTGTATATATTCCTGTTGATATAATATGCAAATTGTTTATTACTGCACATGCATTTGGTCATTATCATGAATTGTGAGCCAGAGCTTGCCCAAAATATTGTTAGGATGTTGACGAAGAATGTTGACGAAGAGAGAGGTGGCAATCTCAGATTAGAACTCTACTTGCAACACAGTAGACCAACTGTCAGATGTTTTGAGGAACAAGATAATTCAATATTTTCAAGGAGGAATCAAAAATTCAGGATACATGGAAACTATGGAGATTATGCTGGACATCAACAGGGCTGGGACGATTGGCAGCTATATAGAATCTTTCGCTGGAATTATACATTGGCTAACCATCTACGATCATAGAAACATTGCCCTCCTGATGGAGAACAGTCTCTCTGGCAGAAACCAAAAGGCCCTTCAACCAAATTCCAGCTGATCAGCCAACTGAATTGATGTATAGATTATACAAAATGCATAATGGCATTATCAGCCTTACAAGGGACGATCAAGCCAGGGATACGTTTTACGTCACATGGTCAGAACGATTACGAATGTCACATTACTCAAGATCCCCGCCCCCTCTTCAATATGGAAAACGACGAGGAAGAGACCACGTTCAACTGCTCTAGTGGTATCCGCCACGGATGAAACATGGAAGCGTGACGCTGATGACCCGAAGAAGCTTGTCACAAAGTTATTGGTGTGTTCAGAGGATCTGACGGTGAATTGGAAACACTGACTTACAGGTGGGAGCGACGGTGACGGACGCAAGAGTGGTGGCCTTTTAACCACTGCTTTTGCTCCCTGTCGACAGAGTTGCTTTCCTGTCAAGTGTGTGTATGTAAGCAACATCGTCGCTTACTCCATGCAGGAGCCTACAGGAGAAACAGGATTGACCCACAGAGTAACGACATTCCTTTAATGGCAACGAAATACTCTGCTCCAGGTGACGTGGTCAATGGTCAACTCATCTAACAGAAAGGACAACGAAACCTAGTAGGTTATCATCACTGTGAAGCAACGACTGATCGAAGAAACTACATGGTTTCATGACGCACCGAGGAAGCAACGTTCATAAACCTTTGAAACTACACAATGTACAAAATACTACCAAAGTTGACAGAAAGCTGTTAAAGCAATAGGTAAACGGTGTCCCTACTGGATGAATTGTGGAAATGGTGAATAGCTGCCCAGTGTCTTGGTGCGGTTGGACTTGTACCCCTGGGACTTCCCGAAACAATCCGAAAGACTTACACAACCTGCGAATGATAAATTGCTCAGTTTCCATGCAATAACAGGAAGACAACATCAACCCTTGGTGGTCATGTGAAGATATCGACCTTGCAAAATCTCCAGAACCAACCAGCACCTTGTCAAGGGAGTTAGTCAGATGAGGAACGTACACTGGCTGGATATGATGTGTGTCACCTATTTTATGGCACTCGCTCGTGAGTAGGAAACCGTCGATCCTGTCAGGATCCAATTCTTTGTGTATGACGATGCTACTCAACCCTCCACTCTACAACTCCATATTGCACACGCTAATCACCACGCAAACGTTTGGTTACAAGCGGATTGTGAATATATAGCTATATCATCTCATATCGACATATATACGAGGAAGAAGGTATCAGAATACCTGTGTGAACGCGACAATCCCCTATTGAAGATGTCTGTAAATGCCACTCAAAATACAGGCGGCTCGGCGAACTGGCGCGATCGTTTTTTGTATTGCCGATACCATTATGCATCCTGCATGTGCTAGTAATTAGCTCAGTTGCCTGATCAGCAGGCACTTGGTAGATTCGCCTTTTGGTTTTCTTCACAACAAAATACCCTTTAGTGAATACTGCACGAGCCTCTGGTGCTACCTTCTTGGGGTGTTTCACATCTGCCAGAGAGACGGTTCTCTACCGGGAGGGCATAGCACAGCATGCATGATCATAGATGGTAAACCAATGTATAAATGCAGCGAAAGATTATATATAGTTGCCAATATTCTCAGCTATGATGATGTCCAGCATTGTCTCCACCGTTTCCACGTATGACAATCAGATCCTGAAATTTTGATTCCTCCAAGAGACATTGAATTATCTCGTTCCTCAAAACATCTGACAGTTGGTTGACCGCGTTGGAAGTAGAGTTGTAATCTGCGATTGCCACCTTTCTTTTTCAACATCCCAACTACATTTTGGGCAAGTTCTTTGACTTTCACGTCATGTTAATAAACAAATGAATGTGTTACAACAAATAATATGCATATTATATCAACAGGAATATATACAAACACGCTTACAAAGAATAATTGGGTGTGGAAACAACTTTGGTGTACGCAATAAACACATTTGAGAAAATCACGTTTTATATTTGATTATCCCATATATTTATCAGAACATTCCAACTTCAGCAACTGATAACACAGAGAATACATGTACAAATCATAACATATTTTGTTTTACGCAACGGTGTGTACAAGAAGATGCCAATTAATTAATAAAACTATTTTGACACAAGTTTGAGTTTGTGACCCTCAAATAACCTTCAAAATCGAGGGTGACATCCACATACACATACCTTTTTCACCCTTGTGTGACGGATCTAGCATGAATTCCTGCCATTAACAAAAATGCAGTTAAAAGTAACATCACATGTTGGCTAACCTATTATAAGCAGAAAGGCATAATTTCTAAAATTCATCTTTTGCCGTTGACCTTGTTTAACCTTCATTCCAAAGTTACAGCACCATTTTATAACTCCACGAAATACCGTAATTGTACGGGGATACAATATACTTTCAAATGGTGTGTAACATGGCCTAGTGTATGTAGACAAAGTAGCTACACAACCATTGTAAGTGTAAAACGTTTGCGGAGGGGCGTAATTTTGAACATTCATCGTTTGATGGTGAGCTTGTTTAACTTTCGCTCCTCACTCCACACCTACTGCACCACTTGATAGCTTCCCATCGTATCCCATGATTATGGGGAGACAGTTGGCTTTCCAACGGTATACGACATTGCCATAAATAGGTAAGTAATGTAGATATACGCAACCATTTATATTGCATGAAGTTTGCGGGATGACACTATTTCGAACATTTATCAATTGACGGTGACTGTTTGATCGTCGCTCCACACCTATTCCATCAACTGACAGCTCCATGCCATATCTCTTTTTGACGGGGAAAAATTATTCTTTCATACATTATATGATACGTGCATATCAATAAAATATTTGTAGGGTCATTGTATCTTTATGAATTTCACGGCATTGCAAAAAATCGAATATTCAATATTTCACGGTGACCTAGTTTGACCTTATCTCCACTCGTACCATATCAGGTAACACTTCAATGCCGTAACTTGTTTTGACGTGGTGACGATAAAATTTCCAAAATATATGACTTGGCTAATTTGTGAATAAATAAAGTAGGTATGTGATCATTGTAATATTTAGACGATCGCGGAAGGGCACAATTTCGAAAATTCATTATTTGACGGTGACCTTGTTTGACTTTAAATTCACGCTTGCTGCACCACTAGGCAGCTCTACGACAGCCCTCGTTGGCACGGGAAGATGTAGAGCTTTCAAATGTTGTAACATTTAGCTTGAGTATGGGGGGCATTTAAATTGGTCCGATAGGTGGTTCTACCGGTAGCCTAAAAGGTCCACAAACAGTAGGGCAGGTCATAGACGCGCCTCAGACGCATCTCAGCGAATATATATCATCAGTATTGTAATCATCACGGGAACGCGGCTAATGTAGTGGTTAGCACATCCGCATTTTAGTCATAACAAGTTGACATTTGTGCAATACTGTATTGATGAAAACGTATCCAAAAAACGCAAGACTTGAAAAACTTTGGTTGATGTTCATGACTTCAAAAAAACTTAATTCAGCTGATCCGTTTGGCGGTTTGCCGTTGTATTTTCACCATCAACGAAACGGTGTGGTTTGAACACTGACGTTTAGATTGTTCACATTTGAAACACACGCACGCACGCACGCACGCACAGACACACGCGCACAAACACACACACACACCTTTGATAATACCTCTTAATCCGCCACGGCCCTTGAATCTATATTATGAAGGATAGGATACGCATGCATGTCCGTCCCATTCCAATCGACTTCGTTATAACATTTCGTAAGACCTCAGCCATTTTTTTTTCTTTGCTTCAGCGATTGCCAAGAAATAACAACTACGCATAACGTAACTGCCCGAGAAATACGTACAGATAGAGAGAGAGAGAGAGAGAGAGAGAGAGAGAGAGAGAGAGAGAGAGAGAGAGAGAGAGAGAGAGAGAGAGAGAGAGAGAGAGAGAGAGAGAGAGAGAGCGAGGGAGGTAGACAGGGAGAGCGAGGGAGGTAGACAAAGACAGAGACAGAGAGCTTTTAATTAACCGAGCTTGTGCTGTTTTTTGGAAGAGAGATATATAGTTTTCAATAGTAACGTCTTTTACGACATTCTGCAATGCCAGTTATGTTTAAAGAAGCAGTCTAATTCTTCTGCAAAATACTTTACTTACTCATAACATTCTTGAATCACCAATAAGAACAATGAATTCCGAAGAATTCCGGCTACGAGCGAAGCAGGTCGTCGACTATGTCGCTTGTTACCATGACACCATCCGACAGAGGCGCCCTCTGCCGAACATAGAAGCTGGCTACATGAAGGCACTCGTCCCTGACTCAGCTCCACAAGACCCAGACGAGTGGGACGACGTCTTTGAGGACGTAGAACGCGTCATAATGCCAGGGGTGAGTATTTCTTACAACACAGTGCACTCGTGTTGCAGCGTATCGTCTGTGGGAAATCACCCGCGAGAGTCAAGTGTTCAGGTATACTTATCCAGCTACAACTACTGCTACAGCTACTGATATATACAATGACTGAAACAACTACAGTTTGTTAATATTACTGCTGCTGCCACCATGTTGCCACAACATCTGCTGTTACTACTACTACTAATTATTTATTTATTATATACCGCCCCATCCAAATAATTGTTATGTGACGCTTTACAATTGTTAATGCAAATAAAAGTTAGATCATACTATATATAGTTTAAAATACTATGCAATCATTACTACACTGCCAATGATACCACCACCACAACGACCACCACCACATCACCACTACGAACGCCACCACTACAGCTCCACCACGACGACAGCCACCCCTACCATACCACCACCACAACGAAAGAAATACCTGCTAAGATATCAAGTATAACGTCGTTTCTTTACATGTACCTTAAGATCTTTACATGTACCTTAAGATTGGAGTATTTGAACATGGAATTACACGTAATGATACGAGTTAACTATCGAAAATCGTTTTACATTCCATTAAGCCATTTAAACACCACACATTTGTACTTCAACGAACCGATTTCGCGATGGCTAAATAATCTGTGAAGAGAGTTTTAGGTGCATAACATTTTAAGTAACATGCTGTTTTATGTGTTACAGATGACGCACTGGCAAAGTCCAAGATTCCACGGCTACTACCCGGCAGGCCAGTCATATACAGACATTGGTGGCGAGCTTCTATGTAGCGGTCTCGGCGCCGTTGGACTTCTTGGGTGAGTGTTTCAGTGGTGAACGGTGCTGCAAGAACTGGATTGTGTAGAACACGCGCAGAGAGCACCAGTCTGAACGAAATTAGGTAAACGGACGTTGACAAAATAATGGGAAAACACTTCTACTAATCTCAATCACACACTCAACGAGACAATCGTTGCGGTGAACGTTTGGATAATTTGTTGACTATTTGCTGCCGCCGGTCGCTATCTCTTGTTGTCTGCAGGAGATATTTGAGCAACAACTAAGTTCATTCTGGCTTAATTGTGCTTGTTTGCTTACGTGCGTACGTGCTTGCGTCATTGTGTGTGTGCGTATGTGTGTGTGCGTGCGCGCGCGTGCGTGCGTGCGTGTGTTAATGTGTCTTTGACACAGGTGGCTTGTCCCGCATCGACGGAGCTCGAAGTCATCGTGTTGGATTGGCTAGGAAAGATGCTGCAGCTTCCATCGACGTTCCTCTCCGGGGGAAAAGGAGGAGGCATTATCCAGGTAAATCTGATAACGTTCAGCGATTTCGGCATATACACAATGTCTCATCCATTGTAACTCTGGTAGAGGTAAGTGTAGCCTTCCTCGTGGATGAAGGGCGTGATGTTGCATTGGTGCTGTAGTGTGTGCAGCAGACGGGCAAATGACGTCACCGTGGACCACAATGTCCAAGGGGGGTAGAACACACGGGTGTGGGGGGATTACTTCCCTATGTTTGGAGTATGGGTGGTTCACCCATAATCAAATTAATGTAGCTCAGAAAATTGTTCATATAACTTTTTTGTTTCTCGTTCTCTATATGAAATAGCGGAAGGAGGGTGTGGAAGAGAGGAAACCACCTTTTACAATAAAAACATATTTAAAAGTCTCAATTAGGCTATTTTATATATGTTGTAACAACGTTTGAAATACGTATAATGTGTTTAAACATAACTGAAAAATAAGCGACAATGTAGAATTTACCAGAAAGAAGATATGCAGTAAATGTCGCACGTACACCCTTAATGCAGTAGTGGTTGATTGTGGATGTGGAGTGTGTGCATGTCGCGTTATGTCCATATTTTTCGTATAACAGCAGATGCTTGAGATATACTATCAGAGTTACTAACGGCACCATCTTGAGAACTTCCTGATTCGGATCTGATCGTGTTACATGTGACCCGGGTATTAACACGTCGAATTTTGCGATTTTATTAATTCAGGCACAACCTTGCTGTGGCCGATCTCCTAACTCAGACAAAATGGGGATCGGTGGTCGCGCGGAAGAGTGATTGTCTATGTTTCTAATCCACTGGATCTGGTTCACAGTTGCTTCCCGGTCGGCAGAGTGAGAGGCGCCGAGCAGGCATTGTATTCAGTATGCATTATATAATTGAACACTCTGGGTCCTATATGAATGCACATACATATGTATCAGACTCTGTAACTAACGGCAGAAAGAAGGAAGCTATGTCAACGAAATTTGCTTGTTCGTAGAGCTCCGCCAGCGAGTCGACACTAATAACACTACTGACGGCCCGCAGTATCATGCTGTCAGGGAAGAATGCGCTGGACTAACGTTGCGAACAATAACTTAAAACACACGTCTAGCAGCCGCTACAAAACATATTTTGTGATCGCAATAATCAGACTTCGTACAGATGAGGCAGCAACCTTTCTATGTCCATGCTATACACAGTAAAATGGTGACAGGTAATTACCATAAATATAATCATCACGTGTTTATATGTAATAATGTAACCTGAGGTTTTTTGGCGGTTTTCTTCATTATATACATTACATTGTTTAGTTATGCATCATACAATACTGGAATGCTTCTGTTAATTTATTATGCAGAAGGGGTGTTTAACATATTATTAACATTATTATTATTAACTCTACGTTACAAAGGCAACCATTGTTTCGGTTCATTGTTTCAGGTTAATTTGTGCATACATAAAGCGTGCATGTTTGGTGCAGTCCGGTTCCACAGGGTGGAGTCTGACGCCAAGGAACAAATGACTGGGCAAGCTCTGGCCAATGCCATTGCCAGCGAAGTGGAGAAAGGTCTCATTCCATTTTACGTGAGACTGTAATTGTAGCACGCACATACCTAAGGGCAATTGTAATAATATCGCAGTAGCTAGTCCTTAGCACCGCTAACATCGCTTTGCAATCCATCATTTCACATTTAATTTCCTAACCTACTCGATTGTTTTGGTTAATGCGCTAACACAGCACATTCACATATACCCACTGCTATCAGTTGCGCGGTTTTCAATCGTACAATAGCTGCAAGAGAATTCGAACACCAGTCGTACTATACTGGTTGACGTCCTAACTACTTAGCTATTCCTAACACACTACATACACACTGATTGTTTTGTATGAGTATGTGCGTGCGTACGTGCTTGCGTTCGCGAGTGTGCGCGCGCCTGTCTGTTTATTTGTGTGTGTGTGTGTGTGTGTGTGTGTGTGTGTGTGTGTGTGTGTGTGTGTGTGTGTGTGTGTGTGTGTGTGTGTGTGTGTGTGTGTGTGTGTGTGTGTGTGTGTGTGTGTAATCATGTATGTGGGTGTATGCGAGTGTGCGTGCACGCATGTATGCGTGTGTATTTGTGAGTGAGTGCACACACACACTCGCTGTTTTGTGTTTGCGTTCAGTGCGTGGTTACCCTGGGAACGACAGCAACTTGCGCCTTTGACGACCTGAAAGAGATAGGACCTGTTTGTAAGTACTAATTCAGACCGTTACAATCCACATTAGCAATATGTTCGATTATACACTTGGATACATGTTATATCTGTTATTGGATACATGTTATATGTCATGTTATTCACATGTTTAATAAGATTAGTTAATGGTAACCAATATATTAATCGCGTGACCTTTCCCAGGCAAGAAGGCGGGTGTTTGGCTTCATATCGATGCCGCTTATGCTGGAGCTTCGTTCATCTGTCCCGAGTTCCGGCCACTTCTTGACGGAGTTGAGGTAACTTCATAAACATTGTTAAGTTAGCTTTATTGAAAACCCTGCTTGTTAGGATATCCAAATATGAATGTACTTTTATAGTGAAGTGTGAAGTGCTTTGAGCAGTCCTGAGGACTGGATACTGCGCTATATAAGAACTTAACTTTATAGCTTTTGCCCTTCTTGCTTCTGACGTTTCGATTTCTCTTTCTCAGTCCGTCGTGAATAAAATTCTCAAATAGTAGATAGATAGTGAAACAGAAGGAGAAGAGACACATCAAAGAGATAACATAGATACTAGACACATAAAACACAGGCTGAAGTCTGTGTCAACCAAAACGAGGGGGTCCACGTGCACACGCTTTTGTAAGATGTCATGTGAAAGAACACGCAGGTATATTAATATGATAATTTGTCTTTCACTTTTGTCATGTCACCTGACCTTTGACCGTCAAATCAGCTGCCGTACTAAACGAATGTTTCTTCAGAGTTTGTAATTTGTCATATAATTTTTGTTTTTGTTTTGCATTTGCTATTACAATTATGTTTATACTTTGTGTTCTAGCAATTCAGATATTTTACTGTTTATGTATTTTTAATGTATTACTACCACCAATCACCTCAGACGCAACGCCGATACCTGGCACGGTCCTAATACATGTAATTGGCTAATGGCATGGCTAATGGCTCCTATACACATTGCCACATACCACCAGATCTATGTGTAATACTCTGTTCTTGTGGTTCTGTTTGCAGTTTGCTGAATCATTCAATTTCAACCCTCATAAATGGTTGCTCACAAATTTTGAATGTTCTGCCTTGTGGTAAGTGTGTGTTTGCTTTCATCTGTCGTTTTGTACATGAATGAGGCATTAATACACCTATATTGTGCGACGATGTAGTGTAATAGGGCCTGTAAGTGTGTCACGATACATGGCGAGATTCCGCACGAGTGGAGCCGACTGTCAACATGCACAATTATTGCCCACTGATTTTAACATTGCGGAAGTCAGGAAACAGTTGTTGACGTTTAGTTTATTGGTTTATTGTAGCTTTGTCAATTGTGTTACGGCGTTGTCTCTTCAGTTCTATATGAATTATTCATCAAGGGAATTAAAAATGCAGAGGAAGAGCCAGGCAGCAGTAGACAGGGGTCATATAGTGAAATTTGTTTTGATCCCGAAATGTTTTTTGTCTAAATGAAATAGATAATAATATTTACATAATGTAACAAAAACCAGTACATATTAAAACGTACATGATTAACAATTATGTAACAAATCGGAGTTAAAAACGAGATACAACAGATTATCGCTTGTCATAAAAACCGCGAATGTTAAAATGTTATAAGTTGTTATTTCAAAACAGTTCGGTAATCATTTATATGTGAAAAGTTGCCTAAATGCGCACAATCACCAAAAAGTATGCATTAGTTCAATAACATGTCGTACTGGGCGAAAGAATGCACAATTGTCATTGTCAACAAAGTCGCCACCATGGCTCGTCAAATCGTGATAACAATTTGATTAAGGTGCATGATTACCACGAACATTCTTAACGGAAAGTTTCTCCCACTGCTTCAACTTGTGATCATCATGTGGTCGGAAACCGAAAAAAACACAATTTGGAAAAACTCCGATGATTAAAAAAAACATATCCCCATTATTTAAGCGGGCGTAAATGGAGTCGATGTCGCCAGATGACTCCAGATGGAAAACGAGGCGAGAGGCTTACAGGCCCTATACCACAGTTCTTGTTCTTTAGTACTTTTATCATTTTCTTTCCTTGCACCATGGCATCACTACTTACAGACGTCTCTAAGTAACTCTAAGTACGCGGTTTAAATGTTATGGGATTTTGAGCGGGTTAAATATAAACGCACTCACACATACACACAACTGTGCATGCGTGCGTGCGTGTGTATGTATAGTGATTACACACAACTGTAGCCTTTAGTATTGTAGGTATCGAGACTCGAGTCAGCCGATCGACGCTTTCAGCGTGAAGGAGCTAATGTTCCGTCATGACCACGAGGACACCACCGCCGATTTCAGTGTTAGTATTCAGTTTATGTTCCTGCAGGCTTATCGGTGTGCGTGTGCGAGTGTATATGTACGCACACGGACTCGTATGTGTGCAAGGTTGTGCGCGTGTGTGTGGATATATAAGTGCGTGGAAACTATAGCATATGTCGATATTATGTCTAATGCAATTGTCGTGCGAATACAAAAAAGTTGCTACAGATATCACGTTGCTGTTGTTTTAGCATTGGGAAATTGCACTCGGTCGGAGGTTCCGGTCCCTCAAACTGTGGTTCGTGCTGCGGTTGTACGGCGTCAAAGGTCTCCAGGCCTACATCAGAAAGGTGGGTTCCTCGTATGAGACGTCGTTAAATACGTGCTGTTATTCATCAACGCTATCAATTTCATTTATCATAAATATCTAACCGGAAGCCTTAGGTGTCCAGTGTGTGTGTGCGTGCGTGCGTGTGCGCGCGCTTGAGCGTGTGCGCGGGTCCGTGTTTGTGCGTGCGTGCGTGCGTGTGCGTGTGTATTTGGCATCGTTCTATCGCTATAGATGTTTCTCTTGTTACGAGACATTTCCATAACTACATTTCTTGTTGCAACCATCTATATCCACTTCGCCATGTTTATCGGGAATTATTGTAATATATTATTTTTGATGTTTGTCTGAATTAAAAGTCTACACTTTCTTATTCTTCCACACATCATATTTTTTTCGTTATCCGTTATTTGTCGATACTCAATCTATCAATGTGCCAGGTAGCCATTGTTTCATTATGCAAACTATCCGAGTGTAAAATCCATGTAGGCCTGGAATATGCTCCGGTTATTCGTTATATCGGCCGAATAACGAATAATAAGGTAGTTTCTACATCTGATGCTGCTTATTGGCTTTGAGATGCACTGTGTGTATTGGTATTTCCTGCGTGTTGTATACCCGTGACACCTATTTCGCCTCTTTGGTTACATTGACCTAACGTGTGACATCGGTTGCAGCAAGTTGAACTGGCCCATGAATTTGAGAAGATGGTTGCTGCCGACGACAGATTCGAAGTGACACATCCCGTCACGCATGGCCTTGTCTGCTTCCGGCTTCGACAGGTAGGCCACAATGACATGCTTGGTGCCTGCAGTTGTATCATCACGATATGTTTGACTTTAAGGTTTATCTCCTGTTGCATTAACGTGATTGCATTCACTCCCTGTTACATATACATTTGCAGGACTTATGTTGCGCTTCTGTCACAAATTGAAAACCTATGTTCGTGTAATATATACATATATATATATTTATATAATTATATATATATATATATATATATATATATATTACACGAACAACTTGTGTTAGCTATTAAATATTTCAAAGCTTTGAAATTTATGCATATAATACAAACAAATATTATTTTAAATTGTATTAGTTTTAGTTATAATATAAAAATTATGGAACACTATTTATAATATGCGTGTAGCACAGATCTTTTGGCAGTTTCAGTGATAAATGCCTGTTACCATATATGGCATTTATACGACAACACTCATGCACTGATTCTATGTTATTTTCGCAGTGTTCCAACGACCTCAACGCATTGCTCCTGGTCAGCCTCACCAAAGACCGCCGGGTCTATCTGACGGCATCTACCAGCAAAGGCGTCTATTTTCTGCGGTTCGTTGTCTGTTGGAGGGACACCGAGTCGTCAGATATACGGTATTCGTGGGACGTCATCCGTGAAGTTGCCACGGCGTTACTGGAAGACACGAAGGCCAACTGAGTTCCATGGTGCACCAGAACTTGCAGCACACGTGTGTAAGAGGCACACTCGTTCTACTAATATAGAACATGTTCTGGTTGTAAGGAACACTTTGGCACTTGGTCTAACTGATCTAAATATCCAATGTCCCTTATTGTTACTCATACACATATATGTGCATGTCAAGACCTTTATATTAATTGTTTGTTTATTTCTAAGTGAAAAATGCATTTAAAGAGAACAACACGCAATATGCAATACACAAACATTTACACATGGAAATGGGGGAATATAGAAGTGTTATACTTATTAATAACTTTCCCTGCACGACCATAACTTGTACATTGAAGTATATTGAACACAACATTGGTAACGACATGGAAATATATATTTAGAAAGCGGTCTCATTCTTTTTTTTTCAGTTCAGTTACATTTGTATATATACATATATACAAATAGATATATGTATATATACAAATGTAACTACATGTGTGTGTGTGTGTGTGTGTGTGTGTGTGTGTGTGTGTGTGTGTGTGTGTGTGTGTGTGTGTGTGTGTGTGTGTGTGTGTGTGTGTGTGTGTGTGTGTGTGTGTGTGTGTGTGGGTGGGGAGGCCTAACTGGGGACTTCCACCTAACACACAAGCCTGTAAGTGGGGACCTCAAATGAACTGGGGACCTGTTTCAGATCCCCAGTTCCTTTTCGACTTTTAACCACTCAGATCACCTTGGCAAAGTATAAGAAACATTTTAGCCGAAGGTCCCCAAATACGATTTGACAGATGGAACACACATACCTGACGTCGTCTAACTTACAAGCAACCTAGCAATACCACTGGCCTCTATTTATAACTGGATAGCGGACGGCCTATTTCTTATCACTGTGCTGGTTGTGAGGAGCAGAAGCAGATCTGGCAACTTGACTGAGACCATTAATGACCAGTCCTACTGCTGCATTCATACAATTTAGCAGTGTTTCTGGTCGTCATGTACGGATAACCAGAGAAAATGCCATGTTGTTGTGCATTCGAGTGTATGTATTAGTAAAAAAAACTATGTAGTTCTATGTAAAGTAGTTAATGTACTCTTATATAGTTGGTTTTCTTTCCAGATGCTTAGACATACTTAGTGAATGAAAATGGTTGAGGGGTTAGGGTGGAGAGACTAGGTGGTCGTGGTGTTGCTTTGTTATATCACTAATGTTTTGATTTCTTTCCAAATATAATTAGGTGGTGATGGTTGTTAGAGTGAAGGGGCCAGGCAGTGATGGTATTAAGTTGTTATGTCACTAATGATTTGATTTACTTCCAGACACAATTGTTGCACACTTAGCACATTAACATACCATATTCTTTCATATTTTTGCAAAGTTTATAGAGTTTATAGATGTGTTCCATCCGCCATATAGCTTGAAATTACCAAAAAGACTAAAAATCATATCACAGTAATGACTCAGTAAATGCAACGGTGCTTAGGGTGATTTCATTTTTTAGTTCCTTCAATCAGCCAGCGAAACACCAATCTTTAACTTCAAAGTCACTATATTCTACAAAACAGTAGATATAATGAAATGTCCATATCAGGTCTGCAAGATCCGATTGATCTAGAGCCATAACCAAGTTATTTCCTATGTAATAAATGCTCTCCCTCTGGCTTGGTGATTTCTAGTAACGTCCAGCTGGCCATCAATCTCACCAGATAGTCTATCTGTTATAAATTTATGCTGGTCACTTCTCGTGGATACAATGAATCTTTGTATTCAACAACACACTCACCCACCATAACTTCACCATGTAGTTAATTTGGGGTTGAGTACTTAGTGTCATGGTGAGCAGTGCTGAATCAGTCATGCGGATGTGGTACACAAATCGATTTCCAAGGATTGCCCTAACACGTCTGAATAATTATCTCAGTTATTCATGCACTGGTACCGGTTTACTTTATTGAAATATCGGTGGCTCGCGATATATATATATACATACATACTTATATATTTTGGTTACCCGTATTACAATAATTATTTATTATGTAAACTGTCGTGTTTGATGTTAGTATGCTGTTACACTCATGGTTTCAACAACCAGTTTTATATATTACGTAAACGAAACGCATGACAGATAGGATAATCGAGTTCTTTTGCTTACTCGCGTTACATTTATGAGAGGGTTTATCTGGATAGGAGCTACAACTCGGGAATGCACTCAAGTCATGTTCCTCTAGTAAAGCAAAGTTATACCCTTTCAAAGTGATGAATTAAATCCTTTAAAGCGCAACAGAATAGTAAATCACTTACATATTTGCATTAATAAATTAAGTGGACACACACACTTATATATATAATTAGTATGTAATGATAGTCATATCTTAAAAAATTACTCATCGTATCTTAACAAAATATATATAAAAAATGTATGTGATATACGCCCATTTTATGTCCAGTTGCTTAATGTTACATAACGTTACATAAATTTTCATCAAACGAAATCAGTTCTTAATTGTTCTGCCGGACACTGCAGAGTTTATATGGCGCAGTTGTTTGGGAGCTGCGCGCGCAATCTAAACCGAAGACTAGATCAAAGGGAGCAGCGTAAGTGGGCTGGGGTTGACTGATTGCGTAACTTAAACGCCTGCCGAGATGGTTGTCGAGTTCAGCGGTTCATCAGATGATCAGCAGTAAGCGACATAAAATGAGTGGCTAATTATTTATTAGTCCCGATTATGTGCAATGTTGTGCGCGTCTCAGTTTCCACCCTTTATTGTAAAAAGTGCGTATTATGGTGTCAAAATGTGTATGCCTTTCATAACGCGCATAAGTTTGATTTGATGTGCCATATATAGTGTGCGTTGAACACAAAGAATACATTCTCATAAACCAAGGCCAACGGCCAATATACCAATACATAGCGTTTTGACAACAAATCTACATGAATTTATAACGTTTTAGAAATGTTGTTTATATTTCATTATATAACTTTGTGTGTAACAATTAAAGTAATTGTGCCAAATGTATCGACATTCATCACAGTTTCTTGATAACGAATAATATACCTTGCAAAGCCCGTTGACAAGAATGCATGGGCCGAATTAATATACACGTTGTAATAAGTATTTAGCGAAATTAAATAGTCTTTTCAAATGTTTTATTAATGCATTAATAAGTGATCAGATGGTATTTTTAGCTGGGGTATTGCCAAATACTGTGACTATTTAAGTAGTTATATTTGCAAGCATTTATTTACCCGCTAAGAAAGCGCGCAACACCGTTTTTATTATAAAATAATCGACAATCTGATAAAATGACTGTCGTCACTGCATGTCCGCCTAAAGCATTTCACAGCGCTCGAGGTGTGGAAAGCACTGACACTTTTACAACTGATTGAATCAACGCACTAAGCCAAACAGGTGCCGTTTACAACCGTCTTCGGTTCTGGGTGTATCCAGCGTGACTGTCCCCATTCATTGCCGTAGCATGTGATTGTTTCAGGTAATTAGTTAATTGATTTAACATCGGTTTTGTGCATTAGTGACGGCTGCAGAAACTTACGCACAGCGTCCCGAAATGCATGGGCGTTCCCAGGAACTGTGGGGTGCATTATCCTAGCAGTGTCCAGCTTGTCGGCACATATTACAATTAAGTGAAAGGAAATACCACAGTGTTTCTCATAAAACAAGAACTTATTTGAGAACAGCCGTGATATATGAATGAGTTTCGATATTACAATAAGTATTTTGGAAATAATAATTCGCAAACGCAAAAATATTAACATTCTTTAAAAAGTCGTAATATTGTTTTGTTGTTAGGTCGCCAGTAGTAGTTTAGTGTTCAAATGTTATCTAAATATAATCGGGCTAGCATAGGTATGTATGTAAACAGGTATGTTAACGTTTTCCTTACAGACGGCTTGCACCTCGGGCGCCAAATTTTCAAGGATTAATCTACGACCCCACGGATGTCACGTTCAGAGGGGTGTCGGAATAAAAGTTATAATTCGCAGCAATGTGCAACTGGGGCAAAACAACTGTAATGCCATTAAAGCTATCGTCACTTCGCATTTTGGACTGAGCCTATTTTGCGGTAAAAATGGCAATACTCTAAAAGCGGCACACATAAACACTTATTTTACAAAACGCTGACGCTTTTGGGTCAGCAGGTTAAATACTGATGGAATGCAGTAAGAAAACTACTTTATATATTAAAACAAGGTTCGGACCATTTTAATAGAGCTGATTCCCGGATTAAACAACGCGCACGACTATCACTTATGAAATACAAAGTCATCTCGTCAGAGGACGGGTATTTTTGCTAGTATTTTTAACACATGCATTTTACGTTTCCTCCCTGTTATCAGTGTAGTTACTGTAGGCCTGTCTTCATTTTACGTATCCTCCCTGTTATCAGTGTAGTTACTGCAGGCCTGACTTCATTTTACGTTTCCTTCCTGTTATCAATGTAGTTACTGCAGGCCTGTCTTCATTTTACGTTTCCTCCCTGTAATCAGTGTAGTTACTGCAGGCCTGTCTTCATTTTACGTTTCCTTCCTGTTACCAATGTAGTTACTGCAGGCCTGTCTTCATTTTACGTTTCCTTCCTGATATCAGTGTTGTTAGTGCAGGTCTTTCTTCATGTTACGCTTCCTCCCTGTAATCAGTGTAGTTACTGCAGGCCTGTCTTCATTTTACGTTTCCTTCTTGTTATCAGTGTAGTTAGTGCAGGCCTGTCTTCATTTTACGTTTCCTCCCTGTAATCAGTGTAGTTACTGCAGGCCTGTCTTCATTTTATGTTTCCTCCCTGTAATCAGTGTAGTTACTGCAGGCCTGTCTTCATTTTACGTTTCCTCCCTGTAATCACTGTAGTTACTGCAGGCCTGTCTTCATTTTATGTTTCCTCCCTGTTATCAGTGTAGTTACTGCAGGCCTGTCTTCATTTTACGTTTCCTCCCTCTTATCAGTGTAGTTACTGCAGGCCTGTCTTCATTTTACGTTTCCTCCCTGTTATCAGTGTAGTTACTGCAGGCCTGTCTTCATTTTATGTTTTCTCCCTGTTATCAGTGTAGTTACTGCAGGCCTGACTTCATTTTACGTTTCCTTCCTGTTATTAATGTAGATACTGCAGGCCTGTCTTCATTTTACGTTTCCTCCCTGTAATCAGTGTAGTTACTGCAGGCTTGTCTTCATTTTACGTTTCCTTCCTGTTACCAATGTAGTCACTGCAGGCCTGTCTTCATTTTACGTTTCCTTCCTGATATCAGTGTTGTTAGTGCAGGTCTGTCTTCATTTTACGCTTCCTCCCTGTAATCAGTGTAGCTACTGCAGGCCTGTCTTCATTTTACGTTTCCTTCTTGTTATCAGTGTAGTTACTGCAGGCCTGTCTTCATTTTACGTTTCCTTCTTGTTATCAGTGTAGTTACTGCAGGCCTGTCTTCATTTTACGTTTCCTTCCTGATATCAGTGTTGTTACTGCAGGCCTGTCTTCATTTTATCTTTCCTCCCTGTTATCAGTGTAGTTACTGCAGGCCTGTCTTCATTTTACGTTTCCTTCTTGTTATTAGTGTAGTTACTGCAGGCCTGTCTTAAGTTTACGTTTCCTTCCTGATATCAGTGTTGTTACTGCAGGCCTGTCTTCATTTTATGTTTCCTCCCTGTTATCAGTGTAGTTACTGCAGCCCTGTCTTCATTTTACGTTTCCTCCCTGTTATCAGTGTAGTTACTGCAGGCCTGTCTTCATTTTACGTTTCCTTCCTGATATCAGTGTAGTTACTGCAGGCCTGTCTTCATTTTATGTTTCCTCCCTGTTATCAGTGTAGTTACTGCAGCCTGTCTTCATTTTACGTTTCCTCCCTGTTATCAGTATAGTTACTGCAGGCCTGTCTTCATTTTACGTTTCCTTCCTGATATCAGTGTTGTTAGTGCAGGTCTGTCTTCATTTTACGCTTCCTCCCTGTAATCAGTGTAGTTACTGCAGGCCTGTCTTCATTTTACGTTTCCTCCCTGTTATCAGTGTAGTTACTGCAGGCCTGTCTTCATTTTACGTTTCCTTCCTGATATCAGTGTAGTTACTGCAGGCCTGTCTTCATTTTATGTTTCCTCCCTGTTATCAGTGTAGATATTGCTGCAGGCCTGTCTTCATTTTATGTTTCCTCCCTGTAATCAGTGTAGTTACTGCAGGCCTGTCTTCATTTTATGTTTCCTTCCTGTTACCAATGTAGTTACTGCAGGCCTGTCTTCATGTTACGTTTCCTTCCTGATATCAGTGTTGTTAGTGCAGGTCTGTCTTCATTTTACGCTTCCTCCCTGTAATCAGTGTAGTTACTGCAGGCCTGTCTTCATTTTACGTTTCCTTCTTGTTATCAGTGTAGTTAGTGCAGGCCTGTCTTCATTTTATGTTTCCTCCCTGTAATCAGTGTAGTTACTGCAGGCCTGTCTTCATTTTACGTTTCCTACCTGTAATCAGTGTAGTTACTGCAGGCCTGTCTTCAATTTATGTTTCCTCCCTGTTATCAGTGTAATTACTGCAGGCCTGTCTTCATTT
This sequence comes from Paraescarpia echinospica, assembly GCA_020002185.1. Taxonomy (NCBI): domain Eukaryota; kingdom Metazoa; phylum Annelida; class Polychaeta; order Sabellida; family Siboglinidae; genus Paraescarpia; species Paraescarpia echinospica. The sequence continues at coordinate 17,583,872 of CM034539.1, read as the reverse complement.
TACGTTTCCTCCCTGTTATCAGTGTAGTTACTGCAGGCCTGTCTTCATTTTACGTTTCCTCCCTGTTATCAGAGTAGTTACTGCAGGCCTGTCTTCATTTTATGTTTCCTCCCTGTTATCAGTGTAGTTACTGCAGGCCTGACTTCATTTTACGTTTCCTTCCTGTTATTAATGTAGTTACTGCAGGCCTGTCTTCATTTTACGTTTCCTCCCTGTAATCAGTGTAGTTACTGCAGGCTTGTCTTCATTTTACGTTTCCTTCCTGTTACCAATGTAGTTACTGCAGGCTTGTCTTCATTTTACGTTTCCTTCCTGATATCAGTGTTGTTAGTGCAGGTCTGTCTTCATTTTACGCTTCCTCCCTGTAATCAGTGTAGTTACTGCAGGCCTGTCTTCATTTTACGTTTCCTTCTTGTTATCAGTGTAGCTACTGCAGGCCTGTCTTCATTTTACGTTTCCTTCTTGTTATCAGTGTAGTTACTGCAGGGCTGTCTTCATTTTACGTTTCCTTCCTGATATCAGTGTAGTTACTGGAGGCCTGTCTTCATTTTATGTTTCCTCCCTGTTATCAGTGTAGTTACTGCAGGCCTGTCTTCATTTTATGTTTCCTCCCTGTTATCAGTGTAGTTACTGCAGGCCTGTCTTCATTTTACGTTTCCTTCTTGTTATCAGTGCAGTTACTGCAGGCCTGTCTTCATGTTATGTTTCCTCCCTGTTATCAGTGTAGTTACTGCAGCCCTGTCTTCATTTTACGTTTCCTCCCTGTTATCAGTGTAGTTACTGCAGGCCTGTCTTCATTTTACGTTTCCTTCCTGATATCAGTGTAGTTACTGCAGGCCTGTCTTCATTTTATGTTTCCTCCCTGTTATCAGTGTAGTTACTGCAGGCCTGTCTTCATTTTATGTTTCCTCCCTGTTATCGAATTAGCCAGTTACTGCAGACCCTGTCTTGTGTTTACGTTTCCTCCCTGTTATCGGTGTAGTTACTGTAGGCCTGTCTTCATTTTACGTTTCCTCCCTGTTATCGGTGTAGTTACTGTAGGCCTGTCTTCATTTTATGTTTCTTCCCTGTTATCGGTGTAGTTACTGTAGGCCTGTCTTCATTTTATGTTTCTTCCCTGTTATCGGTGTAGTTACGGTAGGCCTGTCTTCATTTTATGTTTCCTCCCTGTTATCAGTGTAGTTACTGTAGGCCTGTCTTCATTTTATGTTTCTTCCCTGTTATCGGTGTAGTTACTGTAGGCCTGTCTTCATTTTGCGTTTTCTTCCTGTTATCAGTGTAGTTACTGTAGGCCTGTCTTCATTTTACGTTTCCTCCCTGTTATCGGTGTATTTACTGCAGGCCTCTCTTCATTTTATGTTTCCTCCCTGTTATCAGTGTAGTTACTGGAGGCCTTTCTTCATTTTACGTTTCCTCTCTGTTATTAGTGTAATTACTGTAGGCCTGTCTTCATTTTACGTTTCCTCCCTGTTATTAGTGTAGTTACTGTAGGCCTGTCTTCATTTTACGTTTCCTCCCTGTTATCAGTGTAGTTACTGTAGGCCTGTCTTCATTTTATGTTTCCTCCCTGTTATCGGTGTAGTTACTGTAGGCCTGTCTTCATTTTATGTTTCCTCCCTGTTATCAGTGTAGTTACTGTAGGCCTGTCTTCATTTTATGTTTCCTCCCTGTTATCAGTGTAGTTACTGTAGGCCTGTCTTCATTTTATGTTTCCTCCCTGTTATCAGTGTAGTTACTGTAGGCCTGTCTTCATTTTATGTTTCCTCCCTGTTATCAGTGTAGTTACTGTAGGCCTGTCTTCATTTTATGTTTCCTCCCTGTTATCAGTGTAGTTACTGTAGGCCTGTCTTCATTTTATGTTTCCTCCCTGTTATCAGTGTAGTTACTGTAGGCCTGTCTTCATTTTATGTTTCCTCCCTGTTATCGGTGTAGTTACTGTAGGCCTGTCTTCATTTTACGTTTCCTCCCTGTTATCAGTGTAGTTACTGTAGGCCTGTCTTCATTTTACGTTTCCTCCCTGTTATCGTGTAGTTACTGTAGGCCTGTCTTCATTTTATGTTTCCTCCCTGTTATCAGTGTAGTTACTGTAGGCCTGTCTTCATTTTACGTTTCCTCCCTGTTATCAGTGTAGTTACTGCAGGCCTGTCTTCATTTTACGTTTCCTCCCTGTTATCAGTGTAGTTACTGTAGGCCTGTCTTCATTTTACGTTTCCTCCCTGTTATCAGTGTAGTTACTGTAGGCCTGTCTTCATTTTACGTTTCCTCCCTGTTATCAGTGTAGTTACTGCAGGCCTGTCTTCATTTTACGTTTCCTCCCTGTTATCAGTGTAGTTACTGTAGGCCTGTCTTCATTTTATGTTTCCTCCCTGTTATCAGTGTAGTTACTGTAGGCCTGTCTTCATTTTATGTTTCCTTCCTGTTATCAGTGTAGTTACTGTAGGCCTGTCTTCATTTTATGTTTCCTCCCTGTTATCAGTGTAGTTACTGTAGGCCTGTCTTCATTTTATGTTTCCTCCCTGTTATCAGTGTAGTTACTGTAGGCCTGTCTTCATTTTATGTTTCCTTCCTGTTATCAGTGTAGTTACTGTAGGCCTGTCTTCAATTTATGTTTCCTTCCTGTTATCAGTGTAGTTACTGTAGGCCTGTCTTCATTTTATGTTTCCTTCCTGTTATCAGTGTAGTTACTGTAGGCCTGTCTTCATTTTACCTTTCCTCCCTGTTATCAGTGTAGTTACTGTAGGCCTGTCTTCATTTTATGTTTCCTTCCTGTTATCAGTGTAGTTACTGCAGGCCTGTCTTCATTTTATGTTTCCTCCCTGTTCTTCTTCTTCTTCTTCTGTGTGCCATGTCTGTCACAGGCGTTGGCGATCATGGCCCTCCAAACCGCACGGACGTGTGTAGTTTGTAGCAGTTCTGTTGTGCTCCTTCCACACCATCTTGAGAGACTATCTATTATTTTTATTCTCTGGCGTCCTCTGGATCTTTTTCCTTCTATCTTTCCTGTTGTTATTATTTGTTCTAACATTTTCTTTCTCATGACATGGCCAATAAATCGTGTTTGTTGTGTTCTAACTTTGTTGATGATCTTTCTTTTTGATTTGGCTGCCCTATGGATGACTTCATTGCTTTGCTCTGCAGTCCATGGCACTCGCAGCATTCTTCTTAAGAACTACATTTCAGTGGCTTCTATGTTTTTTGAGTGAACTTTTGGTTATTGTCCAGGATTCACATCCATATAGCAATATGGGCTCTATGTAGCATTGCAGTACATGTTTTCTCACTTCAATTGATATATTTTTATTTGTTATAATGTTTTTCATGTGGTGAAAAGCTGTTTTGGCTTGAGCAATTCTTCTCTTTATCTCATCGTTGCATCGACCGTCGGATGTTATTAGTTATCCCAGATAGTTAAACGTTCGGACTTGCTTCAAAACAGTACCATGTGCTACCATGTTGCATGTTGGAGTGTAATTTTTCTTTGAGATGACCATGATTTCTGTTTTCTTTTTGTTCAGAGACAGACCTTTTTTCTCACTTTCCCTTATTACTGTATCTAGCATCTGTTATAGATCTCTTTCGTTCTCAGCAATCAGTACCGTGTCGTCTGCATATTATAAATAATTCATGTTGTATCCCCCTGCCTTAATGCCTGGCATATCATCTAATGTGCGGAAGGTAATCTCACTGTATAGTGAAAAGAGATCGAGTGATAGGACACACCCTTGTCTTACACCACGTTTTATTTCTTGAAATTTACTTATGTCATTTTCTATTCGTATTGCTGCTGTTTGTTTCCAGTACAGATTTCTCACAACTCTCAGATCTTTCCCATCAATGTTCAAACTTTCCAGCACTGATATGATTTCTTCATGATGAACTCTGTCAAATGCCTTTGTGTAATCAGTAAAGCATACGTACATATCTTTCTGCACTTCCAGTGCTCTGTCAGTGTTGTTCGTAGCATGTATATTGCATTATTTGTACCTTTAGCTTCTACAAATCCACATTGTTCTTCAGCAATTTCCGGCTTTATTTTGTTTCTCATTCTGGTCATAATAATTTTAAACAGCATCTTGGTGAAGTGACTCATGAGACTAATTGTACGGTGTAGTTCACATTCAATCGCACCTGGTTTCTTTGGTATTGCTACAAAAATGGATCTGGATAAATAAGTTGGGATTCGTCCGCTGTCATATATTTTGTTCAAGAAGTCTGTTACCATATCAATACCAAATTCCTCTAAACACTCAATCATTTCAATGGTATTATTATCTGGTCCAGCAGCTTTTCCCTTTTTTATTGATCTGATGGCTTTTCGAACCTCGTCCTTCAAAATAGGAGGACCATCAAAGTTCTTCTTAATTGATGGTCTTTCACCCCTTTCATCATCGTACAGTTCACCAATATATTCTGACCATCTCTCGAGTATTTTGTCTTTGTCCATTATTATGTTTCCTTCTTTAGATTTCAGGTAACCTGTAGCTGAGCATGTTCTTTTCCCTGTTATTTCTCTTATTCTTGCAAGCATGGATTTAGTGTCGTGCTTAGTCTTCTGTTCAATTTCTTTGCATTGTTCGTTAAGCCATTCCACTTTCGCTAGATTACATTTGGCCGTTATATCCTTGTTCATTGCTACATATGCATCATGATTTTGCTTCCTGTTATCAGTGTAATTACTGCAGGCCTGTCTTCATTTTATGTTTCCTTCCTGTTATCAGTGTAGTTACTGCAGGCCTGTCTTCATTTTATGTTTCCTTCCTGTTATCAGTGTAGTTACTGCAGGCCTGTCTTCATTTTATGTTTCCTTCCTGTTATCAGTGTAATTACTGTAGGTCTGTCTTCCTTTTTTATGTTGTCAGTACACACAAAATAGTTTCTTCTATGCATTTCATCTAAATTCGTGAATGACTAGACATATATGACATGCGTAATTATAACATACAATACGAATAAACGCGGCACACATTAGGTCTACGTGGAACAACAAAGTGGGGCCACTAAAAACTACAAACGAAAAAAAATTGTAAGTGTCAAAATGCGGTAACTTGCAAGATTGATTGTAAACGAGCGCCAGCTGCCAAATGCAAAGATCCACAGCATTCAAGATTGCATTGATCCGAAGAACTTCGTTGCCACACTTGAAGCTGTCAAGCAGGTCGCAGGTTATGATGCTACTTCACGAAAGTACAAAACACCCAGCCTTGCCCTCAATCTTGGCTATTCTTTGAAGAAATGCGCAAAGATTTTGCACTGTGAGGGGTTGATGAAAGAAGATGAAACGAAGAAGAGACACAGCAAGACGTTTGAAGAGCTTTATGACGTAATGTGGACAGACAGCATTTCTTCGGGTGCACTCCAGACAATTGACATCAACAAGTCGAACAGGTTGAAGCTGCTTCCTCTGTGAGAAGATGTCCAAAACCTGTTCGCCCATGTCAAAACGAAGTCGACATAGCTACGAAGACAGGTGATAGTCAACGCAAGTTCCTACGCTGAATTTGACAGCAACACACTGTGCGAAATTACAATGTTCAATCGAAAGAGGGCCGGAGAAGTTCAACGGATGTGCAAATTGCACTGAAAGAAATGTCCGTGCCAGACAAGGAGATAGAGCTGTCCTTTTCAGCAACGGAAGTAAAGTTATGTAGCATAATGAAGAAGGTTGAATTGCGCGGAAAATGTTGTCTGCTAGTTGCCTTAATTCTGACGCCAAATATGCTAGACAATATTTCTACCATGGTAGAGGTAAGGAAGGCGGTCAACGTTCATGGCAACTATCTGTTTTGTCAATCAAACTTTGAGAGGCCTTACCGAGGAGCAGATTCCCTCAGAGAATGTGTCCAGGAAGTGGCTTTAAAACAGCCGGAAGGCTTCACCTAGACCGGCCTGAGAAAACACTTGACCACACTTCCCCAGGTGTTTGAATTGTCCGAAACGTCCCAAGACCAGCTAGCGCAATTCATGGGACATTCCATTCGTGTTCACCGCGATTTCTACCGGCTACCGTTGGACCTCGTCCAGAGAGCGAAAGTGGCGAAGTTGCTACTGTCCACGAATCTGGTTCGTCACCATCCCCCTGCAAAGGTTGAAGACATCACAGTCGATTCGGATGGTGAGTGAAATGTCATTGTATCGATTTTTGCTTTCCTTGATTTATCTATGTTTTGGTGTGCAGATACAATTACGCTCTTTAGTCAGTTCTTGATTAAGCAAATTGCACTGTTGACATGTCTTTTTACCTGACATAGATGCGACGTTTGCTTAAATTGATGCTTTACAGAGGTGGTTGTGCGAGATGATCCCGACAGTGAAAGTGACATGGACGCAGCTGAGGAGATGACAGCCACTTGCACTGCCTCATGCGGGTATTAATATTATTGTTATTTCATTTTACTGATTTAGCTAATTTGATATCAACTACAGACTAGAATGCACGAATTGGATGTAGCATGACCACTACATATTTCTTGTTCATCAATAAAATTTATAATCGTAAATATAGCACATTGCGGCACGAAAATTGGTATATGGATTTCATTCAATGTCACCTTTATTCCTGTACGATACCCAGAGCTCTGTGGTTAGGCATACTTGTTTGTAGAGTGTGTTTTACTATCGTTATTTTCATTAGTTTTGTATCACGTATTACAAGGCAGTGACAATTCGCGTGGCCAATAAATACTTCATGTATGTAAATGTAGGAAGTTCACAAGTGTTGTGTATTTCGTTTGCAGGCGACGCCTCCCATGGGCAGCCAACATCAAGTGAGAAGACCAAGCCAGCGGAATCGAACCCAGGTTCAACGATTCCGACTCCGATTCCGATTCCAGCAGACCCTTTCAATTCCGATTCCGATTCCGTTTCCAACACCGGTTGTCTGAGTTAACTGCATTTTAGATAAAGTGGATGGTAAACTTTTGGTCTTCCTCAATCTGGATCAGTGTAGCCAACAGTATGCTATGAACATTAACTCAGCTTAAAATGTCATGTACCTAATGAATTGATGGTAGACACAATGGGTTTAAATATATCAATACACCGATTACCAATTATGGAACATATCATGACATAAACGTCATTACATACATTCTTGTAATGTTGACTGTATCCAATCTATTCATTGACTACATTATTTATATAGTAGGCCCGATTGGAGTTGGAATCGGAATCGAAAGGTTTGTTGGAATCGGAATCAAACCGACTCCAGCACAACTTTTGGTCAAGTTGAATCAAAAGTTGTGTTGGAGTTGGAATTGAACCGAGACAACCGGTGTTGGAATCGGAATCAGAATTGAAAAGGTCTCTATTTCCAGCTCGTGGTTGAGCAGACTATCGTGGGCATTGTCTTCTCATTATATGTAATTTCTATGTATTCAATACACTGGTCCTTATCATTACCTGAAAAATCTACATTATATTTACATATACTTTCTACCTATTGTTGTTCTACTTCTAGCTCGTGCTTAAGGCACTGGCTAAATACGTTCTGTCAGCTATGTGGGCACTTAATTCTCGCTTGAAGTCCCCGAATGGAATCTAACAGCTGATTATATTTTAACATTTTGGTCCTTCTCATTACGTATATTGTCTACTTGTTCCTGACACTTTTTACTTTACATAATTATATTATGTCTTCTACCTATATTTAACAGTTTGTCCTATACGTCCAGCGTGCTTGAGATCCAAACTGTTTTTTGTCAGCTAGATGTATATTGATTCCACCCTTGAAGTCTTCGTGTGGAATTTCACAGCTGACAATCTATGATCCTTCCATTTGTGTGTACATTCTATACCTGTGTGTGTACTTGTACTAATTGAATGATGATATCTCTTTAGATGGAAATAATGTCAATGTGCATACGGTATCTCTTCCTAACGCTACTTGTGGTGTGACATCATCAAACAACTGTGTCAATATGCGGACATCTGATTAAGTGTGACGTTTTTGTAACTCCATCAGTATATGCATTTAAACAGTGTATGGTGTCTGCTTATAACTTACATCTGAATATGATTTAACCCATTGAAATATCAAGTTATTAAAAGTGGAAATGTTCTTTATTGCCCATTATACTTTGTTGATGTACGAATTTAAAATTTGCTCAAAAATTAATAGGAAATGCCAGAACAACTTTGACCTTCGCGATGCGACAAAACAATCATAGCAATCAACGCCGACGTCAACGCGAGTTTCAGTGAGCGTATCATAAAAATAAATATAATTTTATAATAATACATACATGTAGTTTGCATGTACTAAATTTTTCACAGAAAGGCTGCGTACAAAAGTTGTCGAATACAACAGAGATTTGATGTTTGACCGAAGTCCCCAGTTCCAGTGTGTGAATGTATGTGTAATACGAGGTCCCCAGTTGCGGTCTTCAGAGGCGCATTTCTAACATCATTTATGTGGCTTAATTTGAACACAAATAGAAAATGTGCTTACCGTACGCGCTATTTGTCAAATAAACCACCATACGGTTAAACAGTGAGCTGGCCAACTCATGTATTTTATAGGTCCTCACTTACCACTACACATATTAGAGTCCCCAATTGGGCCTCTATACTCACATGTGTGGGTGTGTGTGAGTATGTGTGTGTGTATTGTTGATATATATATATATATATATATATATGTGTATATATATATATATATTAATTTCAACAACATACATTATCGAAGTGCATGACCTGGTCACTGCATGGTGTTTTTTTATTCAGCGGCTTGGAATACTCTGCTAAAAGCAACCTTTTGTCATCATGTGGGAGAAACATAACTATGCCGTAACATCCTGTACTACCACATAAAGGCGTCTTCTACAAGGTCCGGATGTCGTTATAAACGGTGATGTCGTAATAATGGGCATTAATTACAATACAAATGCCGGAAGATTTGCATTATTTGATTTCTTGTAACATGATCTAACTGGTACTGGTGATATATAAGATCAGTAGTATATAGCTTAGGAGAAACCGAATGTTCTTAAAAGGTTTGCAACATTTACGTAATTTCAAACATGTCTGATTATTGTTTGGTTGGAAGTAGTATATAAATAATGTTTTCTTATATTGATATAACCATACCCTGTATCATAGGAAGATTAAGACCTTCTAATACCATGGTACCTGGTGTGTTTGAATTTTATTTATCTTGGATGTCATAATAAATAACAAATCTGTGGACAACATAAATTGGTCCCTCAAAACAATGTTTCAAACGTTTTCATAGATTGAATGCATACATGTCACAATTCCATGTATTTTCTGAAACAAAGATGCAAAAGATTGGTTCTAATAACATAAATAATAGTTAAAATCAGTATTGTAAGAATTGGAAAATAGCAAGACCCGCGTTTTGGGGTACTCCTCATTTTGGAGAGGCTATATCTCTAAAACAATTGGACCGGTAAAGTAGACTGAGGTGGCAACTTACAGATAATTGGACTAACATTTCACCTTCACTTAAAAAGATGGTTTTACGGTCATTTTCGGCCGTGTCAAAGTCCGAAGACACATGTTTTTGCAAGTTGCCAAAATACGTTTGCCCATGTAGTCTTCAATATTCTGAAAATCAATTTTTTTGTTAATTATGTTTATACTGGTATACAGTTTAGAAGTCCTATGTTTAAGTACTGGACTAACAAACTGTAGACTTGAACGCACTATATTTTATGTTATTTTATTATTAACCATCTATTTTATATTCCATGACGTGTCCATATGTTTGTTGTTTTTATGTATTTTATGTGTACATATGGATTTTTGTCTTAAATAAACATTATTATTATTATTGTGTGCTTAGACATGCTGATTAGAACGATATTTGCAGGCAAAGGTGTACTTTTAACATACATTATTAGTATCGCATGCATCAGGAACGGGCAATAATGGAAAGACAGTCATCGGAGATTTGTGACGACTAATTCTAAATGAATGGAATGGGTGTACAATTTGTTTCGCTACCCCGGGGGTTAATAAGCGCCTGCTAGAAGGCATTGGCGATATAATATTTAACAAGACAACTGTTATTGTTCAATTCGCATATTGTAGGTAACGTAACTCAATTATGCACCCTTCGTAACTTCTCATAAGACCGCTGACCTCACGGTGTGTCAGAGACATAAACACGCGATAACAAATGCCTTTTGATGAGTGTTGAGCTATTAGCCATAAACAGGTCACCCACTTTGTCCCACAAGAATCACCGTCTGCAAACACCCATTACAAGTGGTGATTCTTTACAAGTATGCCTATGGCCGGCGATCGCAGTAATCAGTACCTGTGGGAATATGTCCGCGACCACACACAGGCGACAACACGCCTTAAGGGGTTAGCCCACTGTTGGTTTTCCCATAGGCGACCATGTTAACGTTTTGTCTGATTATAAGAAAACGTTACCTAAAAAATGTCTTAAACTTCTCACCTGCTGTTGTGCAACGGACAGGAAGTCTAACTAGAACATGACCCCAAGTAGGCAAGGCAAGTTTGGAGAAAAATGTTGAAACTAACACATTTGATAGGTTCTCCTATCTCATACACTGTGTGGTATTTTTTGTAATTCATCCACGTGTTTGTTTTTTATACACATTTCAAAAGAGCCACCCTACTTGACAGGGCACCGTTTGAATAAGCATTTCACTGTCAGACAATTTCTAATCTAGCACAACATTCTCAGGTGGCACGTATGAACTCCTATAACAGTTTTCCAGAAAGTCCAATATGTGTTTTATAAGAATATTCAATACAGCGAGTTGTTATGTGTTATATTAAAATTTATATTGATTTTATGACCTTGTGCCCTATTTACAAAGGTAAATATCAACAAAAAGACACCTTAGGGTGTGAATTCTCAAAAGGCCAGACGTCTTATGCAGTTCAATTACATAATATTACACAGCCTAATTAGCAGACATTCATAAAACAATGCCACTTGCTTGTTTGGCCAGAAGGTCCTGCCAGTAGACAGTATCTGATAACAGTCTCGGGCTACAGCCGACTCCAGCTAGTCACTGTCGTCAGGCTTCATTAGGGTCAATGACAAGATTTTCAAGCAATGTCATTGGTTCATTTTCATACAAATTTACAAATTGAGGCTTAACTAGTAGCATACACACCCCACCCCCCTTATAAGACATGTGTTCCGACACTGTGATTTGGACTTGCAGACTGATGAGAAGTCTGTAATATCCAGAAACGGTTTGTCCCGTTCAACTGTTGTTTTGCCATACATATATTATCAGTGATTGTTTCAAGATATTTGAAGTAAAATGCGTCCTCCATGATTGTGCAATGACAATAGCATGCTTCCGTTGCCAGGGTCTTTATTGGGGTCAGCCCACTGTTGGTTTTCCCATAGGCGACCATGTTAACGTTTTGTCTGATTATAAGAAAACGTGACCTATAAAATGTCTTAAACTTCTCACCTGCTGTTACCATCATCTCATTGACATGGTGATAGATTTTAACAAAAATGGCACACTTCCAGCTCTCGTAAAATGCCTGTATGTATGACACCCGTCAATATTTACAAATGCCGGCAAGAATTATTCCGCAAACAGGTCACACAGGCAAATTGCTGCCAAATATCCTTCCGCTTATTCAAATCATCTAGAAATCCACCATTTTACAGTCAACACCTTCTAAAATCACACATGAAAATCTCCCTACTCAAATGCACTTATGTCACAGCATGTGAATTTTGTAAAAAAAATCATTTCTCACAAATACACTGCATTTTTCTTCGTGTGCAACGGACAGGAAGTCTAACTTGAACATGATCCCTTGAACGACCGCGCAAGTTGTGTCCATCGGCTACTGGTTAGTAACCAGAACCAAACACGTCACTCGCTTTATTCAGCCTGTCATATCAAATATAGGAAAAAGTAACAGAAAATAAAGTCACAGGAAAACAATCACAACTTCAAATTTTGAGTTCTTTGTATTTAAAATATTAGTGGAAATATTAAACATTTGGGTGAATATTCGTTTTAATAATAACAATTAACTTAAAACATAAAGATAAATTCAGTGCATAATTTTGATAACACAAAATCAGACATAGATCTCACTTGTGATTACGTTTAAATTTAAAGTTCCTTGTTCCAACAATATGAGTGGAAATATTAAATAAATTCAGGTGAATATTTTGAATACATTTTGTAATCAAAATTAACTTAAATATAACAAAATATTCAGTCCATAAGTTTCATAAAAAGTCACTAATAAATCTCAGTTGTGCTCAAATGTCAAAGAAATCTACAGCACTCTGATCGGCAAGATATGTGCTTATTTCTTGTTGGGTAGACTCGGAGTGCCATTTTTATGAGGCGGGCGCCAACATATCTCATTTCTTTCAACACCTGTTTATGGTGTTTATTACGACATCCGCCAGCCTTGGTACCAACGTGCGTTGTTTTTCTTACTCCGAGTATGATAGTACATAAACGGAAAGGAATGTATTTGAATGCTTCCAGTTCTGTTACCTTGATAAAACAACACACAGGATGATTGTTCTTGCTTTCATGATAAATACTCAACTCGTAATGATAGCATATTTTCTGCACTATACTTTTACTAAAACTAGACCTGACATCATTCTCTAGACAAATTATATGGTTAACGGGTAAGGGAAAATACCTATTGTTTATCAATATATGTGTATACAAGATAGACATATAACGTGGATTTTACACAAATACAGGCACAAAAACAGACACACATACTCATTTACTCACAGACACACAGACACAAAGACTCAGATGGTCTCGTAAGACCGCAGAATGCCTACATGTAGTGTCCATGGGTCAATATCCCCTTTGTTCTATAGCAAGACTGTGTTATTAAGTAATTGCTTTCTTTGATGTCAGTTTGGTCACCGGCTGCTTCTAGTGTGCACTATGATCATGAGCTAATTATTTCTACTGACAACCGGCCAGGGAGAGTCATCACAAGAAAAAGTAATATCCAATAAAATAAAGTTAATTGAAAGTAAATTAAGATTTTTTAATTAAACTAAATTAACCTTTTCCAGAAAATTTAATTACTTAAATTATTTTTAGAAAGAAAATGAATTAAACTAAATCAAGTTAAATAAATCAATTGACTTAACAAATTAACAATTGAAATTAACCCATGCCTGCCACACAGTGAGGCGAGCCATTTTTGTGAATAGATGTTTCTACCGCAAATAGAATATTTCCTTTCACCTCCTAGTCCCTCCAAGTGACATCTGTAATGTCTACTCGGCTATTTATATGTGACATAGTCGCATAGATATCTTACCGCGTACACTAGCACATAATTGCAATGCCGCACACAAAGACTGCTACGGTGAAACATAAAACCACCAATCAACAGTTGGATGGAGGAAACCGTTGCCTTAACGCCCAATGTCCTCGGCTGAGCTTAAAAGTGAGAATACACACACGCACACGTACACGCACATACACACGCACGCACGTACGCACGCACGCATGCACACACACACACCAAATACACACACGCGTGTGATGTGTGTATGTGTATGTGTATGAGTATATGTGTCTTTGTGTATGTATGTGTGTAAGTATGTATGTGTTTGTGCCTGCATTTGTGTTTACGCGTGTGTGTATGCGTGCGTGCGTGCGTTCTACTGTGAACAACCCCTTAGCCCTTTATTGGATGACTAAAAAAGTCTTCACCATCTACGTTACAATGTTGTATTCAACAAACCATATGCCAAAAATTAAATAAATATTTCTGCACACTTACTTATTATGGAAGCACTGATTTTATATAGACCATGGACACAGCATAAAACTGGTATGTTGCCTAAGGAGAACAACGTCCACTAAATTGTTCACTCGCCAAACTTTGTGAACGCAGCATGAGACAGCTAATTATGCGGACGAATATCTGTTGCAGGGCATATTTGCTTATTACGGTCCGGCTAGTTCGGTGCCTGGTTTTAAGATTGTCATCACCAAGTCGGCGACGCGTCGTTGCACAACTTAATAGTCCAAGAGCCAGCGGTCATGTATTTGCTTGAAAGGATCACGTATCTCGTGGATATTTCTGAATAGCCCTGCACCTGGGCTGTTCAAAACACCGCGCCTTCAGGTTCCCGAGCGGTGGACTGATGTGCTAAAGCGTGATGAATGTCCTTAGGTGTGAATAATACAAGACGGGGGAAAGGGGAATATTGTAGTAGGCCTACAATTCATCAACACAAATCTTCCAAACTATAGCAAGTGTAGAATCATTGGAAATATATGGGAATACTATTTCCAAAGATGTCATAATTACTGAATAATTATGTTGTAATTACGTCATTATGACGTCATTACATCACCGTTCCATAATAGTTATGACAAACTTTGAACGACAATTAAAATATCTTTCCAACGATACCTCATTTGCTATAGTTTGACTGATATGTATTGATGAAGAAGACTAATATCTACTCCACGCCCTTATTTCACTAATCATGCTTGATGTAATAAATCAGTAAAACTTCACGATGGCTTCCACTGACAGGTAAAAAACAACTGGATTTTACATTTGTATATTGTAAACGTCTTGAAAAACATTGTTGCAGAAATTCGATAGGCAAGATGTTGTATATGTATACTAAACAAAAATTTCAAGTACGATGGGGCTCTAGTATGCCATCCCAGTATACCGCATGTAACGTAGTCAAACAGGGAGCAATCCTTTCTCCTATTCTTTTCTCCGTGTACGTGGATGTATATTTTGAACAGTTAGAAAAGAGTGGAGTGGGATGCCACATGGGCAACCACTATACGGGTTGCGTCGGATACACAGATGATCTCACTTTGCTAACTCCCACAAGATCTGGACTCAAGGTTTTAATCGATATATGCGAAAACTAGGCAGACGAATACTGTGTAAATTTTAACGGTACTAAGAGTAGATATTTGATTTTTAGAAGTCGTAGCTGTAAACCCGACAACAGAACTGTGTTTTTTAATGATACCGAGTTGGACAGTGCCCAAGATGCTGTACATTTGGGCCATCATATATCCGTTGTTAATAAGGATAGTCTAGTTGTCGATGCCACTGCCAAATTCTGGAGAGGGTATAATATGTTCATGGCCGATTTCGGTCATATTAAGACGAATGTAAAGTGAAATTTATTAAAACAATATTGTTGTTCTTATTGTGGAGCCTCACTGTGGGTTTTTCAGAATAAAAGAGTGTTGGCATTATTTACATTGCATGGCTAAAAGCGCTCAGAAAGTTGTGGGGGTTAGCACCACTTACATATGTTATAGCATTGTTATCGGATAGTTTGCCATTATTGGTAATCTTAAAGCAAAGGTTCTCCAAATTCATTCATAAAGCTATGAACCACAATTCACCGATTATTAACAATATTGCTAAGTTGTCCATTGCAAATTCTTGGTCAAATTGTAGCTCAAACTACCGTTATATCTTAAGTGAATGTGATGCAATGTACGAAGTGTCTACGTATGATATTGGCCGGGTGTGGCAGGCTGGTTTGTCCAACGTAACAATATCGATCATGAACGTATTATCGGAAATGTTAGACATCAGGAATGGTCTTAAGACATGCATTATTTTAGACGACGATGATGTCGACCGTATCATTACGGAAATATCTGTATTAAAAAAAACTGTACAATGTGCGACAATAAAGATTTTATTATTTTATTATTATAATGCTCCCACAAGTCTGCCTAAGTACCGTTTTAACTGTAACCATGTTTGACCACGTGGTCGTTAATAAAACACGTTATACATACATCACAGCTAACTATATAGTCTTATACACGAATTCAAGTGATACAGACAGTAGCTGTTATGCTTAGACATAATCATAACTTTAGGCACAGAACAATCAGCATAATAACTAGTCCCTAGCCTGCTGTAGTCCGTAGATTAGATAGACCACCCCATGCAGTGCCCCTGCATTGAGAGGCCTCCCCGTAAAAACATTTATTGGCCTAAAAGGTTGTTCTAGTTGTTCTAGTTGTTTCCAGCACTCGGCAACGTTCTATTAACTGACTAGTCTGTATATTTTGTGGTTACAATGTTATGATCTTATGAGGTCTCATTCAACTAGTCAGACTTTTTCAGAACATTATCGCTAAGCCGACCTTTCTATGCTGGCACTGAGGGTGGTCACTGCCAGGGTGTTTGTCGTCCTCAGTGGTTCTTTTACGTCCCAAATTGAGACGGGACCGACATTAACGTGATCTCCGAGTAATAGTAATTATGCAATATTATAGACTGCATTTATTGTGTGTTTGCGCTAAAATTAGTATTTCATGTAGAATTTTGTACTAATATAAATTGTAGCACGAATGCACTGCTTGAGTCAGTTGCTGCTTGCTAGTTTGAATGCATAATAATCAATATAACAGAATATTTAGTGCCATGAGAGTCGAGGTCTTAGGTCGGGTACTCCAACCCCAAACAGCCCAATTTGGGGCTAACGCAGGAGTCTGTGGTGTTTGTGCACATTCGCAGTGGGTTGCTTAAATTAATAAATTATTTAAAGGCAGTTAAGGTGATTGGGTGTGCTGAATGGAAGGTTCATGATGGCTGTTTGAAAAGCAATGGAGCTTTCTATTTCAGTGATTTATGTTGGGATCATGTTCCATATACAGATTGCTTTGGAGTAGAAGGAGAAAACAGTTGCATTAATGAGGCACCTAGGTGTTACACAGCGGCCACGGTTTCTTGACTGTGTTGGAATGTCTAGCGGGGGTTGATCTTGATAATGTTATTTAGAATTTTATAAAATGCCATGACTTGTTTGATAATGCATCGTCGTTCAAGAGTTGGCCATCCAAGGGTGATTACTAGGCCTCTGAATTGGTTTGACGTCTATGATCATATTTAATCAATCTGACAGCATAGTGTTGTATTTTTCCAAGGTGCTTAATTTCGGTGGCAGTATGTGGGTTCCATATGGGAGAGGCACACTCGAATTTTAACCGGATTAGCATGTTATAAGCTATTCCTTTGATTTCGAATATGCATGGGCCAAGGGTTCTTTTAATCATGCCTAGGACTTTTGAGGATTTGGAAACTATGTCGGTGGTGTGACTTGCCCAGGTTAATTTTTAATATAATTTTCTCCGAGATACGGATGGCTGGATACTGTAGCGAGTGGCATGCCGAAGAGTGAATATGAGTGTAGTCTGGGTTTGGTTTGGTTTGTTATTGGGAGGTGGACACATTTATAAATTTTAAATTCAATTTTCCATTTGTCAGACCATGTTTGGAGTTGGATGAGGTCAGTTTGAAGAATGTCACGGTCGGTTTCGGAGGTGATTTTATGATATACAATGCTGTTGTCTGCACAGAGGCATATCGGAGGTGGGATGTTTTCGTTTATGTCATGTATGTAGAGTAGGAAGAGGACTGGTCCTCGGACTTAGCCCTGTGGAACACCAGATGTTACATATGTTGTGTCCAAGAGAACTCCATTTACTGAGACTCTCTGTTTACGGTTTAACAGAAATTATTTGATCCAGTTTTGTGTGTTTCCGTAGGAGGCTAGTTTGGATAGGAGGCGTTTGTGGGGGACTTTGTCAAAAGGTTTGAAAAAATTAAGCAGGATTGCGTCTATTCGTGTCTTGTTGTCCATAGCAGGCATCCAGTCATGGACTGCCTCGATGAGTTGAGATTCACAAGACAGTCCTGACTGGAATCCCTGTTGAAAGTGGAGAATGATGCTGTGTTTGTTCAGGTGTTTCCAAATATTACTTAGAATGGTGTGTTCCATGACTTTACAGACGATGCATGTTAGTGATATTGGTCTGTAATTTGCAGGGACAGATTTGTGGCCGTTTTGCGTATTGGAGTTACTAGTGTTTGGAGCCAGTCGTCGGGGGAGGGGGGGTTGCATGTGTTTTATGACTGTTGGAAGATATGTGTGATAATGGGAGCTACTTCCTATGCAGTTTCTTTAAGAACTATGGCTGGTAGTTCATCTGGGCCAGTAGCTTTGTTTTGGTTTAGATTTTTCAGTTGCTTGATTACTACAGCTATCCCGATTTCAAGAGTGGGCATATTAGCGTAAGAGGAAGGTACTTGTTGGGGCATAGGGTATATTTCTTGGGTGAACACAGAACAAAATTGATTATTCAGTGCATTTGTTTTGGCCTGATCATTGGTGACTGGTTGTTCGTTTACTTGCAGTGTGGGAATGTCAATGTTTTGTCGTTTGTTTGCTTTGGTGAATGACCAGAATTGTTTGGGGTTTGCTTTTAAGTTGTCTCCAATGTTGTTGTTTACGTCTAGACTAGTATTCTGCTTTCAACAAAATTCATGCTGTTACTGTAAGTAGGTCTTAAAATAGTTTATTCAGTTGTTTATTTGAAGAAGAAAAAAACTGTTTTAACAGTTAGCCCAGAATCCCTATCTATTCACAATGTTTGAACTGTAGGCCTGGTTTGTGATTTTGTTGCGAAGTGTGTATATTACATAATCTGTGCTACATATGAGCAAATATAGGATAAGTACTACTTGCATCGATGCACATATGCACGCGCGCGCGCGCACACACACACACACACACACACGCACGCACACACACACACACACGCACACACACACACACACCATATGTACATGACGCATACATGATACACGACTGGTCTATACACTGCTACGATCAAATATTTAGAATATCCAATAACAAACTGCATTCTGTTTACAGTTCTATTTTAATTATGCACATCTCATATGCACCTATGCAAAAGTCCACCTACAAGCACCGTTTTACCATCGATGGATGACATCATGAAAGTACATGTCTTCTCGTTTCCTTTCCTTTTTTCTTTAAAACATTTTTGGCTCGACCCCTTCTCGACAAACGGTGTCAAAAATATGAACTAACTAAATCTAGGAAATTTACGATGAGCCCTGACCGATTTAATACGGGGATTTCCCGTACGAAGTGAACCGAGCTGTGATTGGCGTAACGTGTTCGCCTACTGGCACTTGTCTCAGTGTCTTGGCACGCAACGTAGTTATTTGAAGTTAGTCTCGCATATCGACAGATGGACGCGTCCGGTAACCTAATAATAGAGGTCAGGACTTGGCTTGAGAAAATTATTTACAGTAGCGGCCCCTTCTGGCATTTTTTCCACTCGATATCCTTGGGGTAAATTAGGGGAAGTCCCGGTTACCGGAACGAACCTGTGATTGGTTGAATGTCGCTGGCATAGAAATAGAGTTTGCTTTGTTGCCAGGTAAGGACTTAGACCCTAACCCTATTCAGACCTTTATATATATATATATATATATATATATATTAATTTCAACAACATACAACATTATCGAAGTGCATGACCTGGTCACTCATATGGTGGGTTTTTATTCAGCGGCTTGGAATACTCTGCTAAAAGCAACCTTTTGTCATCATGTGGGAGAAATCCTACGTAACACGTTGATAACTCATGATGTTATGCTACGTGTAGGCCTATACGACATACGATCAGGAAGATAATTATGTCTGTCAAAAGAAAATCTCTACTATTTTATTTAAGTCTTAGTGGACAATGGCACGGGGATGTCTCGCAAACAGGATCATAGTTTTGATTGGGCTACTCTGCAAGACAATCTGATACCAGGGTATCCTGGTTCGACTGGCGTAGACATGAACACATTTTCTTTGACAATCTTCGATGATAATCGCAGGCGATATGCCTGTGGCGGCCATAGAGGTAGGTCATTGTTTGACCTGCTACTGAGCACTGACCTGTATTAAAGAGATCTAGGTCAGTCAATGCTACTGAGTCGGTCGTACCCTGCTAACAAATTACTACGGTTTACTAAAGTAAATTTACTAAAGTTTACTATAGTAAACTAAAATATTTTTGCGGAATATTTTACCATGTTTTACCACAGTAAATACTATGGTTTACTACAGTAAATACTTAATTTTACTATGATGTTTACTAGTGAATACCATCACGTTTACTAGTGAATACCATATTTTACTATGTTTACTATGGTGAAAGCATGGTAAAATACAATATACTATGGTTTACTAGAATTCACCATGATTTACTATGGATGTATCAAGGTTTACCATAATAAACTGTAGTACATTTTTAGCAGGGTAAGCAGGGTCGTGTAATAAGAAAGCGAACAACAGTGGCGCCACCTTTTGACAAAGCCACACTAAAGTGCTTATGATTAATAAATTTGTGTTTGTGATGAACGTCTGCTTCGAATGAATAGTGTGGCTGTGTGGATGCATATCATCGGTTCATAATCTCACCATATATAATACATTATCATAGTCCAAATTAAATTTGTAGGCCTAAGTGTTCAGAATGTTACTTTACGTTTAGCTTTGAATTAAACCATACATTATGAAATACTGGATCCACATATATAATACACATCGGCAACATTCATTGTAATTCTTTATATTGTCTTTAAAATAGCAATTTCTGTGAGGCAGCTAAACGAAGTCGAATGAATTCATTATGGACGTGTTTTATTATAACTCACAACAAAAACAACACAAACGCAGTCATTTCATAGGTACTTTAAGGAGCAATCCTTGAAACACGCAGCAATGTTTACCTACAAGTTTCAATGGTGAATATATAGACCTAACCCCGTAATCCTACGCGCCAGTCGACTGCACAATCACGATAACAAATCAAGAACACCAAATTACATGTCATATGGACAAATAAGGCAGAGAGGGAGGGAACAACTGGAATAGTCCAGAAATTCAGACAGTTAGTCATGAAGTTGAAGCAGACAAGGGTAGAACAGACTGTTCTCTCAGGAATTTTGCCAGTAATGGGAGGTAGGGGGCAAACATAATATAGAAACTGCAAGAGGATGGCGATCACTGCACTAGTTGAGCAGATGTGTGAAGTAGAGGGGATGGGATACTGTGTTGGGAGGGAAGATATGTATATGAGAAATGGCCTCAATCTAAACGGAAAGGGGCAGCAGTTTTTTCAGAGAACCTGCTGTGATCTGTTGATAGTGGGACAGGTTGCATTTATTTAAACTAGATGCGCAGGGGGGATTCACAAGGAAGCCTGAAATTGGAGTCATAGATGAAGATAGCACAAATAAATCAGCAAAGAACAGCCTGGAAAACTGTTCTGAAGCTGGATATAAATGCGTTCATTTAAATGCAAGGAGAATAGTAAACAAAAGAAGTGAACTAAACACGGTAGAAGACATTGGGCCTAACATAATAAGTATAACTGAATCGTGGGCCAACACATCAATATATAAAATGCCGAACTGGGACTGACAGGCTATGTGATATTTAGGAAAGATAGAATAGGAAGAAAGGGAGGTGGAGTTATTTTATATATTAAAGAATCTATCCAGGCATATGTAATAAAATTACAAAGAGAAGCAGATTGCGAAGAACCTGTTTGGTGTAACATAGTTACTGGAAACTTGACGTTAACGGTTGGGTTAGTTTATCGAAGTCCAAACATAAGCATAGAAGAAAATAAAAAGTACAAAATGCTATAAGGGAAGTAAGCAAACGGGACTGTATTATTATGGGGGATTTTAAACATGGACATATACAATGGAAATCTCTACAGAATACAGGGAGTGAGGACCACAATTTTTTAGTTTCGGGACAAGATAGTTTCTTTTCTCAACGTGTGCTAGAACCAACCAGGGGAGAACATGTGTCAGACATAGTTTTGTTATCAAAGAATGAATTAGTTCACAATGTCAAGAGGTGTGAGCTATTTGGGAGTAGTGATCACAACCAGATACGTTTTACCATTAAAGTAAAATCAGAAAGGAATAATAAAAAGCTGTACAGGAGAAACTTCAACAAAGGAAAATATAAGGACATGAGGAAACAAAAAATTAGACTGGAATGACACACTTAAGAATAAGACAGCAACAGAATGCTGGAATATCTTAAGGAGTGAAATTGAGTGCATTGTCGATAAGTTTGTTCCATTGAAAAAAAGGGAAATGGCCCAGAAAGAAACATCTATCGAAAGAAAAATTAAGTACAAACAAATGGTGTGGAAGTCGTATAGACGCACTGGAATTGATGAAGACTACAATATTTATAAAGAAGCACTTAACCAAGTTACAACTGAAATTATAAATTCAAAGAGAAGTTATGAATAAAAATTAGCTTGTGATACAAAACATGACAGCAAGAGTTGTTATGCATATGTTCAGAGCAAACAGAAAGTTCAGGATAATGTCGGTCCTCTAGACGATAGTGCTGGAAATATAATATCAGAGGGATTCTTAATGACAGAAGACCTGAATGAGTACTTTAGTTAGGTGTTTACCAGGGAAGATAGTAGTTCACAGCCAGTACCAGAGGCTAAGTTCAAGGGGGCGGAATGAGACTATTTAGGACAGTTAATTGTAACCCCGGAAATGGTAGCTAAGAAAATAAGGGCAATGAAGAATAATAAATCACCTGGAGTGGATGGGATTTTACCCAAACTACTATTGGAAATTGTAGAACAAATTAGCATACTGCTTGCAACAGTTTTCAACTTGTCATTAAACGAGGGAGTGGTTCCTTTACAATGGAAAGAAGCAAACATTATACCGTTATTTAAAAAGGGTTCGAGAAACAAGTCAGCTAATTACAGACCAGTGAGTATAACATCGGTGATTTGCAAATTATTAGAAAGACTAATTAATGACCATATGGTGGATTTTCTTGTTAAACATAACTTGATAAACCCATCTCAACGTGGGTTTCTAAAAGCGAGATCATTCTTAACAAATATGTTATTTTTTTGGAAGACATCACTAAGTGGGTAGACGAGGGATCACCAGTAGATATCATCTACTTAGATTTTCAGAAAGCTTTCAACAAAATACGACATCAAAGATTACTGCTTAAACTAAAGGCCCATGGGGATAATATAATTAACTGGATAGAAAAATGGCTGATTGACAACAGACAACGGGTAGTACTTGATGGGGAAGCTTCAAATTGGAAATCGGTTTTGAGTGGGGTACCATAGCGTTAATATATGGATGTTAGAGGTCGCCAAAATCAATGGTTTGTACGTTTGTGTCCTTACAAAAGAGCATTTTATTAAACTACCGTGTTGTGATCAACCATGCGAAACCGCTGGTCACATCAGAGCTCGGTTCCTGACGACATACGAGGAAGCAAAGCCCTTGTTATGTCATAGTCGTCTCGCTGTCGGCTCGTAATGCTTGACGACGTAAAGCAATCAACAACAATCAACACCGATCAACGCATCACAACAACATATCGAAGCAAGCCGGGGCAAAATCAGAGATGGCCGAAATTAGGAAATCCCTCGAGTTCCTGTGTTCATACTTTGAGGAAATAAAAATCGATGCAGCAAAACATGTTCCAACAGAAAATTATCGTTGCTCTCAAAGATTACTGAGTGACGAATTATATTATATTTTTCCTTTTTATAACGTGAACGATGATGACAGTGTATTTAGTCATTGTGCTAGTGTAAATCACACTTAAAATAGGAATATTGATCTTGATCCCTCGTTGTATCACAACCTTGATACATTACAATACTCTGATCATGGTGCATGTGATTATGATAGAGACATATATCCAGTAAATAACCTTTATAACCGAGTATTACTGACTTGTAAATATTATGATGAGTTTCTGCTTAACCAGTTAAACAAATATGATATAAATGGTTTATCGATTATACATTTTAATGCATGTAGTCTGAATGCAAATTTTCATAACATTAAAGATTTCTTGCAAACACTTAATACTGCTTTTGATATAATAGAAACATGGGTAGAGGCAGACATAACCACAGAATATGATTTATTACACTATCAGGTTTTTATACAGCACAACACCACAAAAAGGCGGAGGTGTCGCTATATATGTCAATAATAGACTTGACTGTACACTTTTTGACAATGAAATGAAATGAAAATATTTTTGAATGTGTTACGGTGGAGTTGAATATGAACAATATGAAAACAATTTAAGCGCCTTCTGTGAATTCGCAGAAATCATTCTTAGTGGTATAAAACGCAACAAGACTAACTGATATGTGGAGATTTCAATATTGATGCACAACTTGTACAACTATACAAGGGTTTTCTTAGATCTGATGTAGTTATGGAATTTACCCTTTAATAGCCAAGCCGAGTAGAATTACCGATATTATGGCTACACTTCTTGATAATACTTTTTATGAATAAAATGCAGTAAATAGTGGCCTGCTGATTAATGATATCAGTGATCATCTACCAGTTGTTTTGCAATTTGCCGTTATCACATTGCATGCAGGTGTTCAAGTTATCGTAAGTATAGAAGAATTCTAAGAACCGTAATGGGAACAAATCTAAAACAATCCAACTACCCTAATAATTTCATTGTAGAAGGCGACAAGGTTGAAAACCAAATAGAGATAGCTAACTCAGTCAACAAATTCTTTACAACTATTGGACCTAATTTAGCGAAAAACATAAATGTGCCGCCTAAAGTACCTGCATATTTAACGACTATTTAACTTGTAGAAATAAGAAAAATAAATATATATTACTTGTAGAAATAAGAAAAATAAGTTCCTGTCACCAGTTGACGAAAATGAAGTTATACGTGTTGTAAGCAGTTGTAAAAGCAAAACGTCTTCTAACTGTGATGGCATCGATTTCAGACTTGTTAATGTGTAATTGCTTCTATTTAAAACCAGTGATACATGTATGTAACATCTTTTCAAACTGGATTTTTTCCTGAAAAGATGAAAGTTGCAAAGGTCATGCGATATCAATAACTATAGGCCTATTTCCTTCCTCCACAATTTTCCAAAAAAATTGAAGAGTTATATAACAATAGGTTTAATACATTTATAAAAATGTGTAATGTATTGAACCCTTGTCAGTATGAGTTTAGGAAAAAAATGTCCACCACACATGCCCTTGTAAAAGTCGTGTCTGAAATTACAAATTTATTAAATAAAAGAAAACATGCTATTAGGATATTTTTCGACCTAAGAAAAGATTTCTACTATGTAAGAAACTGGAATTTTATGGTATTCGTGGTGTTGCTTATCAGTGGATATGATGGTACTTATCAAATAGAACACAATATGTTAGCTACGAAGGATATTATGCCTGATCAATTACGGATATCGTGTGGTGTCCCACAAGGTTCTATTGTAGGTCTGCAACTGTTTTAATACATGTTAATGACATGTGTAATGTGTCGAAGCCGTTGAAGTTTATTTTATTCGCTGACAACACAAATCTATTTCACTCTCTTAGCCACCTACCAGATCTGGTAAATGAACTGTGTGTGGAGCTTAATAAGATGTATACCTGGTTCTGTGTAAACAAATTATCACTGAACATTTATAAAAGTAATTATATATTATTTGGGAGATACAGACATAAAGAAGATGTTACAATTATTATCAACAATAATGTTATAATGATAGTTCAGGCTAATAAATTTCTAGGTGTCTTAATTGATGAATCATTAAACTGGAAGAACAATGTTAATGCGATAAAATCTAAGTTATCAAAAGTAGCATCTGTAATGTACAAAGTTAGCCATTGTATAGACCAATCTAGCATACGTACTTTGTATTATTCACTGTTCTTACCCCACTTGATGTATTGTTCTGAAATATGGGGAAACACCTACATGACAAACATACAATGTATCATATTGCTATAGAAAAGAGTGGTATGATTGATCCACGGTGCCATATGATGTGATCATACAAATAACTTGTTTTATAACTGTCGCATTTTTAAACTCAAGGATTTAGTTGAGCTAAAAACTATTTTATTTATGTTTGACGCATTTCATAATGTCTTACCAAATGACCTTCAACAGTTATTTGTAATGAGCTCACCATCATACACCATACGTAGAACACAACAGTCTATGGAAGAAAATGTGCGTATCGATATGAGGACCATGTCCCTAAATGTGTTCGGTGTAAAATTGTGGAACCAATTAAATACATTATTTGCTAGTATAAAGACAAAACATAAATTTAAGCATCACTACGTCGATATGCTGTTCACTAAATATTTTATGTAAATTAACATAGAGGTATATCCCTGATGCAAGTATTGAAAAGCATATAACCATTTTCATTATGTATCACTGGAGTGAATCTTTGTATATATACATGTACATTTTAGTGTGTATATGTATGGTTATAACTTCTCATTTAGTATGGCTATATGCTGTGTAAAATGTTTTTGATGATTTTGGGGTACACTTTTAAAAGTTTAAAACTTCACATCTACTCCTTTTCAAACAATATTTCTTTCCTTTTTATTTATGTCCTTACATATAATTTACTTTGTATATTATACGCATGGCTTGATTTTGATTCCTGATTTATCTTGACTTGATCTGTTATTTCTATATGTTTGAAATAAATTGATTGATTGATTGATGTGTAGGCCTAGGGCCTACATGTGCATGGCTCGTGTAATGGCAGCTGTTTGTAGTGTTGGCAGGGAAGTAAAGAACAGCTTCCCGACTAGTTCGGTTACGCAGTTGAAGTGTTTACGGTACCTCCTGCAAAGCCCACTGTCAGCAGAACAGTATTAGCATTGAGGGCTTTACCACAGGGGCCGTATTCTATTTGACGCCACGGAGCCACCAGAAGCGGAGAAAGCAGAGAGGGTAAACTAGAATAGACTTTGGCGCACATCGGGATGTTAGCAACCGCCTTGTTATCTCCCATAAACAACATGGACACAGAATCACTAGCTGAGTCATTTTGTTAGTTATTTTTTCTTAAACCACGATGATGCTTACAACATTAAATATGTTACATATGCTCAAAGTTCACATCATGTGCTGTTATGTTATTAGTCAATCTTTTTTACTAAAAAATATGCATTAATATTGTAACAAAAATAAACACTATGTGAAACGCCTGTGCCAGTCACCCCAGTGTCGATGCATTCATGTGATGCGTGTATGGCATGCACCGCATTGTTTTTTTAATTTGCAGTGCCTAATAACGCAAGTATTCGCCACATATTGCAAGCAAATAGGGTAGAACAAATGGATACCCGAACAAATAAAACATTGAGTATAATATTGCAATAATATATACGATAAAATATGTATTTATTCGTATAATGTGTATAACTGGAGGTGCTAATTGTAATAATAGTGTGTAGGCCTACTATCAGACCTCGGTTCAATTCACTTTTGTCAATTTCAATTCAATTCCAGTTCATGTGTATTTACCAAGGATCAATTCCAATTCAATTCAACATATACTCGCAAGAAGGATCAATTCCAATTCAATTCATTCTATTCAATTCCAATTCAATTTCAATTAAAATTGGCAACATCAGCTGTTTTGTTGTGACTTAAGTTTCGGCACATTGATGGGCAATGAAGCCCCAGTGAAAATTCACTGAAGCGAACAGCCCTTTAATTTCTTTAATTAAGCATCAGCCAGGAAGTCCATAATACAATACCTGCCCTGTTCTCTGAAGAGACAGTGCTAAGCAGGCCTTGTGCCAGGTACTGCAATCTGAGTGTTCTGAATGGTTATGTTGACTCAAGTCGTACAACCTGCACCAGTATAGTATGGTACCACCTTGCAGCCTGGCTAAAGTACAAAGGGGATGCTGAACTCTAGAAGTTGGTAAATTTATGCTAATTCACCCCCTCAGCAAACAGTAATGTTGGTCTCTGGTGGTCTATCAGTAGTGATTCCTATTAACATTGCTGCTAGTAAAATTGGGGAACATAGGGACTGAGAGAGCAGAGAATTGCTAGGCAAAGAATTGCTTCCCATGTTTTGTCTGGTGACAAATCCTTTTGTGCATATAAATACTGGTAGTTCTGCTGTTGGTTGTTTTATTTTGGTCTTTGACCAAAAAGACACATCTAAAAACATTACAATTTAACATATATTTTGTAGTTTATACGTGTCAATTTGTAAAATTGACACGTATAACGTTGACATTTATTTTATATTTCAATCAATTCATCTTACTTTGCGGGATTCAATTCCAATTCAACCTGTTTTGGTTTTATTCAATTCCAATTCAAATATTTTATTGATCAATTCAATTCCAATTCAATTAAGAATTGAACCCAGATCTGCCTACTATACATTGATAGATGTTGCACAATATCATATTTAATATGTAACTTGTTAAAATCAAGTTGTTGTGCTGTAGGTACCAGGGCATGGTACTTGCATTTCAAAGATGGGACATCTGTGGGTTGTGTTTAATGATGTAACTATTAGAAAGAATCAAGAAAGAAAATTCTTATCCAATAAAAGCGTGCGTGGTATTGCGTGATGTAATCCCTCATGTTCACATTACGTGATTCTACATCTTTTTACAAGACACATTGTATAAGTCCCACATCCATTGTATGGTCCTTCAAGAAGCTGCAATGCTGGGTGTATTTAAACAAATATGTAGTTGTACTTGCATGGCAAACAGTTCCCTTTAACACAGTCCAATACAATAAGTATTGTTTAATTTGCATTACACTGATGATGAGTTCACGGAAACTGTTTGACAGTAGCTGCCTAAACTGAAGGAGAAGAGGAACAATATTGGATCATCATCAATATCACAATCATAGTCAATGCAATATGTGTGTATTTCATGATGTAATTTTCCTGCAATGGAGAAATAAAACATTTGAATTGCATTATGGTGTTACCCTTACTAAACAAGTGTATTTAATGTATGTACAAAAAATCCCATGCAACATAGGTGCATGTTCATATCACTATGTAGGCATTTGTTGTCATATTAGTATGGGGACATTTGTTATGCAAGATACACATTTTGACTATCACAGGAATTATATTGAGTAAGAAATAAAACATCCCCGATACCATCTCTTCAGGGTTCAATTTAAATCTTCACACACTGTGTATGATTGATTTGTTAGTGTGTTCTTTTTTGAATCACATAAAATTAATGTATCACTTCAGATAAAAAAAAAGGTATGTAGGGGCCACATAAAAAACTACTTTACACATGCTGAAGGCAATTAATGGAATCAGTGGATGTGCACAACCCGTACTGTTTTGGATGCAACATTCAAACACCGACAGGAATTGAACCTGCCACACATCACTGAACTCCACCGCTCTTACGCATGGTAACATTGCATGAATTACAACATAGAAAATAACAGTAATCTATTTCAATTTTTTTTTTTTATAGATAAATGTTATACATTACATGCCATTTATTTTCTGAAAATCCTTACATTATTGGTTCGTACAATACATGTAAAACTAAAAATGTGTAGATACGTGGATATATATCGATCAGTGTCCGCCATCTTTGTTCCAAATACTTGCTTCCAGGGATATCACCTGGCGTTGATGGCAACCCCACAATGAACGCCTGTGACTAGCTGTTGGAACGGGAAATCCCGGTGATTCACTGGATATGACGTAGTCGGGATATCCCTTGAGTGCCGTGTTTTTTGTCTGTTCAAATCCAACAATTATTTAGCCTTGGAGGCTTTTCCGAAAACAATTCCCGATTTCAACGCTAAGTAAAACTGTAATAAACTCTATGGGCGGTAATGAGAGGTATGTAGACATAAAGTATAGGTTTTTATCTCATAACTGACAAAGTTTTAAAACAATCTTATGTTGCGAAGTGGTTTGTCAGCTTGCGGAATCTTGAGATGCAGCAGCGTCAAGGCATCATAGCAAATGAAAATGGTTGCACCATCTATGCTGATTTAAACATGTTTATTTGGTAGAAATCATACATTTTATGTTTTGTGCAGCTGTAATTATGATTTAGGACATTAGAAATGTGTTTAATTGTCAGATGATTTACCATAAAGCAGATGATTGTGGATATATGACCGGTTCTTTTCGTGGCTAATACACGCATTCAATTCATGTGACCAATTTCTCTCAATCTGATTGGCTCTGGTTCCATGTTTACAAACAAATCACCATGTGCTCTTAGGGGTGTGATGCAGAGGAAGTGTTTTTACTTTCAGGAAAGGGAATTCTTTTGCATTTCAGGTTGAATCTCATTTAAGCCAAGCTTGTTAGCTCTACATATCTATTGAATTGTTATAGATTTCTGAAAAATATTGTTTCTTTTTCATGTTTTCATGATGTATAGATGCCTCCAAAGAAGAAGTTCCATGGAGGGTCATCTGGTAATGGTACCCATGTTGGTATTGCACGGCAGCATATTCTGGATAATTTTTCAACTCTTACAGAGGCTGATGATCTTTGTAACCGACATATGCTATACTTGTATATTACCTCGGGGGAGTGTAGCAGAGCCTAGACAGAGAGACAATTGCGAGCACGTTTTCCATCAACCTATGCTGATCAGGGCTCAAATATCTTTAAAAAAGCAATTAAGAGAACTGTGTCACAAATTATAGACAATAATAAATATGCAAATGGATTGCATGGAAATATTACATGCACAACATTCAAATGTGGCACACAGTATGTAATATGTATGTTATGTTGCAATGATACACTGGAAGTACAAATGTGCTGCTACAAAGACTTATCAAGTTATGCCAGATTATGTCTTTATGTGTAAAACTAAGAGGACAGATTATTTGAGAGCAAAAGGTAGACTCACTGTTTGACACAGTTTAAAACCTACAGGCAACTGTCCAGTTTAACAGGGGTCTAGTGGCTTAATGCTGTCTGTTCACACAAGCTATTGCCAGTGACCAATTACAGATTAGTCACAATTTCCATCAAACAATAGCAGGCAGAGAATCTTAGCCCCACAGCTGGGTGTAATACACAACCAGAGCCACCACTGATTCATGGTCAAGTAGATTAGCTCAATGCACCAACTAAGACAATACACAACACTGTGAGTGACAGTGTCCAGAGTGAGGCCTAAGCAGTGTCCTCATTGCTGAATAGATCAATTAAACTGCCAAGTGGGTGACATTCTGCACAAGTGTTCATTAATCCTTAGTGATTGTTCAGAACATCAAACTGACCACATACCTAAACAAAGCGAATGTAATAGGTGAAGAACAGGCAGTGTTCAGATAGGGGTATTGGTTAAATTGTATTTGTCTCGACGCAAAAGGCTTTATTGTGCCTTCATCGATTATAAGAAAGCATTTGATTTAGTAGACCGGTCCTCACTGTGGTCTAAGATAATTTCATGCGGTATTATTGGTAATGTGTTGAAAGTTGTTTACAACATGTAAAAAATGCTAAATCATGTATAAATGAGGGCCAGGCTGTGTCAGCCTTCTTCTCATGTGATGTAGACGTATGGCAAGGAGAAAACTTGTGTCCTTTGTTATTTGCTATTTACCTGAATAATTTTGAACACTGTGAGTCACAATTATAACGGACTTGACATGGCAGCTGGTGAAATTTACATCAACCTTAGTGATGACGATGTAGAAAATGTATGTTCTACTATATGCTGATGACACTAGAATGATTCAATCAAATACAGATTTCTTGCTTGTGTATAGCGGAACTATGTCAACTCTTCTAATGGTTGACATTTGGTTGTTTCAGGTGTCAACTATATTGTGAATCTGTAATTATTAGTCTATATTGATACAATTGATTTACACAGTACCATGTCTACACAAGGCATGGCAAGCGTAAACAGAACAGTAGAATGCATTTGATATCAATAAAGTGTAGGATATTTTACTCTATAGTTGTCCAGAATATTAATTTTCTATGTTTGTCACCTACAGGTTTCTACAGACAATACATCTTTAACCAATAGACACCACAGTCACACCATTTTATAATAATTAAATGAACATCAAAATAAACACAACTTGCAATTATAGAAAATCAATAGTTTTGAAGATACGTTTTAGGCAACTGTTCAGTCTAACAGGGGTCAAGTGTGTCTACTCTGCCTGGGCCCTGTGACCAATTAAAGATTAGTCAAGGTCTCAATGGAAGAAGAGCACTAGGCTGTAGAGTTTAGTCATGCTGCTGGCTTTCTGGCACATTAAACAAAATCTACTGTTGGGGGTGGTCTCAAGGGCCCTTCTCAAAACCACATCACTAGATAATGTAAAACTTTTGCACTTTGGGGGCCCCTTAGGTGCCCTTAGAATGATTCAATCAAATACAGATTTCTTGTATATAGTGGCAGAACCCTAAGATACATCTATGCAAAATTAGAAAAAAAGTTGCTGAACAGTTTTTGACAAAATTGGCAAAATGTTACATTTTTACAAGTTCTGGGGTCCTTGGAGGCCCTAGGGAACCCTTAAAATGATTCAATCAAATACAGATTTCTCGTGCATAGTGGCAGTGCCCTAAGATATGTCTATGCAGACGCAGAGTGATGGCAATAGTCCCTTGGACCTTCAGCCAAAGGACTAAAAACTTAGTGATTCAAATGAATTCATCACATTTTCGTCCACATGCAATCCGAAGTTCGACTTGCACATTGACATAATTTCTCAGGAAATCCAACCAATAGTCCAGTGGAAATCAGCACATTTTTTACCAAACCCGGACATTTTGGTTAAAAAGCCAATTTTTGTTTTAGGATGACCAGTAGTGTTTCCTGAACTTCCAGAAAAAAAAAAACCAAAATCAACCCTGGGAACCTCAATTTTTGTCATGAACAATATACGTACCCTGTCAGTCGCTTTTTTTAACATTTTCTTTTTATTAGCTGTCCATACATAGATGCAAATAAGTTTTTGCGTGCTGACTTCCCACTGTCCAGGAAGGTAACGGTTAGGATACTTGAGTTGATGTGTATTTTATGTATCCATTAACTCGTTAATATAAGAAATCAAGTGTTTGCCACAAGATTAGATCTTACAATTGTGTATCGAAAGCCAATGTTTTAAAATCCAAACACGAGCGATAATATCACATATATATTAATTGGACCAAAATTCGTAGTACTTTATAGAACAAACTGTTTTCGTAAATCCCCTCAAGACATTTTACGCCATGGATCTATATTCTAAATACATAACAGCTATTGTATTAATTACTTGCTTACAGATTGTTAAAAAAAGTTATAATAATTTGTTGTAATGATTGTTACGGATTATTATGCATTTGTGCTTGAGCGATTTGAAAATATGTGTTATGGAAAGCCAAACATGACATTGTTCATAATGTTGTAGCCAAGGCGTAATTATCGATATTGGTTCATTTATTAGTGAAAAATTCATAGTTAGTAATATAGCATTTTAAATCCGAAATCTTTGAGTAATTATATAAAGTAAAGTTAGCAACTGTTGCTGAACATATTACCCATAATTATAGTACACATAGTCATATTATGAAGATTGCCTAGAAAATAGTCATACATCTTTTCCAGGAACGGGTCACTGATATGGAGCAACGTGTCATTTGTTAAGAAGGTGGTGGTGGCTTAATGGCTAAACTTAGAAAGAAAGGGGTAGATTAATTGGTGGCGGTGTCAAAACTACGAGGTGATGGGTTGGCTGAACAATTCAATAATGCAATTGATCATTATGTCCATAAAAAATGTGGAAAGACTTACACTGCTTCAAAAAATGTGGCTAAATCATCTCAGGCAACAAACCAGGTTGTTGCATCAGAATGTATGCCAACTCTTACGATCTCGAGTGGTTACAATTATCAAACTCACTGTCGCATCAAACAGGACAACATTGATCTGGCCAAATTCTTGACCTTTCTGCGACCATTTTCCACCGACAATGATGAGCACCTGCACAATTTTATTACTGGGGTCATAGCTCATGAGAGAGTCAATGTAGACCAAGTTGTGGATATTGGAATGAAAATCCACCAGAAGATCACAGATCAGAAGTACGGAGACATCGTTCTCAGGACGTCAGACCAAGTGAATATCTTTGCATTTATGAGGAAAATTGTCAAACTGAAATATGGAAAAGAAGTGCGCATGCCGTCGACGGAGCTGTACCAGAGACTACTGGCCAGGGCATATATTTCTGGACCACCAGATCGCAGTGTCTTCTCGCATGAGCTAGCAGCCGTAGCCCCAGCATTCCACGACAATGGCATAATGAGAAGGCTAGTGAAGTCTAAATTAGTTTTGTACATCGCCACCCTCGATCCCTATGTTGTCTGCAATGATGAAACTGACGTCAAAGCCATAGTTATGGATGGATGCGCCGTTTTGCATCAGATACCCTGGCCAGAGACAAGTACCTTTCATGAAGTGTGTTCATCTTATGTCACGGATGTTCCACACTTGGCAGCACATGATAGGGCCTGGTTCATAGTGTTCGACAAGTATAAGTGCTCACGACCAAGGAACCCGAACAGAAGCAACGTAAATTGGGCAAGATCCTTTCCGCTGATGTCTTGGTTGGACATAACACTCCAGTGCCTTCAGACAAAAAAGTAATTTTCTTTCAAACAAGCACAACAAACAGCAACTCATTAATCTCCTCTCTACTTACCTGCTGAAAGAAAGAATCGAGATGCGTCACGCTGGCGAGGAAGGAGATATGGATACCACAATTGTGAAGTGTATCCTAGAAGATTCAGAATCCCACGAGAAGGTATGTGCCTATGTGATGATACAGACCTGCTTGTAATCCTGCTTTACCGTGCGCCTGAGAAGTCCACTATTTACATGCAAACCCAGCAAAGACTAATCAGTATCAGCACTGGTCAACATGCTCTTGGAAAGGAGATGTGTGAGTGCTTACCTTTTGTACACGCTATGTCTGGCTGTGTCATAACGTCGTTATCTACGGTATTGGCAAAGTAAAACACATGAAAGTTTTAGGATATTCAACAGGTCCAAGAACATCCGTTAACATATTCGGCAGTAACATTGCATCGAGCGCCGACATTGCAACAGCGTTATATGGTTTCGCTTTACACCGAAATGTAAGTAACGACGACCTATGACACATGCACATAATTTCATCAAAGTATATCGCCATTGATAGAATGGCGCCGACAAGTCAAGCAAGCTACTTCCATTCACTCAGAGTGCACCTACAGGTTTCTACTTGGGTTAATCTGAAGACGGTATTGAACAGAAAGAAATATGGCTTTCATGTGACGCACACTCAGTAGTGCCCCCCATCACAGACAAAGAACCAACACCCAAACATCTTCTACAAGACATCCGTTGCTCTTGTAAGTGCCAAGATAACTTGTGCGTGTCTTGCAACTGCTCAAAGAAGCGTCTTGCCTGTAGCGTCCACTGTAAATGTCAAGGACAGTGTGCAAAAACCCAAACTCTTGTACAGCTACCCGACAGTGACGACGATGACAATGCTGATGATGGTGTTTAACAAATAATGTATTAAAAGATTACAGGTAGGACATTTATGATCTTATCTAATAATATTAAAGTTTGAATGCTACCATTCATTGTTTGGGGTGTAAGTGACATTCGTGTCATCTTAGTTAAGATGTTAATTAAATCCCAGAAAAACGTTTGGGACGGAGTGCTATACAAGAAATATATTACTAATTAATTGGTTAATTACTTACTTGAGTAATTAAACTCCATCATTAATGTGTGGCTTAATACACAAGTATACTGTACATATCATTACAAATGTATTAACCAATAAAATAAACAGTTAAAAATATGATTAACAAACGCAAACAAAGAAATATACTTCGGAATTGGACCGAAACACCCCAAAACAAGGATTGGGGTAAAAACAAAGTTCCCCAGGGTTGATTTTGGTTGGGTTTTCTTTGGAAGTTCAGGAAACCCTACTGGTCACCTTAAAACAAAAATTGGCTTTTCAACCAAAATGTCCGGGTCATCGTCAATTTCTACTGGACTACAAGTACCAGCCATACTAGCACTGATGAACAGCCCACACATGATATACCAACAACTGACCCTGTCGCTATGCCACTCGGTAGGTCTCCTATGAAAACCAGACAGACGGCAAAATGCCTTTGGGCATTTCCATGAAAACAGGGGAAAAGGCCTTAAAATATTTTTATTGAATTTCCAAAGAATATAATTTTTTATGGTGGGACATAACTTAAAGTTGTTGGAGAAAAACAATTTTCAATGTTTGCACACTGCATTATGTGAAATGTACCATTCAAACATTGTGTGTAGAATTCGCAAAATTCACTCATCCAACACATCAATAATTAGGTACCCTTTCCAGCCCTATTGTTTAATTCAGTCTGGGTTTGACTCATTTATACTATTTCTCTAGGCCTTAGTCTCATGCATTTTGAAAATAAAAATTGCAAGTCTATTCTGTTTTTTTCGGGAAAGGCTTCTAGATTTGAGTGGTGACATTTATGTAACGACTCACAAAATTTGGGATTTTTCATTTTACAGATACCCCTGATAGCTTGAGATTGCCAACTATAAATATCTTCTTATAGGATGTACCTAACTAAATAATATTAACAACATCCATATCTAGTCTACACGGATTATGATATTGGGCACTGAATATGTGTAACGCGAGTCACATGTAACGCGAGTCACACAAAATTGGGTAGCGTAACGAGAGTCACAAAGCTTTTATGGCAGTCACTTGTCATTTCTTTTCTTTTTTTATTAAAATTGTGGATAAGTTAGTTGGAAAGACTTCACAGAGTCATTATTAGTTTTATTATATCCCATAATCATTGTTATTTCCTGCTGGTCGATGAAAAAACATGCTCACGCGAAAACAATTTTGATCCGACTTCATCCATCATCAATTCATGTATATATACAACCAAACCTCTTGTAAAATAGTACTGTAATATATAACAAGAAACTATAGTATCTAAGACAACACATATATTCAATAAAAAAGAACATTTATTGAAAAAGGATGCAACTGTTATGTATTAATTAATAATAATGTACTTAGTGGTGTGTTCCTGCTATTCACATAATGTGTTTATGTTCAAATCATTTCTTTTACAGAATAAAATACTGAATTATATTTAGTTGCAAATGTTCTTGCAAAGGTATAAGGTCAAAATGTTTTTCAATTCTTGTTAATTACACATTTCTTGATTTAAACCACTATGTTCAAGTTCGCATTACTTTGTATGGGTATCTTGAAAAGGTTAATGTATATTTTGAACTAATATTGTCTCCTTTCTCCATTTCATAGTCTTCACCACATAATACAAACAGAAAAATCCATTTCCATCAACCTAAAGTGTGCCTGATCAGTTAAGGTAGCTGCACCGGGTATCGTGTCAGTTGATTTCTTTATTTTGTTCTTCATAGAACATTAGTAGATGTCAGTATGAACATGTGTACTATTAAAAAACCAAGGCACTATCACCATATGACACCAATCAGTCCTTTAAAACCTAGTATTGTTAGTGTGTCTATGGAGAAGTCCCTTCTCAGATTCTTGGAAACTGACGAAGTTTCCATAGTGACGATCACGTGTGCGTCAGCCCAGTTCAAACATAAATTCATTCACAATGAATGCAGATCATATAGTCTGGTTATCTCATGCCACTATGCTGTTGTATTATAATTACCTAAATGCATCAGCTGTCAAATCACCAAATACTGGCAGTAGTTTTGTTTATTCTCCAATAATGCCCGACCTCAGCCTCTATTTGCAATGACACATGACTGACCCCAGCAGGTGTCAATCAATCTTGTCTACTACAACAAGTTCAACACATGGCCCTTCGTAACACAGTATCATGAGACAACGTGGCAGGAAAACCTTGGGGGGAAATCTCAGTAATAGAAGTGTCTGTCAAATTGTGTTGAAATAACCCACATGCCAGTAAAAAAGTTACATTTCTAAACAAAAACAAGCATCTGGTGACACCCTTATAATTGTAACCAGGAAGTATTACTTAATATAACTTTTTATAAAAACTACAATACTTACAAAGCCATAACTTGGCATATGAACTCGACTTGTGTTTACCCAAAATTGCACGGGATGGTTTTATGTTTGGTGAAGGGGTCGTGCCAAAAATGCAGTACGGATTTTTGCTGTCTTTCAACATTGTAGCAAAATGTTTATGAAGCTGTATCAAACTTAATATGCATATGTTTACAAAACAAACCCGTCTGAATGTTAATAACATGTTTGTACATACAAATTTTTCTTTTGGGGAGTTTCTCAAATGAAATAAAATTCCATTTTGAGGTGATTTTTGACATATTTTTTAATTGTCTTTAACCACATTTAAATATCTCTAAACAACATAAAAAATCAATTCTTTTTGGCCTGGAGTATTGTTTAGTATCTGAGGCAAACTCTGAGAAAAAAATGGTTAGCTTATCTTCAAAACTTATATTAGAAATGATTAATTCAAAAGAAGCATATAATAGCCGGTGCAGCCACCTTAATAAATGATAGTTGACTTCACGTAATGCGAGTCACGGTAACGCGAGTCATGCTGATTATGTAATATTTGTGTATGTTGTTGGTAAAATTTCAATTTATTAATTGTGTTTTTTTAAACCCTGTTTATAAATGATTCATTCACGGGTATTCGTTGGTTTCTGTCATTTATACTTTGAGAAGAAATTTGACATGAACCAAGGTAGGTTTTTGTGTTTTCCTTTTGCTGTAACACGAGTCACGCTATAATCAGATGCAATTAAAACCATATTATGTAATCAAATTATTATTTGTTGTTATCATTTAATACACTATGCCAATAGGTTCCTATTCACAGAAGATGGAATTTTGAAATGCATTATTATTGCACATATGCCAAAATATAGTTTCAAAAATGGGCAAAACTTTAACGCGAGTCAAGGTGGAAATGACCCTTTAATATGCCAGATACCGTAAAACTCTAATATCCATCAGAGAGAAAATACTGCAGATGCAGAGGGATAAAATTAAATCGATAAAAAATCTCCAGGCGAATTAAAAAAAGAAAGCAACACTATTATTGGATTTCTTTCGGATTTCAGTTATGAAAGTGGCTAACTTAATCCTGGACGGCTGTAAATTAATGTTATGAACACTAATTAATTAATACTTGTATCTTATATTGCAGTTTTGATTAGATCTTTTGAAAGAACTCATTACCATATATCTTCATTCCAAATTTTATGAAGATATCTTGATTATTAAGGAAGTTACATGCTTTTTTGAGGAAAAAGCAACATTTTTTGGTCACACAGCTCTAATGCAAATGTATGTATTTAATAGAACTAAAACAAAGGCCAATTCCTGAAACAAAAAATCAATAACTCCATTAATATTCAACATAATTAAGTGATTTTTGTATCGTTGTTTAGGGTTTTTAATAATCAGTGTTATTTGTTTAGTCTTTAGACATTGGTTAAGTTTGACATTTTTGTTCACATACCTAAACAAAAGAAGCCCTGAAGTCCTTTGGACTAATACGTCGATATGTGACCCCGGCTGACCAAATGAGTGATAAGTCTGAAAAATTGTAACATTGTTTTCTTAAATTCTTGTAAAGGTTGGGTAGAGCGCTTCGCACGGTTTCAAAAATTATGACTGCTACAAAAATTGGCGAAGTTAAAGAGCATTGAACATGGTAAGGGTCAAAAAGTGAAAATGAAGAAAACGGCTGTTTAGTTTTATATTATAT
Source organism: Paraescarpia echinospica (assembly GCA_020002185.1). Taxonomy (NCBI): domain Eukaryota; kingdom Metazoa; phylum Annelida; class Polychaeta; order Sabellida; family Siboglinidae; genus Paraescarpia; species Paraescarpia echinospica. The sequence continues at coordinate 17,544,408 of CM034539.1, read as the reverse complement.
ATGCAATTGGATTGCATGGAAATCAGACCTGGGGCAGAGTACATTTTCATGAGTATACGTACGAGTACTTTGAAGATTGATGAGTACGAGTACATTGCTAAAAGTTGAGTACGAGTACAAGTACAAGTACTTTCTCATGAGTACGAGTAAAAGTACAAATAATTTTTTTTAAATATAAATATTAAATAATAACGTATTTTAAAATTATTCATTAATTTCATTTATATAACTCAGCAAAAGTGAATATGCAGTGGAAGTTGATAAATTTTTTTGAGGAAAACAAAAAAAAATAACTAAAAACTAACTAACAAAATCTCTATTTCATCAACAATGAAATTCACTTCTATTTGCCAATGCACCGAATGAACATGAGTTGTTCACAAGTTGAGTCTTTCAGGCTGCACCGTTCAGGGCAGAATACTTTCTCGGCTAGTCTAAATACCCTTTCAACTGGGGCTGATGAGGCTGGAATGCTGAGATGGTGAGGAACCAACATAAAATAAATCCAGATTTTAATTTTTTTTTTTAATTCTGTGCAATTAAACTCATACTTGATGATGTTTTAAAGGTGAAGAATGAGCCCGTGCCAACACGTTTATGCTAGCTATTCTGTGATTGGCTAAACGTGGTATTCACTGCGGGATTGAAGCCTTCACCTCAGTATAGAACATGGCGTACCGGTATATTGGTAGGCTTAGTATAAAGAATACGGCTTGCTGTCATGGCTGTACATTTTTCGCGATGTTTTCGTGAATTCATTGTTTCTTGGTGAAGAAAAATAACCCAACAAGATACCATACTACAGTTTACAATTTTCATGCTGACTGTTACATTTATTATTCATTCTCCTACGAAATGATCAGCATGAGCCGGACTGGATTTCCGACTCCAAATGCCAGGAAATCACTTCTCTGAGCATCTAGAAATCCAATTTTTTCTGGGGGAGGGCCCCTACACCCTCCGCCCATCAGGACATCTATGGCAGGATTAGCCTGCCAGTTCTGCGCTCTCACAATTGACTAACTCCGTACCCAAATATTTTTTTCTGGCGGAAACCCTGGATAAGCATATGAACCCCTTTGAAAAACTTGGTGAAAAACCTGAAAGTGAAACTGCAGCTAGTGAGATACATTTTGATCGAGGAAAGATTTCTCAGTCAAACGAACACATAAACAGATCATTCACGCAAAATGAGGTACTAATGCAAATCAAAAAATTAAAAAACAAAAAGGCATGTGGTATTGATAATGTCATAACTGAATACTTAAATAATGGGCCAAGTGGCCCTGAAGTCCTTTAGACTAATACGTCTATATGTGACCCCGGATGATCAAATGAGTGATAAGTCGGAAAAATTTTAACATTGTTTTCTTACATCCTTGTAAAGGTTTGGTAGGGTGCTTTACACGGTTTCAAAAATTATGACTGCTACAAAAATTGGCAAAGTTATGGCGCATTGAACATGGTAGGGGTCAAAAAGTGAAAATGAAGAAAACGGCTGTTGAAGTTTTACATTATATATGCAAATGGATTGCATGGAAATATTACATGCATGCCATTCAAATGTGGCACACAGTATGTATGTTATGTTGCAATGATACACTAGAAGTACAAAAGTGCTGCTACAAAAACTTATCAAGTTATGCCAGATTATGTCTTTAAGTGTAAAACTAAGAGCAAAAGGTAGACTCACTGTTTGACACAGTTTAAAATGGTTAGTGGCATAATGCTGTCTGTTGACACAAGCTTCTGCCAGTGACCAATTACATATTAGTCACAGTTTCCATCAAACAGTAGCAGGCAGAGAATCTTAGCTCCACAGCTGGGTGTAATACACAACATGTTATAAATATAGCTACTCTGAGGTAGACAATTAATTTTAGTTAGTAAATTTAGCATTTTAGGGGACCTTTGGTGCCCTTAGAATGATTCAATCAAATACAGATGTATTGTGTATAGTGGAACTACCACATGAAATGTATATGAAAAATTTGAAAAAAAGTTACTGAACGTTTTTTGAATAAAAGGCAAAATGCGAAAATTTTCCAGTTTTGGGAACCTTTTTGGGGGCCATTACACATAAACAGACCATTCACACAAGATCACATAGTAATGCAAATAAAAAAACTCAAAAACAAAAAGGCATATTGTATTAATAATGTTATAAATGAATACTTAAAAACAGCCCCACAGAACTAATTATCATTATTGTTAAGATGTTTAACCTAGTTCTATTATTTGACATTGTGCCAACAGATTGGTGTATAGGGATCATTAAGCCTATATATACAAACAAAGCAGCAGACACTCTGACAGTGTGACTGCTGCCTGGCTAAATGGACGCAATGGTGCTTTGAAGTTAGTTCTTCTGCCAACTATCCTTTTCACACAAGCCTATAGGTTTAGTGGCTGCCAGCACACTATTGAGCCTAAACTACCATACAGGTGTGAACAATGTATTTGAACTTGAGCCACTAATTAACTGTCCACAGCAGTAGCAGAGCAGTTTTATAATAATAATAATCCACAAGTTAAGTGGCAGTGATCTTCCTTTTATCATTCATGTGATGTTTATTGTGAGCAGGGCAGACAAATGGTTATCATACATAAAAAAGAACATGTTTGCCTATCAATGGCATGTATTTCCTATTGTTGCCGTTTCTGACGGGTTCTGCCTGGCATAAATCAAACAACCCTGTAGGTAATTATTAATCAAATGTTTTTTGCAGAAACAGTTTCTGCCGGTATAAATCAAACAACCCTGTAGGTAATTATTAATCAAATGTGTTTTTGGTGAATCATAGTTACAGATCATTAAGGGTTATGATGGAAGTAAAATGTTTACAGGTTTACTGTTCACTTATTGTACCACGTCTTGCATTTAGAGGAATAATTATAATAAAAAATAAAATGTTGTGGCACATATTTTTTAATACATGCATTGATGAGAAACACGGAATTACTTTTCTGTGGCCTAAGAATAACTAATTTCAATTGACTTTCTGCTGATATAAACAACTACATAAAAATATATATCCATACAAGACACAGATTCCGCATGTGACAGATGTTTTGGGAAGGGGAATAGTGTTCTGTTTCTGATACAGCAGTGTGTTGACCCAAGCCTCTGCCAGTGACCAATTACAGATTAGTCACACTTCCCACCACCAGCCACAGTAACCCAAGCATCTGCCAGTAACCAATTACAGATTAGTCACACTTTCACCAGCCAGCCACAGTGAGGTGTGACAGATGTTGTGGGAAAAGGGATTAGTTGAACAAAAGGACTGGAAGCCTACTAGATCTGCTGCTACAGTAGACCATTTAGTTAGCAAATTTTGCATTTTAGGGGACCTTTGGAGCCCTTAGAATGATTGAATCAAATACAAATTTATTGTGTACAGTGGCACTACCACATGAAATGTCTATGCAAAATTAGAGAAAAAGTTGTTTGAGTTTTTGAAAAAAAGGCAAAATGTGAAAATTTACCAGTTTTGGGGTCCTTTTTGGGGGTCATTAGGTGCCCTTTAGAATGATTCAATCAAATATAGATTTATTGTGTACAGTGACACTACCACATCAAAAGTATATGCAAAATTAGAGAAAAAGATGCTGAACAGTTTTTAAAAAATAGGCAAAATGTTACATTTTTTACCAGTTTTTGGGTCCTTGGAGGCCCTAGGGAGCCCTTAAAATGATTCAATCAAATACAGATTTCTCATGCATAGTGGCAGTGCCCTAAGATGTCTATGCAAAATTAGAGAAAAAGTTGCTGAACAATTTCTGAGATACGGCAGCTAACGTCGGACGTCGGATGCAGATTAAAAATAGATGCTTGTAATGTAAATAATTAAATGAACATTTTAAATAAAACTATTTCTGTGTCGAGCTATTTTAGCAGAATGGGTGCAGAGTGATGGCAATAGTCCCTTGGACCTTCGGCCAAAGGACTAAAAAACAGTGTCAGGCTGTGTCAGCCTTCTTCTCATGTGATGTAGAAGTACAGCAAGGTGAAAACATGTCTCCTTTGTTATTTGCTATTTACCTAAATTTGGAACACTGTTAGTCATAATTATAAGGGACTTGACATGGCAGCTGGTGAAATTTACAACCTTAATGATGATGATGTAGACATTTTCTTGAAAATGTATGTTCTACTATATGCTGATGACACTAGAATGATTCAATCAAATACAGATTTCTTGTGTATAGCGGAACTATGTCAACTCTTCTAATGGTTGACATTTGGTTGTTTCAGATGTCAACTATATTGTGAATCTGTAATTATTAGTCTATATTGATACAATTGATTTACATAGTACCATGTCTATACAAGGCATGGCAAGTGTAAACAGAACAGTAGAATGCATTTCACATCAATAAAGTGTAAGATATTTTAGTTTCTGGCACAATACACAACACCTACTGTTGGGGGTGTTCTCAAAACCACATCACTAGATAATGTAAAATTTTTGCACTTTGGGGGTCCCTGAGGTACCCTTAGAATGATTCAATACAATACAAGTAAGATACATATATGCAAAATTATAAAAAAAAAGTTTTTGAAAAAATAGGCAAAATGTGACAAATTACCAGCTTTTTGGGCCCTTGGGGGTGCTATGGGGTCTTTAGAATGATTCAATTAAATACACCCTGGCAGCCCGCTGCACGCCTCATCACCCAAAGCTACACCAAACTCACCCAAAACACCACCTACTACTTTTAATTATTTACATTACAAGCATCCATATTTAGTCCTTTGGGCCGAAGGTCCAAGGGACTATTGCCATCACTCTGCGTCCGCCTATAGCTGCCGTATCTCAGAAACTGTTCAGCAATTTTTTTTCTAATTTTGCATAGACGTATCTTAGGGTACTGCTACTATGCACGAGAAGAGACAGTTTGTTATCGATTAACCATTCATTGACGGATTCCAGCTCCGAACGTAAGTTGCCTTTATTTCTGCTAAATCATCTCCCGAGGCAAGACTGAGTCGTCCGCATATAACAAAAGCTTGCATTTAACTGCAGCAGACATGTCATTTACATATAACAGGAAGAGTAGAGGCCCAAGTATTGAATCTTGTGGTACACCGCAAGTGATACCTTTTGTCCCAGACATTGTTCCATCGACATCGGTAACTTGTACCAACATATAGAGAGTTCATTTGCACCTACACCCTTAAGTTTCTTCAAAAGAATGGTGTGATTTACAGTATCAAAAGCTTTTTGCAAATCCAACAATACCATGCCAGTGTAATTGCCATTATCACATTTTTGTTTAATGTAACCGGTTAAGTGGATCAAGCATGTATCAGTGGAATACGATGACCGAAAACCAGATTGAAATTCATATAGTAGTTTAAAAAGTCACTTAGTTGATTGAAGACAGTTTTTTTAACACTTTATAAATTATACTTAAAATTGACATTGGTCTATAGTTCTCAACATCAGTCTTATTCTTCTTTTTATACAATGGAACAACCCTGGCCATCTTCAAGTCATCGGGGATATTTCCAGTAGTTATAGACAAGTTTATGATGTGAGTAAGAAGTTTTGCTATGACAGAAGAACCATCTTTGACACATCTAGCAGGGACTTCGTTTAAACCTGTTGCATTATTAGCGCTTATGCAATTTAATATATTGGATACTTGTTCTACAGTTACACTGACTAGACCAAACATATTATCAGAAACATTTTGTTTATGATAAAAATCAACAACGTGAGCTTGACCAAATCGACCAGAACATGATGGTAGCTTCTCAACGAGCGATGAAGCAATAGAAGTAAAATAATCATTAAAATATTCATCGACCTTCCGTTTATTAAAGCATACTTCATTTTCAATGTTCAGCCTAATACGTTTAGGTTTGGTTTTACATTTTGACGATGAGCCAGCCTCTTTCAAAATTTGCCACAGCTTTTTTTGGTCGATTTTGATTTTCATTTACAACATGTACATAATACTGAGATTTTCTTTTTTATATTTGACTTAATTTCTGTGATAGACAAACAGCTTGTAGTCCGATTGATTTGTTGACTTTCTAAATTTACGTAGCTAATTATCCGTTTGTCTGACTAAGTTAAGTATTTCGCTGGACATCCATCCAAGGTTGTGTTCTTTGTTTAACTCGAACCTCCTTATATGGGGCCAGTTTATTAAGAACTGCTAAAAAAGTTGATTTAAATTTGCCACATGCAATATCAACATTGTTACAACTTAATACAGCTGTCCAGTCTATGTCATCTAGATTGTGTAAGAACTGATCTTTATTATAATGTTTAGAGCAACGAATTTGAAATGTACTATGCTTGCTCACTGGGACTCTGATTACCTTTCTCGTACAATAAGTTATTAAATGGTCGCTAATCCCAACATTGAGAACACCTGACTGGCATATTTTATCTTGATCAGTTACTAGAATAAGGTGAATAGCAGATTCACTAACAATACATACTCTAGTAGGTTCTGCAATCAATTGCGTAAAGCCAAATGCACGTTCAAAATTGCACAGATCATTACCCATAACATTGTTTCTAGATGGCACCAAAACATTAGTATTCAAATCCCCAAGCAAAATGCATTCACTAAAATCGTTTCCTTCATTAAAGGACAATTCTAAAAGTTCGTAAAAGTTACATTGTCTCGGTGGCCTGTAACAGATCCCTGTCAGTATGGGACGAGTTTTAGGCAGGATGACGTCCGTCCACACAGTCTCCACGCCGTCGGTGAGTAAGTCTTGACGTGGGTTAAACGCAAGGTCGCTTCGGATATAAAGACATACACCACCTCCGTTCCGGTTGCGGTCATGACGGAGGACAGAATATCCTGGCAGTTCGACGTCCGAGTCCTCAACCGAGTCATCAAGTTACGTTTCACGTACACCAATCACTGCTGCCTTTGTTTTTGCAGCAAGTACATTTAGTTCATCCTGTTTAGGCAGTAAGCTTCTGGCGTTAAGGTGATAAAATGTAATCCTTTTCTTAGAAAACACTCGAATTGCTCGGAGTCAGTGTCAGATGGCGGGGTCGTGGTGTTGTTGTCGGAGGTCAGCTGTGGATCTTGCAAGGGTTGGTTGTCAGATGGAGAATCTGACATCACTGATTCGTCCAGAACATCGGCGCTGGCCACCGCCGCCAATGCACACTTATTACACACCAAAGTGGTGCACTCTCCTGCACTGACAGCATCCGCATACACGTCTGTTGGTATGCCACCACACTTTATATGTATCCATCTATCACACACATCACAGGCTTTGGAATGCTCTCCACCGTCGTTTTGGTGGGACGTAGATGTCTCTTCTACGTATAGCGCATATCTTCCGATGCGTACCCTGTATTGGGTTAAATCAATCGGCATCGTACAGAAGGAATAGTCCAATCGACTTGATTTCAGCTGGCACACCCGGTCAAGCGTGACGTGAAGCCAACGATCTCGTTGTTGTTGTCTCGCATGACTGCTCACTGCTTGTTAGTAACACATGTGCATCCAGAGAATGTCAAAACCGTAAAATCAGAAAAAAAGTCATACCAACTTACTAAGTACGTAGGCCGATAAAGTCCTGGTGCAACAGTTGAGGTATATGTGAAGAATTAGCGGTATGTCATGACTCAAACTTGTATAGTACATAGTATTTAGTGGAGCATATTTTAGGCGCAGCCACGGTGCAGCTTAGTCACGTGCATCATCCCTTCATCCCTATTCCCTCCTTCAATCTTATAATATCTGGGCTGTACGGATAAGCTGCTGTGAAGGACGAGCTACACGCCTTTCCTTCCGATACATATCCCAACACCCTCTTGAGGGTCGTAAACATCCGTTCCTACGTGTGCTCCAAAGTGAATATCCGTCTCTCAACAGTTGTTCTCGCTTACCGTTCCACACATGTTTACATACAAACATATATCGCTATTTCAGTTCCTTCCGTTCCCTTCCAGCTGTATATCGAAGACTTTGTTCTTCTGACACACCCAAATCATTGCCTTCTACTCGAGTCTTATTATCTGTCGAGTGTCGACATCTGGGGAGCATCTCCTTCCGCTGTCCAGGGTGGCACTACCCTTTAATAATAATGATAATGATATCGACATTTACACAGCGCCCGAATCCACTTGCTCTCGGGCGCTTTAAATAAAGCTACATAAATTAAATTAAACCATAAAATATAGATTATTTAAAAAAATAATAATGCAAAAGTGCTGATTTAAACATAATACAATAATTATAATACACACATGAATAAAACATTACGGATAAATCATTAGTATATAGCAATATCATTTAAACGAGAGCATGACTCGATCACGTCATTCGTACGCCAGTTTAAATATATGTGTTTTAAGCGTCTCTTGAAATAGCTAAGAGTGTTCAGTTGTCGTTCCACAGTATGTCCGCTGTCAGCTGAAACAACGTTCACCACAAGTTACAGTCCGAAGCACAGGTATGACGAGAAGTGACTTCTCCGTTGATCTTAAGGTACGAGTTGGTTGACGTTTCTGCACAATGTCAATCAAGTATGCCGGTGCCAATCCGTTGAGCATGTTATACGTACAGATGTTGGCTATTAAGCGTAGCCGGTATTTCACTGGCAGCCAATGTAGTTCACGTAACACAGGCGTTATGTGTTCGCTCTTGATTTCTCAGAATTTGCGTCGGAAATAGGGCACACTCAAATCACACCTAAGTTGTTTCGCGTAGCATCAACAGTTTCAATATTATGAGTAAAAATAGCGCATATCCAACACCAATACATATAGATGAGGTATAAAATGACAGCCAGATATATGTGTTTTTTTCTGTTGGTGTGCTTGAATTAGTCTATTCAACATTATCTCGTGACCTACGAAGCTGCATGTGACCACACCCAAATTGCACACAAGCAGACGTTCAAAAAAGACATATCAATGTCTTTCTGTTAATGGGCAAGAACATGAATGCAATTACTGGTCCAAATGACTCACACGTAAAAAAGTAGTCTTACGTTGCTAACACAATGAACCAATTCTATGTTGCTCTGATATTATGGAGCCGAGAAATTATGTTTAACGAAAGGGGTGGTAATCGCGAAAAACGCGAAAACGTGAAAATTGACACAATGTTCGTCTACCAATTTGACTGCCTACACATCGAAATATCAATCGCCATATTAACAATCATTATGTTCTTATTTAATTATTCAACTAATCCGAAGTGTTTACCGATAATAATAGGAATATTTACGACTAGCTATCCCGTTTAAGCGCAGAATATTGGCGTCAGTGTTGCGTGCAACAGCACAACTTTTGCGGCTCCTTCTCAAGTCGGCACGAACACAGATATTCATGTAAGTACAAATGCGCCTATATTTCGTGCACAAATTGTTATTGTTGTGAAAAAGTATGTTTGTAATCTAATATATCAACCTTTAATAAAATACGTACATGGCAAGAACGATGTGCTTAATTTGCATGCCAACAAGGTAGACGATATTTTGAAAATACACTAGGCCTAAATTTTCTTCAAACGTCTTCTCGTGCGCAATTTGGGTTGGTTATATACATATTCGTAGATCATGATATTATGTCGACAAAACTAATTCAAGCATTCCTACAAAATAATCATATATCAGGCTTTTACATCATACCTCATTTATATGTACCGGTGGTGGATACGCGCTATTTTTACTCACAATATTGATGGTATTGAATATGATGTGACGCGAAACAACTTAAGTGTGATTTGAGGGTGCCCCACTTCCGGTGCAAATTTTGAGAAATCTTCCAAGTAGAATTGTGCAAGAATTGGATATTCGGATTCTACGTAAATTTTACCCCATCCAGAGTCCACCCTCAGACCTTTTGGCAAATAAAACGTAAATAAAACCCTCCTGGCTCTTGGACTACTTGTTCCGACGGACGTTCAAACTGAACTGTTCTCATACACTCGGTTCGGCTACTTCACTGTACACTTTGTTTTCTTTATACGATACTTCCATCGTGTTGTTATTAGTATTCCTCTGGGAATTATGTCGTACGTTTCTTGCGTATCTGCACATCCAAAATTATATCATCCAATCTCACTTCTACAATTCGTTTCAAAGTGAACACCCTAGATGCCAAGCACCTATTTCCGACCTATCCTCTTGAGCGAATAAAATGGAATTCGTATACAAATACAACAATCGTAACAGTGGAGTTAGTGAGGCACCTTAACAATTTGATGGGGACAGACCGGATCAAAGCAACACGTTTTTTGGTGCTTCCTTGATCAAAAAGGTTTCTCTTTTTGATCGGAGTCAGCAATTTTTTTGGGTTGGTCCATTTACCATGACATATGTTTCAGACCGGACAGACGTAAACATTTTGGGCTGTTTCCTACAAAACTGATATTTCTTTTTTGTCATTAGCGTCAGCACATTTTTAGGTGGGTCCGTACGTTTTCACTCCCCCAGTGAACCGATATATGCCGTCTTACTACATGTTTTCACGAGATAAGGGAAAATCCGGCTGAATCTAAAGCACCACGTTTGTGTTGCTCCTTCAATAATAAACTTTCACTTTTTGATCGGTGTCAGTACAAATTCGGGGGACCATAATTGTTCACCCCACTAAAATTATCAATGTCATTTTGCTGAATTTGTTTCACGGATGTGTGAGGAACCGGAACAAAGCACCATATTTTTCCTATTTCCTTGAATACGCTTTCACTTTTGAATCGAAGTCAACTTATTTTGGGTGCGTTCATGGGCCCGAATTATCAGAGTTTGAGAAAACATATCTTCCTGAAGTTAAGGAAAGCCAGCATCACGAGGAAACTAAACTCATCAATACCCTCCCTCCTTCCCATCTCCTTTCCACAACCAACATCACCACATTTGAATATTGTAAAGACATGTTCACTGCTAATAAAAAATTATCATCTAGACCAAAGAGACAAAGAAAGGCATCGCAACGCCTTACTTACTCAATAAATAATATCCCCCAAAATTATGTCTGTAACATACAAATTAAACAAACTAATATAATATACTAACGCCTTTGTGTCAGACATACAATACCATAATTGCTTCAAAAAAACTTTATTCGTCAAATTGCCATGGAAAACATTAACACCCATTCGTACACAGAATGTAATATTGATAACTGCTTCATCTGCAAACAGAATACGCCAACTGAAACATAGAAATGTATGATATATGCCTTTGTCATCATTAACATGGCTAATGGCGTTAATTAATAGCTCTGTAATATACTACATATTAATTCAGTAATACTACCGCTTTTCTCATTGTTAAAACGGTATTTCGGTTCCTAACAATACAATCAGTAAATTACAAATTGGAACTAATGTATTACTTTTTTAAACCTATCATTTTGGATACTACTTTTTATATTGTATTTTAATTATTATTGTGTTGCTAATACAGTGTAAAGTGTATTTCTCTCTCGTATTTCTTTTTTCTGCAATCATAATATGAATATTTCTTTTGTTGTACATTATATTCACGCTTACACAAATGTTAAAACGTATTCACTTTGTTTGCACACTAATGTGTAGTATTCATTTTGTTAGCACTAGTAGCACAGTTATATTTGTTAACGAAGTGTGAAACTTCATATTTGTTTATATAAGTACACAGTATTCAATAAACACCAGTATAATGACTCCTGCACCGTATGTGCTCATACTCATAGGGAGACTTGTACGATAGCGATCTCTCAGGTCTTAGTGCAGGCCTCCCTGGATCATATTCCACGCTGCATGTACATGCATGATGATGTAACCAAATAAATTCATTGTTCACTGTTTATTGTTCACTGATGAATATGCAGACACTATTGTTATCAGTTTTTACGATTTAGCCGAGGTGCAATACGACGTCTGCATTCTTCAGCAATGTTTGGAAGACAGCATGGAAAGCCTAGAATGCACACCACGAGGTGGCCAACGCATTAGCACTGAAACCACACATCCATTTGGATCTGGTTTCGCGACAGTTCAAATCATGGAACACTTCACCGTTGTACTCTGTGACTAGAGTAGCAAGCTGGTCTCCGTTATCGACACAATGAGAACGTTATCCTGCCAAAGGAATAATGACATGAAGGTATTCCACCAACTCAGTATGCTCTGGAGTAGTATCGAAAGCGCGTAGCATACCAAGCTTTTATCTGGTTGACCAGTACAGTGGTCCAATAGCAGACACCCACTGCAGATGGATGGGTCTGGACATGGGACGTGAAGAGTCTGCCACGACACCCTGCGGGTAGACTGGATAATGATGCAAGTGCTGTAAAAGGCATAATTGCTTAGTATCTTATGGCACAAAGGTGTATTACATGAGAAACAAAGGAAATGGTGAAGATCTACACATTATGAATCTATAAGTTTTGTCTGTTAGACTTACCGTTTCCAAATAATATATGTACATATATGGCATGATGTACTGAAATATGGCAAAATCCAATTGAACGGCGTATATCGGCTCAAGGGAGGGGGCAAATTATGGACCCACCCACACAAATAGCTGACTCCTAACAAAAAATCAAAGCTGATAGCTTGTGGAATCAGAGAAACGTTGTTCGTGATGTAAGCCAGTCTGTACCCATATCAAATGGAGAAATGAAGTAAAACGACCGATCTTTTAATTCATTAGGGGTGAAATATAATGGTCCCACAAAAGAATTGTTCTGAATCCATTCAAAAAGCTAAAGTTAATAAACAAAGGATGCAGGGAAAACATTTGATGAAGTTAACTTGATTGTATCCATATCCAATGAAACAATGTGAAAAACGGCAGATTTTGGTTGATAAGGGGTGAAAAATAATGGACCAACCCAAACAATGTTCCGACTCCGATCAAAAAATTAATAACAAAAGTAAGCAGAGAAAGAAGTTTGGTGACGTTACCCGGATTGTATCCATATCCAATTAATGATATCCATTTTGTTTGATAGGGGTGCAAAAATAATGGACCCACCCAAAATAAACTCCGATCAAAAATTTAAAGCTACCAACCTAAGGAAGCTGTGGCAAAAATGTTGTGCTTTTATCAGGTATGTCCCCATATCCCCCAAAAATGTCGCTAAGGTACTTAACTAAGTAGTTCGGATCATTTCAAAAAATAACTTAATTAATAAGACAGACCATTTATTGTGAACAGTAGGTTTGGATTAATAAATAAATAAAATTAAAACACACGTTCCGTCTTTCTAGCTTTCTCCTTCTTGCCCCACAATTTCGTCAGATGTTTTATGTGTTACCCCCTCCCCTACCTCCCACCCAATACACCCGGCCTTGGAATTGAGACGAACATAATGCGTTGCCAATTCAGGCCGCGCAACTTGATGCGGAAAAGTTCGTCCGCACACAAGGTGGGGATGTAAGCGATAACACTCAAGACTTGAAGACATACAATTAGGGGCGTTAGAATGTGACAAGCACATCAACGTCGTAGAACTGTCACGAAGGACAACCAACCGGGTTTATATATCCAATCCACTTAGCATGAACTATGTGTGTGTGTGCGGGCGGGCGTGCGGGCGTGCGGGCGTGCGGGCGGGCGTACGTACTTGCGTGCCTGTGTTGGACGGAGATGAAAGAGAGGGACGGAACAATATGGAGATGTATGCTGCCATCTAGTGATTGCTTCGAGAACAAACTCTGTTGCGTTGATTATCTTAGTATTTCGTAGAGCTGTGAAACAAAACAACGGTAAACATTGGTGTGTTTGTGGGGCTATTACGTCCCCTATTGTGCCAATACATTTTAGAGCGGAAAACTAATGTATGACTAATCTCGTCACTTGCTACCACAGATAACACATATATCACCGTCATGCCAACCTTCAGTGATCCACACCTGTAAGACTATGGGCAAATATCCATAAGACATCCATAAGCGAGCTGCAAGTATAGCGAAAGGACAATAGAGCTTATATCTAATATACCGGCTTTAACAACAATAACACTTGTTCACACAACTCTCTCTATTGATATTGATATTCACTTGTCAGACAGGTGCTCGAGCTTATTCTCATAGCACGCGTGCTTTGCGTTGCGGAGCATCGCCGGCGACACGTCTAACTGATGACAGCAGCTGTCAAAGCTAAGTTTGCATTGTAGGTATGATGTGATTGTTTCTGGATGTAGGTTGCTGCAAGAGTCTGTGTGTATTTTTCTTAGCATGGAGAATGTCCGTTCCGAGTCAGCATTGCTGTGGGGCAGGTTGAGTAGTGCAGTGTAAACGGTTGCGAGGGTGGGAAAGCGCACTTCCCCCATTGCCGTATTCATCGCCATCAAGTCCCCCCATATGTGACCATGTCGCCGCTGATGGCCGTCCAATGCTGTGACGACAGCATCGTCTTCTAAAAGCTGGAAGTCTTCAAATTCATCCTTTTCAGTCGTTTTCGTCCTCTTAGTGTTACACTTGAATCGCTTAGGGCAAGGTCGGTAAACTGGTCCGCCAAAAGTGCGGGCAGGTTGTGCTCGGCCATAAAGAACGAAAACAATACCTCCGGCGTCCTCCGCTTCTGTGGTCGAGTCGGCGAAGTCCGTAGACTTAGGCTTGAAAAAGCTGATTACCTGCGAACACTTTTAAAGTTCAGTTGTCGCGCGTGCGTCTTGGATTGAATGTGCTCGAGCACGTCGTACACGCCGGCGGCGGCCAGTTTAATATCTCGACAACAGACAATCCACCTTGTGTGGTTGCTCCCTAACTTGCTTTCACCGATGATGCCTTTAAACAGGCCATTCCAACTGGACTGATACGTCCCGGTATACTGCTTATGTTTTCGCTTCTTCGCCGGTGTCTCCATCTTCTTCAAAATCTACACGCGGTATGAATTCTCGCCAGTTGGTTTGCTTCGCATGCTCAAAAGGTATCTGCAGTGCAATCTGGGATATATTCTTCGCATCTCGCGAGACTTCGATTAGCGCACTGAACTAGTTCCGCTAAAATGATCGAGACAAATGGTCGTTTCTCGATTCAGGAAGGATCGTTTAGTTAGGCGATAACGAGTCATATAATAATAATAATAAAACAATTAAATACATGAAAACGCGTGCTACCCGTAAGGAATTTGTCCTACGCCCGTAAGACCGTCAAATCTGAGAAAATCCGTAAGAGTTGGTATGTAGGCATATATGCAAACCACGGGACATGCAGTTTTGAAATGTGCAACGAAACATACGATTTCGTAAATGTGCAACGAAACATAAATATACATATCCGTCTCTGTATTCGTTTTGCCTATGGTATTAGTGAGTTACACGATATTGTATCGTTCATATTTTTGTTTAATAACGTTCACTATTTTATTTTATTACAAGCCACCAATCACATTCCTGGTCGTCCTCGTTTTTCTTTGCCTTCCGTTTTGATGACAACCGCATTCTTCGCTGACCGTTATCACATTAGCTCCACGTGTCCATCCCAAATTATCCATTTCCTCACTTCTTCTTCTTCTTCACATCAACCTCTTCTGTCAGTTCTCGATTGTATACTTGTCCATACTTTTCACTCCCGCGAGAAGACGATCTCGATGTACCAGAGTGGAATTTTTGATTGTCGGTTTCATGAGAGGAATTACTTTCTATCTTCGGTGGATTGTCGTTGGCAATATACTTTCGTACAAAAAAGCTTTTCAAACCTTTCATTGATGGAAATATGTTTGAGTAATTCAAGTATACATATACCTACTCGTACTGCCCTGCCTAGGTAGGTCTCTATCGAACCCCTCCCAGGGTATACTCCCAGTACCCTGAATCGTTGTCACCGCCGCCGCCGTCCCCACTCCGTCTCTGTCGCCATCTCCGTCGTCGTCATCTTCGACATCCCATTTCACTTTTAAACTGAAGAGCACTTTTTTGTATTTTTTCTGGGCGGCAAATGCCCCCCTGCTCCCCCGCTATCTACGGCACTGCCCTCTCGATCTCATTCTCCGTCCACCTCTCCATCTCCATCTCCGTCTCCATTTGTCTCTCCATCTCCCTCTCCTTCGTCGTCGCCATTTTCGTCTCTGTCACCGTCTCCGCTTGCCTTTCCCTCTCAATCTCAAACTACGCCTCCTTCTCAGTCTCCGTTTCTGTCGCCGTCGTCGCCGCCGCAGCCGGTCAGAATGAGAGGGAGATATGAAACAGGGAGAGAGGGAAGATGTGAAGGGAGAAAAGAGATGGATATGTTGAGGGAAGGAATGGCATAAGAAAACAGGGAGACGAGGAGAAAGGGGGTGATAGGGAAGGAGATAGGGAAAGGGAGGTATATCTAGGTCGACATTTAGGATATAAAGGGATTGAGGGAGATTAGGCGAGAGCGGGAAATGGAACTTGTGGGTATGGGTGAAGAGGGGGAGGCAGAGAGAGAGAGAGAGAAAGAGAGAGGAGAGAGACACGGAGGGAGGTAAGAAAGAGAGAGGGATAATATAGGGACGGATATGGAAAGATGTGGAGAGGGGATTTAGGGAAGGAGAGAGAACGGGGGAGAAAGCGGTAGACACGGAAGGACAGTCAGGGCGACGGAGAGACATGGGGAGGAAGGGAGTGTTGAGGGGTGGAAGGTGAAGGGGAATTAGAGATGGTCTGAAACTGAAATATGGGGAGAGGACGAGCAGAGAAGTCAGTGACAGGGAGAAAGGGAGAAAGAGACAAGTAGAAATGGAAGGAAAAGAGCGCGAGAGAGGGAAATGTGGAATGAGTGACAGGCAAACAGACGGACGGACGGACGGACGGACGGACATATGTTTTATTTGGCCCAAAATAAGTATACAGTCACAAAAGTACTGAGTATATAATTATAAATAATAACGTAAGAACGTAAGCTGCGCAGTTGCAAGCCAACTTTGTTCAAGTCCCTGTTCAGCATCGTTGGCAATACCACCCGAGGTCGCCCACAAAAGCCGCCGTTGTCAGGTTTGAATTACTCTTCAATGGCAAGTTGAGCAGGGACAACCGTAGCACGTGTCCGAAGAGTCGCCACCGGGCTTTTCGGACCAACCGGCTCATCGGCTCTCACTGACATCGACGATATAAGGTTTCTGTAGTCATCTTCTGTGGGTATTGA
This sequence comes from Paraescarpia echinospica, assembly GCA_020002185.1. Taxonomy (NCBI): domain Eukaryota; kingdom Metazoa; phylum Annelida; class Polychaeta; order Sabellida; family Siboglinidae; genus Paraescarpia; species Paraescarpia echinospica. Next base: position 17,527,365 of record CM034539.1, on the reverse strand, counting down.
ACACCGATTATCTGAGGCAAATGACGGCGGTGGTATTAATCCAGTCGGTTTAACTCCGTTTGAGTCAGACAGGTGCCCATGTTGTAGGTCAGCACTGCCAGAACGAATGATGCATAGAGGCGGAGCCGTAGCTTCAAACTGATCTGATTCCGCGTAAACCAGAATGTCCACAGCTTCCGAAATGCTACATTTGCCAACTGTTTACAGCGTGCGACATCCTCTGCGTCTCCCAGTAGTGATCCTAGCTTCTTTGTCATCCGATATTCGGTCGGTGTGTCTCTGGACAGATGTTCTTTCGGTTTGGGAATCGTTGATGGTGAGGAACCATTCTGCCAAGCTGCGTGGGGCAATTTCTTTAATTCGGTCCAGGAAAATTCGGGAATAACTGACAAAGTCTGTGCCATCTGCATATTCAAATGTCTAGTGGCAGGTCGATGTCAGTAACTGGTCGTTGAGGCAGCTGTGCCCGCAGAACACTCATGGTTTCAATAACCAGTTTTATATATTATGTAAACGAAACGCATGACATAGAATTATTGAGCTCTTTTGGTTACTCGAGTTACATTTTGAGAGGGTTTATCTGGACAGGAGCAACAACTCGGGAATGTACTCAAGTCACATTCCACTAGTTAAGCAAAGTTGTACCCTTTCAAGTTGATGAATGAAATCCTTTAACGCGCAACAGTATTGGTTGTCGAGATCAGCGGTTCACCAGAAGATCAGCAGTAAGCGACATAAAATGAGTGGCTAATTATTTATTAGTCCCGATTATGTGCAGTGTTGTGCGCGTCTCAGTTTCCACTCTTTATTGTAAAAGGTGCGTATTCCTCGGACCACTTCAGAAGTCATCGGCTTGGTGGCAGAGCATACTGGTCCCAATCTTCAAGGGAAAAGGTGACATGCAGGGGTGTAAGAACTACTGAGGGATCAAACTCCTGACTCACACTTATAAGATATGGGAGAGAGTCATAGACAAGAGGATGAGAGAATGCACAGACATACATGAAAGTAATTTTGGGTTTATGCCAGGCAGGAGTACCACAGATGCGCTTTTCGTTATCAAACAAACAATAGCGAAACACAGGGAGGGACAGAAGGACATCAGAGTGGTATTTATAGACCTGGAGAAAGTATATGATCGGGTACCAAGGGAGGAGATATGGAGATGTGCGAGAGAAAGGAATGTACCGGAAAAATACACCAGGCTGATACTGGATATGTACCGGGGGTGTGAGACAAAGGTGCGCAGTGTGGCTGGTGAAGGCAGCAATTTTGGCGTTAGTCCAGTCAATCTATGGTTCAACCTCAAACAAATTGCAATAGAAAGTTTTGTGGCATTTTTAGATTCTATTGTATGCTTGTGTTACCAGAAAAAAATCCACCAACATCCACTTGGTGGAACATTGTAATTTTCGCATATTGCCAACTGGTCGTAGGTCTCACTGAAATTTAGGTGGGGTACACGTTATTCATGTAGCTTAATTTATTTTATATGATAATACTATGACGATGGTGTATATCATTGGAAATGTAATGCATTTAGCTGTGTAACGGACCTAACACGTATCATTGCAATTACTATTAAGGTCAGAATCGTATGCTAAACACATTTACAAATTATTGCAATTTACATGTACCCCGATTTTCGGCCTAGTCCAGTCAATCTATGGTTTAACCTCAAACAAATTGTAATAACAATCATTATGGCGTTTTTAGTTAGTACTACATGTCTGCATTATTATATAAAAAGTCCACAGAAATTCACGTGGTGAACATTTTCATTTCTGACGATAATGACAAGTGTTCGAAAGTCGCTGCCGGTCATTTTTGTTATAGCAAAATCTAGGGAAAGGCGTTATTTAAGCTGAGTATTCTATATTCTTTGCGCAATTTATCACATGATGTACACCATTGGAAGGGGTATAGATAGATTCATACAAAGATATTCGTCAAGTTTAATTCCATTTAGTAATAACATGAAAATAATTGTCTAAACACCGTGAAGCCCGAATTTTACCCGCCATGGGGAGTAGCTTTGGGATCATCCGAATATTGCTTACATATATAGTCATAAACTTGTTTATTTCAACACAGTTTATGTACTTAGCTACTGTTTCTAAATAGTAACAACGTTTTCATGAATATGTTAGTATGTTTTTTATTTGGTTGATATTTTAACTCAAGTACTTATTCAAATATCAGTTATCTTCACCCAAGCCATACGCTATAAACGTTCAAACACTGCTGTCGTTGAAAACTTTCACGGAGATGTTAGTTGCCATTTGACCCACCGCGCACACACAGAAGTACACTCAAGCCTGTTCTTTCCGCAACTACATCGCAACGGATTGTAGCTTGTCTTGTCAAAGCCAACAGCTCACTCGGTCGCCTGCTGAAATGTACTCGTATGGCAGAATCACTCGCTGCGTTTGTCAACAAAGATACAAGTATACAAGGCTGTCGTCGTCACTACCCTTTTGTATGGGACAGAGGCGTGGAGAGATCGAGCTGCACAGGACTTTGAGCGTTCCAGAACAGAAGCGGACGGGGATAAGCGTAGTCAGAGGAAAGAATCTGCGTATCAGGCACCTTCAGGCCAAGTAAACCTTTGCCCAACCTGCTCCAGAGCCTGCAAATCCAGGATGGGCCTCTGCAGCCACCAGAATGCGTACCGCGCCCCCCCAGGGACGGGGATTTTCCCACTGATCTTCACAAGCGAACAATCTGCCCCGCACAACGGATGACCGACAGCAAATGGGCTGGTACTGCTGGGAGGTCAGTCATCTTTGGAACATGGTACTTGTCTTTAATAATCCAGTTCTAGTACGTGGCTTTTAGAGTTTTCTTGGATCCTTTGTACTGTTGGTTCTGAGAGTTGATCCTGAGGCTGTGATAGTGGGCAGCAGTTGAAGTACGGGGTAGATTTATCCCTGTGCGTAATCTGCGCTTGCACACAATAGCCTGTTCTCCTGCAGTAAACAATTCTTCAACTGTTGCTATGGTATAATATTTAGCCCACAGCTGGGCCCAGATATTTTAACAAATCGGTGTCTTCACCAATGAAGATAGAGTCGATGTTGTCTGATGAGGTCAGTGATGTCATACGATCATTAGATTGGCGTCCTCTGCATGAAAACAACAGCACCCAGCTTTCTCAAGCTCAGTAAGTTGATGAATATGTGCTTGTTTTCTCTGTTGGCCAAAAAACTCCTCCTTTAGGTGGAGGGCACTGCTGATCAACCGCCTTCCACAGCATCATCTGAAGATGTGCCCTCTGTACATAATCTGTGGGAGGCAACGCCATGATGCACACTGGCTTCCCATTCTTTTTCCCACGCTGATCAGCAAGGTCCTCCTCATTTGGACATTCACCTCCCACGCAGTTTGTGTGGGAGGTGAAGGACGGTACCCAACTTTGACATTGGTCCCTCGGATCCTCCAACTCTGACTGAAGTCACAAGCTGTGATTGCAAAGCAGAGAGCAAGACATGCAGCACTGACGGTTGCAGTTGCCTCGGCAATACTATCTCATGTGCCATCTATTGCATGTGTACAGCTGGCGATGGGTGTTGTAACCCTCTCACAATTGGGGACGATGCGTATGTAATATATTTGAAATCATCGCACCTGAAAATCGTTCTTTTGGCATCAACATTATGGCTCTGGGTAATGTAGGTCTTTAGTTACAGCGATAGTTGGTTTTGATGGGCGCCATCTTTAAAAAATGGCGGATATATGAATGTTAGCAAAGGTCATGTGTAACATATTTGAAATTGCTGACCACAATTATACACACCAACATCGACACGATGACTTAATTGTGACATAATTGGTAACATATTGTGAAATTTGTTTTCACGACCGCCATATTTACAAATGGTGGATCCAAAAGTCGGAGAAGGCCAAACGTAAAATATTTGAAACCTCTGACCTCTAAAATCCATGTTTGACACCAAAATTAGGTTTGTAGGTGACGCAGTTGTTAAGATATGCGGAAATGTTATTTAGCGGCCATTTTATAAAATCGCTGCCATTTCTCTAAAAAGAAAAATTGCCACCTCAGATTTTCTGTTGACTGAAACACTGTAGATAATATTCGTGCAAAAAAATTGCTTTTGGCAAGCAAATTGCACGGGAAGACATGGTACACTGCACTATATTGAGAATTTTAATAGACACTTGTATGCATGCAACCACTGTCAACTATATGGATTGACAACTATTTATCCTATGTTGTGCTACAATATTACAATGAGATTCAATGTGTTTTCTGTCGTGCTGTTATTATTATTTTAGGGGCATAGACAATAGATGCGAATCAAAGTAATTGGAGATATGAAAAAAATTGCGTTAGATTTATTATTTTATTAAATTGCAAATGGACTAAGTCAACGTTAAATCGCAACGGTACTCCCCCATAGCGGCTAAAAATCGGGGTTCACTGTGTTTAAAAACGATTGTCCACATTAATATTGAACGAATTTATACTTATTACATATCGCTGGGTAGATTAATCCATTATCTTGCCAACTTATACAAAATGTTTATGAAATGTGCAAAGAAAATATATATCATAGTCTAAATACCGCCTACCCCAACATGTCAATAAGCCAAAACGTCACTGGCAGCGTCTTTTGACTACTTGTCATTGTCGTCAAAAATGACAATGTTCCACCACATGGATTTCGGTGGACTTGTTTCTATTAATGTAGACATACGGTACTACCTAAAACACTGTCATAATTACTATTGCAATTTGTTTGAGGTTGACCCTCTTTTGGGCAGAGTGACTGGACTACGTAGAGGTTGGGTTGTATCGAGTCCATACCTGTTCATCATATTGATGGACGTCTTGACGGAGAAGGTGAGAAAAGATGCACCAGAATCAATGATGTTCGCAGATGACATTGTGCTGTATGAAGGAAAGGAGGTAGACATGGTAGGAGGTAAGGAGTCCAATTCATGGACTTCATGTTCAAACGGAATGAGGAGATAGGCAGACCAACTAAAGATACTAGGAGACGAGTTGGAAAAAGTGACACATTTCAAATATCTAGGGTCAGTCGTGGAAGAGACAGGAGGCATGGAAACGGAGATCAAACAGAGAATGAGGGTAGCTTGGAGAAATTGGAAGAAATGCAGTGGAGTGTTGTGCGACAGGAGGATGCCAGTGAAGTTGAAGGGGAAGATCTATAAAACAATTGTCAGGCCAGCAATGCTGTACGAGACAGAGACTTGGGCATCAACGAAAGGACAAGAAGCAAGGATAGAGATGAATGAGATGAGGATGCTGAGGTGGATGCGTGGAGTAACAAAGAAAGATAAGACCCGAAACGAATACTTTAGAGGGGCAACGAGAGTGACACAAGCATCCAAAAACATAACAGAGAAACGACTGAAATGGTATGGGCATGTGATGAGAAGGGAAGAGCACATAGTGAGAAGAGTGCTAAATGCAGAGATACCAGGAAGACGAAGGAGAGGACGACCGAAGACCAGATGGAAAGACACGTGCAGAAGAGACATGGAAATCGTGGGTCTGAATGCAGATGTGGTGATGGACAGGGCGACATGGAGAAAGAAAATTACCAGCCATACCTACGACCCCAGATGACGGGAAAAGTCAGAGAAGAATAAGATTGTAACAAGTGCGTATTGTGGTGTAACAATTTATATGCCTTTCATAATGAGCAATAAGTTTTGATGCGCTACATATAGTGTGCGCTGAACACAAAGAATACATTCCCATAAGCCAAAGCTAATGGCCAATATACCAATACACAGCGCTGTAACAACAAATAAAGCTACATGATCTTATAACGTTTTAGAAAAAAAATGATATTTCATTATATAACTTTGTATGTAACAATTTAAGTAACTGTGCTAAATACACCGACAATTATCACAGTTTCTTGATAACGAATAATATACCCTGCAAAGTCCGTTGACAGAATGCATGGGCCCGAATTAATATACACGTCGTAATAAGTCTGTAGCGAAATTAAATAGTCTTTTCAAATGTTTTATTAGTACATTAATAATTGATCAGATGGTATTTTTAGCTGGGATATTGCCAAATAATGTGAGTATATAAGTAGTTATATTTGCAAGCATTTATTTACCCGCTAGGAAAGTGCGCAACACCGGTTTTATGATAAAATCATCAACAATCTGATAAAATGACTGTCGTCACTGCATATTCGTCTGAAGTATTTCACAGCGCTCGAGGTGTGGAAAGCAACGACACTTTTACAACTGTTTGAGTCAACGCACTAACCCAAACATGTACCGATAACAACCGTCTTCGGTTCTAGGTGTATCCAGCATGTGACTGTCCCCATTCATTGCCATAGCATGTGATAGTTTCGGGTAATTAGTTGATTGATTTAACATCGATTTTGTGCATTAAGGACGGCTGCAGAAACTTACGCACAGCGACCCGAAATGCATGGGCGTTCCCAGGAACTGTGGGGTGCAGTATTCTAGCAGTGTCCAGCTTGTCGGCACATATTACAATTAAGTGAAAGGAAATACCACAGTGTTTCTCATAAAATAAGAACTTATTTGAGAACAGCCGTGATATATGAATGAGTTTCGATATTACAATAAGTAATTTTTGAAATAATAATTCGCAAACGCAAAAATATTAACCTTCTTTGAAAAGTCGTAATATTGTTTTGTTGTTAGGTCGCCAGTAGTAGTTTAGTGTTCAAATGTTATCTAAGTTTAATCGGGCTAGCATAGGTATGTATGTATGCGGATATGTTAACGTTTTCCTCACAAACGGCTTGCACTTCGGGCGCCGAATTTTCAAGGATTAATCTACGACCCCACGGATGTAACGTTCAGAGGTGTGTCTGAATAAAAGTTGTTATTCGCAGCAATGCGCAACTGGGGCAAAACAACTGTATTGCCATTAAAGCTACTACTGTCACTTCGTTTTTTGGACTGAGTCTATTTTGTGGTAAAAAATGGCTATATTCTAAAAGCGGCACACTTAAACACTTATTTTACAAGACGCTCACGCTTTTGGGTCAGCAGGTTAAATACTGTTGGAATGCAGTAAGAAAACTACTTTATATATTAAAACAAGCTTCGGACCAATTTAATAGAGATGATTCCCAGATTAAACAACGCGCACGACTATCACTTATGATATACAAAGTCATCTCGTCAGAGGACGGGTATGTTTGCTAATATTTTTAACACATGTATTTGACGTTTCCTCATTGTTATCAGTGTAGTTACTGTAGGCCTGTCTTCATTTTATGTTTCCTCCCTGTTATCAGTGTAGTTACTGTAGGCCTATCTTCATTTTATGTTTCCTTCCTGTTATCGGTGTAGTTACTGTAGGCCTGTCTTCATTTTATGTTTCCTCCCTGTTATCGGTGTAGTTACTGTAGGCCTGTCTTCATTTTATGTTTCCTCCCTGTTATCGGTGTAGTTACTGTAGGCCTGTCTTCATTTTATGTTTCCTCCCTGTTATCAGTGTAGTTACTGTAGGCCTGTCTTCATTTTACGTTTCCTCCCTGTTATCAGTGTAGTTACTGTAGGCCTGTCTTCATTTTACGTTTCCTCCCTGTTATCAGTGTAGTTACTGTAGGCCTGTCTTCATGTTATGTTTCCTCCCTGATATCAGTGTAGTTACTGTAGGCCTGTCTTCATGTTACGTTTTCTTCCTGTTATCAGTGTAGTTAAAGTAGGCCTGTCTTAATTTTACTTTTCCTCCCTGTTATCAGTGTAGCTAATGTAGGCCTGTCTTCATTTTACGTCTTCTTCCTGTTATCGGTGTAGTTACTGTAGGCCGGTCTTCATTTTACGTTTCCTCCCTGATATCGGTGTATAGTTATTGTAGGCTTGTCTTCATTTTACGTTTCCTCCCTGTTATCGTTATAGTTACTGTAGGCCTGTCTTCATCTTACGTTTCCTCCCTGTTATAGGTGTAGTTATGTAGGCCTGTCTTCATTTTACGTTTCCTCCCTGTTATCGGTGTAGTTACTGTAGGCCTGTCTTCATTTTACGTTTCCTCCCTGTTATCGGTGTAGTTACTGTAGGCCTGTCTTCATTTTACGTTTCCTCCCTGTTATCAGTGTAGTTACTGTAAGCCTGTCTTCATTTTAGGTTTCTTCCCTGTTATCAGTGTAATTACTGTAGGCCTGTCGTCATGTTACGTTTCCTCCCTGTTATCGGTGTAGTTACTGTAGGCCTGTCTTCATTTTATGTTTCTTCCTTGTTATCGGTGTAGTTACTGTAGGCCTGTCTTCATTTTGCGTTTTCTTCCTGTTATCAGTGTAGTTACTGTAGGCCTGTCTTCATTTTACGTTTCCTCCCTGTTATCGGTGTATATACTGTAGGCCTGTCTTCATTTTGTTTCCTTCCTGTTATCAGTGTAGTTACTGGAGGCCTTTCTTCATTTTACGTTTCCTCTTTGTTATCAGTGTAATTACTGTAGGCCTGTCTTCATTTTATGTTTCCTCCCTGTTATCAGTGTAGTTACTGTAGGCCTGTCTTCATTTTATGTTTCCTCCCTGTTATCGGTGTAGTTACTGTAGGCCTGTCTTCATTTTATGTTTCCTTCCTGTTATCAGTGTAGTTACTGTAGGCCTGTCTTCATTTTATGTTTCCTCCCTGTTATCAGTGTAGTTACTGTAGGCCTGTCTCATTTTATGTTTCCTCCCTGTTATCGGTGTAGTTACCAGGCCTGTCTTCATTTTATGTTTTTCCTCCTGTTATCGGCGTGTAGTTACTGTAGGCCTGTCTTCATTTTATGTTTCCTCCTGCTATCGGTGTAGTTACTGTACGCCTGTCTTCATTTTATGTTTCCTCCTCTGTTATCGGTAGAAGTTACTGTAGGCCTGTTCATGTTATGTTTCTCCCCTGTTATCGGTGGTAGTTACTGTAGGCCTGTCTTCATTTTATGTTTCCTCCCTGTTATCAGTGTAGTTACTGTAGGCCTGTCTTCATTTTACGTTTCCTCCCTGTTATCAGTGTAGTTACTGTAGGCCTGTCTTCATTTTATGTTTCCTCCCTGTTATTGGTGTAGTTACTGTAGGCCTGTCTTCATTTTATGTTTCCTTCCTGTTATCGGTGTAGTTACTGTAGGCCTGTCTTCATTTTATGTTTCCTCCCTGTTATCGGTGTAGTTACTGTAGGCCTGTCTTCAATTTATGTTTCCTTCCTGTTATCGGTGTAGTTACTGTAGGCCTGTCTTCAATTTATGTTTCCTTCCTGTTATCGGTGTAGTTACTGTAGGCCTGTCTTCATTTTATGTTTCCTCCCTGTTATCGGTGTAGTTACTGTAGGCCTGTCTTCATTTTATGTTTCCTCCCTGTTATCGGTGTAGTTACTGTAGGCCTGTCTTCATTTTATGTTTCCTCCCTGTTATCGGTGTAGTTACTGTAGGCCTGTCTTCATTTTATGTTTTCCTTTTTTGTTATCGGTGTAGTTACTGTAGGCCGTCTTCGGTTCTGGGTGTATCCAGCGTGTGACTGTCCCATTCATTGCCGTAGCATGTGTTTGTTTAAGGTAATTAGTTGATTGATTTAACATCGGTTTTGTGCATTAGTGACGGCTGCAGAAACTTACGCACAGGGACCCGAAAATGCATGGGCGTTCCCAGGAACTGTGGGGTTCATTATCCTAGCAGTGTCCAGCTTGTCGGCACATAT
>CM034539.1:17395567-17516697 GCA_020002185.1 Paraescarpia echinospica | reverse complement strand
TACCGTGCTTGTGCTGTTTTTGGGAGAGAGAGAGATATATTTTTCAATAGTAACGTCTTTTGTGACATTGTGCAATGCCAGTTACGTTTAAAGAAGCAGTCTAATTCTTCTGCAAAACATTTTACTTACTCAGAACATTCTTGAATCATCAATAAGAGCAATGAATTCCGAAGAGTTCCGGCTACGAGCGAAGCAGGTCGTCGACTATGTTGCTTGTTACCATGACACCATCCGACAGAGGCGCCCTCTGCCGAACATAGAACCCGGCTACATGAAGGCACTCGTCCCTGACTCAGCTCCACAAGACCCAGATAAGTGGGACGACGTCTTTGAGGACGTAGAACGCGTCATAATGCCAGGGGTGAGTATTTCTTACAACACAGTGCACTCGTGAGGGTCAAGTGTTCAGGTATACTTATCCAGCTACAACTACTGCTACAGCTACTGATATATACAATGACTAAAACAACTACAGTTTGTTAATATTACTGCTGCAGCCGCCATGTTCCGGCAGCATCTGCTGTTACTACTAATAATAATTATTTATTTATTTATTATATAGCGCCCCATCCAGATACTTGTTATGGGACGCTTTACAATTGTTAATGCAAATAAAAAGTAAGATCATACTATATATAGTTTAAAATACTATGCAATCATTACTACACTGCCAATGATACCACCACCACAACGACCACCACCACATCACCACTACGAACGCCACTACAGCTCCACCACGACGACAGCCACCCCTACCATACCACCACCACAACGAAAGAAATACCTGCTAAGATATCAAGTATAACGTCGTTTCTTTACATGTACCTTAAGAACTACAACATTCGGAGTATTTGAACATTGAATTACACGTAATGATACGAGTTAACTATCGAAAATCGTTTTATATTCCATTAAGCTATTTAAACACCACACATTTGTACTTCAACGAACCTATTTCGCGATGGCTAAATAATCTGTGAAGAGAGTTTCAGGTGCATAACATTTTAAGTAACAAGCTGTTTTTATGTGTTACAGATGACGCACTGGCAAAGTCCAAGATTCCACGGCTACTACCCGGCAGGCCAGTCATATGCGGACATTTGTGGCGACCTTCTATGTGGCGGTTTCGGCGCCGTTGGAATTTCTTGGGTGAGTGTTTTAGTGGTGAACGGTGCTGCAAGAACTGGACTGTGTAGAACACGCGCAGAGAGCACCAGTCTGAACGAAATAAGGTAAACGGACGATGAAAAAATAATGGGAAAACTCTTCTACTAATCTCACTCACACACTCAACGAGTTGCGATGAACGTTTGGATGATTTGTTGATTATTTGCTGCCGCCGGTCGCTATTGTTATCTGCAGGAGATATTTGAGCAACAACTAAGTTCATTCTTGCTTAATTTTGCTTGTTTGCATACGTGCGTGCGTGCGTGCATCATTGTGTGTGTGCTGCGCGCGCGTGCGTGCGTGTGTTAATGTGGTAATGTGTCTTTGACACAGATGGCTTGTCCCGCATCGACGGAGCTCGAAGTCATCGTGATGGATTGGCTAGGAAAGATGCTGCAGCTTCCATCGGCGTTCCTCTCCGGGGGAAAAGGAGGAGGCATTATCCAGGTAAATCTGATAACGTTCCTCAATTTCGGCATATACACAATGTCTCATCCATTGTAACTCTGGTAGAGGTAAGTGTAGTCTTCCTCGTGGATGAAGGGCGTGATGTTGCATTGATGCTGTAGTGTGTGCAGCAGACGGGCAAATGACGTCACCGTGGACCACAATGTCCAAGGGGGGTAGAACACACGGGTGTGGGGGTAGATTACTTCCATATGCTTGGAGTATGGGTGGTTCACCCATGATCAAATTAACGTAGCTCAGAAAATTGTTCATATGGCTTTTTTGTTTCTCGTTCTCTATGTGAAATAGCGGAAGGAGGGTGTGGAAGAGCGGAAACCCCCTTTTATAATAACAACATACTTAAAAGCCTCAATTGGGCTATTTTATACATGTTGTAACAACGTTTGAAATGTTTAAAGAGAACTGAAAACATGCGACAATGTAGAATTTACCAGAAAGAAGATATGCAGTAAATGTCGCACGTACACCCTTAATGCAGTAGTGGTTGATTGTGGATGTGGAGTGTGTGCATGTCACGTTAAGTCCATATGTTTCGTATGACAGCGGATGCTTGAGATATACTATCAGAGTTACCAACGGCACCATCTTGAGAACTTCTTGATTCGGATCTGATCGTGTTATATGTGACCCGGGTACTAATGCGTCGAATTTTATAATTTTATTAATTCAAGCACAATATTGCTGTGGCCGATCTCCTAACTCACACAAAGTGGGGAGCGGTGATCACGCGGAAGAGTGGTTGTCTCTGTCTCTAATCCACTGGATCTGGTTCGCAGTTGCTTCCCGATCGGCAGAGTGAGAGACGCCGAGCAGGCATTGTATGCATTATATAATTGAACACTCTGGGTCCTATATGAATGCACATGCATATATATCAGACAACCTCTGTAACTAACGACAGAAAGAAGGAAGCTGTGTCAACGAAATTTGCTTGTTCGTAGAGCTCCGCCAGCGAGTCAACACTAATAACATTGCTGACGGCTCGCAGTGTCATGCTGTCACGGAAGAATGCCAGCCTCGGCGCCGTCGTTGAAGGAGACGTCAACGAAGGCGTTGACGGCGACGTCTTCTCAAGGCTCGTCGCCTACTCCTCCGATCAGGTGAATCATTGAAACCACCTAATACAGTATTTATAAACAATTAGGATTGTATGAGCTGCTAATTTAATTATATCCAACTTGTGCTTGTTCATTCACTTTAATCTCTATATCGTTCATGGTGAACAGAGAAAAGGAGCATTCATTTCATAATGGCATATTTTGCTTTCGGTTTTATACATAAATTTGGCAACATTACACATAGAGGTATGTCATTTTTTTTTTCTTTTATAAATACGTGCTGAACTAACGTTGCGAACACTAACTTAAAACACACGTCTAGCAGCCGCTACAAAACATGTTTTGTGATCGCAATAATCAGACTTCGTACAGATGAGGCAGCAACCTTTCTATGTCCATGATATAAACAGTAAAATGGTGACAGGTAATTACCATCAATATAATCATCACGTGTTTATATGTAATACTGTAACGTAAGGTTTTTTGGCGGTTTTCTTCATTATATACATTACATTGTTTAGTTATGCATCATACAATACTGGAATGCTTCTGTTAATTTACTATGCAGAAGGGGTGTTTAACATATTGTTAACATTATTATTATTAACTCTACGTTACAAAGGTTACTATTGTTTTTGTTCGTTGTTTCAGGTAAATTTGTGCATGCAAAAAGCATGCATGTTTGGTGCAGTCCGGTTCCACAAGGTGGAGTCTGACGCCAAGGAACAGATGACTGGGCCAGCTCTGGCCAAAGCCATAGCCAGCGACGTGGAGAAAGGACTCATTCCATTTTACGTGAGACTGTATAGTTGTAGCACACACACACACACACACACACACACACACACACACACACACACACACACACACACACACACACACACACACACACAAGGGAAATTGTAATAATAGCGCAGTAGCTAGTCCTGAGCACCGCTAAAATCGCTTTGCAATCCATCATTTCGCATTTAATTTTCAAACCAACTCGATTTTTTTGGTTAATGCGCTAACACAGCAAGTTCACATATACCCACTGCTATCAGTTGCGCGGTATTCAATCGTACAATAGCTGCAAGGGAATTCGAACACCAGCCGTACTATACTGGTTGACGTCCTAACTACTTAGCTATTCCTAACACACTACATACACACTGATTGTTTTGTATGAGTATGTGCGTGCGTACGTGCTTGCGTTCATTAGTGTGTGTGTGTCTGTCTGTTTATGTTGTGTGTGTGTGTGTGTGTGTGTGTGTGTGTGTGTGTGTGTGTGTGTGTGTGTGTGTGTGTGTGTGTGTGTGTGTGTGTGTGTGTGTGTGTGTGTGTAATCATGTATGTGGGTGTATGCGAGTGTGCGTGCACGCATGTATGCGTGTGTATTTGTGAGTGAGTGCACACACACACTCGCTGTTTTGTGTTTGCGTTCAGTGCGTGGTTACCCTGGGAACGACAGCAACTTGCGCCTTTGACGACCTGAAAGAGATAGGACCTGTTTGTAAGTACTAATTCAGACCGTTACAATCCACATTAGCAATATGTTCGATTATACACTTGGATACATGTTATATCTGTTATTGGATACATGTTATATGTCATGTTATTCACATGTTTAATAAGATTAGTTAATGGTAACCAATATATTAATCGCGTGACCTTTCCCAGGCAAGAAGGCGGGTGTTTGGCTTCATATCGATGCCGCTTATGCTGGAGCTTCGTTCATCTGTCCCGAGTTCCGGCCACTTCTTGACGGAGTTGAGGTAACTTCATAAACATTGTTAAGTTAGCTTTATTGAAAACCCTGCTTGTTAGGATATCCAAATATGAATGTACTTTTATAGTGAAGTGTGAAGTGCTTTGAGCAGTCCTGAGGACTGGATACTGCGCTATATAAGAACTTAACTTTATAGCTTTTGCCCTTCTTGCTTCTGCCGTTTCGATTTCTCTTTCTCAGTCCGTCGTGAATAAAATTCTCAAATAGTAGATAGATAGTGAAACAGAAGGAGAAGAGACACAACAAAGAGATAACATAGATACTAGACACATAAAACACAGGCTGAAGTCTGTGTCAACCAAAACGAGGGGGTCCACGTGCACACGCTTTTGTAAGATGTCATGTGAAAGAACACGCAGGTATATTAATATGATAATTTGTCTTTCACTTTTGTCATGTCACCTGACCTTTGACCGTCAAATCAGCTGCCGTACTAAACGAATGTTTCTTCAGAGTTTGTAATTTGTCATATAATTTTTGTTTTTGTTTTGCATTTGCTATTACAATTATGTTTATACTTTGTGTTCTAGCAATTCAGATATTTTACTGTTTATGTATTTTTAATGTATTACTACCACCAATCACCTCAGACGCAACGCCGATACCTGGCACGGTCCTAATACATGTAATTGGCTAATGGCATGGCTAATGGCTCCTATACACATTGCCACATACCACCAGATCTATCTGTAATACTCTGTACATGTGGTTCTGTTTGCAGTTTGCTGAATCATTCAATTTCAACCCTCATAAATGGTTGCTCACAAATTTTGAATGTTCTGCCTTGTGGTAAGTGTGTGTTTGCTTTCATCTGTCGTTTTGTACATGAATGAGGCATTAATACACCTATATTGTGCGACGATGTAGTGTAATAGGGTCTGTAAGTGTGTCACGATACATGGCGAGATTCCGCACGAGTGGAGCCGACTGTCAACATGCACAATTATTGCCCACTGATTTTAACATTGCGGAAGTCAGGAAACAGTTGTTGACGTTTAGTTTATTGGTTTATTGTAGCTTTGTCAATTGTGTTACGGCGTTGTCTCTTCAGTTCTATATGAATTATTCATCAAGGGAATTAAAAATGCAGAGGAAGAGCCAGGCAGCAGTAGACAGGGGTCATATAGTGAAATTTGTTTTGATCCCGAAATGTTTTTTGTCTAAATGAAATAGATAATAATATTTACATAATGTAACAAAAACCAGTACATATTAAAACGTACATGATTAACAATTATGTAACAAATCGGAGTTAAAAACGAGATACAACAGATTATCGCTTGTCATAAAAACCGCGAATGTTAAAATGTTATAAGTTGTTATTTCAAAACAGTTCGGTAACCATTTATATGTGAAAAGTTGCCTAAATGCGCACAATCACCAAAAAGTATGCATTAGTTCAATAACAGTCGCCACCATGGCTCGTCAAATCGTGATAACAATTTGATTAAGGTGCATGATTACCACGAACATTCTTAACGGAACGTTTCTCCCACTGCTTCAACTTGTGATCATCATGTGGTCGGAAACCGAAAAAAACACAATTTGGAAAAACTCCGATGATTAAAAAAAACATATCCCCATTATTTAAGCGGGCGTAAATGGAGTCGATGTCGCCAGATGA
Source organism: Paraescarpia echinospica (assembly GCA_020002185.1). Taxonomy (NCBI): domain Eukaryota; kingdom Metazoa; phylum Annelida; class Polychaeta; order Sabellida; family Siboglinidae; genus Paraescarpia; species Paraescarpia echinospica. The sequence continues at coordinate 17,510,612 of CM034539.1, read as the reverse complement.
CTCCAGATGGAAAACGAGGCGAGAGGCTTACAGGCCCTATACCACAGTTCTTGTTCTTTAGTACTTTTATCATTTTCTTTCCTTGCACCATGTCATCACTACTTACAGACGTCTCTAAGTAACTCTAAGTAAGCGGTTTAAATGTTATGGGATTTTGAGCGGGTTAAATATAAACGCACTCACACATACACACAACTGTGCATGCGTGCGTGCGTGTGTATGTATAGTGATTACACACAACTGTAGCCTTTAGTATTGTAGGTATCGAGACTCGAGTCAGCCGATCGACGCTTTCAGCGTGAAGGAGCTAATGTTCCGTCATGACCACGAGGACACCACCGCCGATTTCAGTGTTAGTATTCAGTTTATGTTCCTGCAGGCTTATCGGTGTGCGTGTGCGAGTGTATATGTACGCACACGGACTCGTATGTGTGCAAGGTTGTGCGCGTGTGTGTGGATATATAAGTGCGTGGAAACTATAGCATATGTCGATATTATGTCTAATGCAATTGTCGTGCGAATACAAAAAAGTTGCTACAGATATCACGTTGCTGTTGTTTTAGCATTGGGAAATTGCACTCGGTCGGAGGTTCCGGTCCCTCAAACTGTGGTTCGTGCTGCGGTTGTACGGCGTCAAAGGTCTCCAGGCCTACATCAGAAAGGTGGGTTCCTCGTATGAGACGTCGTTAAATACGTGCTGTTATTCATCAACGCTATCAATTTCATTTATCATAAATATCTAACCGGAAGCCTTAGGTGTCCAGTGTGTGTGTGCGTGCGTGCGTGTGCGCGCGCTTGAGCGTGTGCGCGGGTCCGTGTTTGTGCGTGCGTGCGTGCGTGTGCGTGTGTATTTGGCATCGTTCTATCGCTATAGATGTTTCTCTTGTTACGAGACATTTCCATAACTACATTTCTTGTTGCAACCATCTATATCCACTTCGCCATGTTTATCGGGAATTATTGTAATATATTATTTTTGATGTTTGTCTGAATTAAAAGTCTACACTTTCTTATTCTTCCACACATCATATTTTTTTCGTTATCCGTTATTTGTCGATACTCAATCTATCAATGTGCCAGGTAGCCATTGTTTCATTATGCAAACTATCCGAGTGTAAAATCCATGTAGGCCTGGAATATGCTCCGGTTATTCGTTATATCGGCCGAATAACGAATAATAAGGTAGTTTCTACATCTGATGCTGCTTATTGGCTTTGAGATGCACTGTGTGTATTGGTATTTCCTGCGTGTTGTATACCCGTGACACCTATTTCGCCTCTTTGGTTACATTGACCTAACGTGTGACATCGGTTGCAGCAAGTTGAACTGGCCCATGAATTTGAGAAGATGGTTGCTGCCGACGACAGATTCGAAGTGACACATCCCGTCACGCATGGCCTTGTCTGCTTCCGGCTTCGACAGGTAGGCCACAATGACATGCTTGGTGCCTGCAGTTGTATCATCACGATATGTTTGACTTTAAGGTTTATCTCCTGTTGCATTAACGTGATTGCATTCACTCCCTGTTACATATACATTTGCAGGACTTATGTTGCGCTTCTGTCACAAATTGAAAACCTATGTTCGTGTAATATATACATATATATATATTTATATAATTATATATATATATATATATATATATATATTACACGAACAACTTGTGTTAGCTATTAAATATTTCAAAGCTTTGAAATTTATGCATATAATACAAACAAATATTATTTTAAATTGTATTAGTTTTAGTTATAATATAAAAATTATGGAACACTATTTATAATATGCGTGTAGCACAGATCTTTTGGCAGTTTCAGTGATAAATGCCTGTTACCATATATGGCATTTATACGACAACACTCATGCACTGATTCTATGTTATTTTCGCAGTGTTCCAACGACCTCAACGCATTGCTCCTGGTCAGCCTCACCAAAGACCGCCGGGTCTATCTGACGGCATCTACCAGCAAAGGCGTCTATTTTCTGCGGTTCGTTGTCTGTTGGAGGGACACCGAGTCGTCAGATATACGGTATTCGTGGGACGTCATCCGTGAAGTTGCCACGGCGTTACTGGAAGACACGAAGGCCAACTGAGTTCCATGGTGCACCAGAACTTGCAGCACACGTGTGTAAGAGGCACACTCGTTCTACTAATATAGAACATGTTCTGGTTGTAAGGAACACTTTGGCACTTGGTCTAACTGATCTAAATATCCAATGTCCCTTATTGTTACTCATACACATATATGTGCATGTCAAGACCTTTATATTAATTGTTTGTTTATTTCTAAGTGAAAATTGCATTTAAAGAGAACAACACGCAATATGCAATACACAAACATTTACACATGGAAATGGGGGAATATAGAAGTGTTATACTTATTAATAACTTTCCCTGCACGACCATAACTTGTACATTGAAGTATATTGAACACAACATTGGTAACGACATGGAAATATATATTTAGAAAGCGGTCTCATTCTTTTTTTTTCAGTTCAGTTACATTTGTATATATACATATATACAAATAGATATATGTATATATACAAATGTAACTACATGTGTGTGTGTGTGTGTGTGTGTGTGTGTGTGTGTGTGTGTGTGTGTGTGTGTGTGTGTGTGTGTGTGTGTGTGTGTGTGTGTGTGTGTGTGTGTGTTTGTGTGTGTATGTGTGTGGGTTGGGGAGGCCTAACTGGGGACTTCCACCTAACACACGCCTGTAAGTGGGGACCTCAAATGAACTGGGGACCTGTTTCAGGTCCCCAGTTCCTTTTCGACTTTTAACCACTCAGATCACCCTGGGGAAAGTATAAGAAACATTTTAGCCGAAGGTCCCCAATTACGATTTGACAGATGGAACACACATACGTGACGTCGTCTAACTTACAAGCAACCTAGCAATACCACTGGCCTCTATTTATAACTGGATAGCGGACGGTCTATTTCTTATCACTGGGCTGGTTGATATTACACATCTAGCCTTGTTGACTGAGACCAATAATGACCAGTCCTACTGCTGCATTCATACAATTTAGCAGTGTTTCTGGTCGTCATGTACAGATAACCAGAGAAAACGCCATGTTGTTGTGCATTCGGGTGTATGTATTAGTAAAAAAAACTATGTAGTTATATGTAAAGTAGTTAATGTACTCTTATATAGTTGGTTTTCTTTCCAGATGCAGTTTTATGACATACTTAGTGAGTGTAAATGGTTGAGGGGTTAGGGTGGAGAGACTAGGTGGTCGTGGTGTTGCTTTGTTATATCACTAATGTTTTGATTTCTTTCCAAATATAATTAGGTGGTGATGGTTGTTAGAGTGAAGGGGCCAGGCAGTGATGGTATTAAGTTGTTATGTCACTAATGATTTGATTTACTTCCAGACACAATTGTTGCACACTTAGCACATTAACATACCATATTCTTTCATATTTTTGCAAAGTTTATAGAGTTTATAGATGTGTTCCATCTGCCATATAGCTTGAAATTACCAAAAAGACTAAAAATCATATCACAGTAATGACTCAGTAAATGCAACGGTGCTTAGGGTGATTTCATTTTTTAGTTCCTTCAATCAGCCTGCGAAACACCAATCTTTAACTTCAAAGTCACTATATTCTACAAAACAGTAGATATAATGAAATGTCCATATCAGGTCTGCAAGATCCGATTGATCTAGAGCCATAACCAAGTTATTTCCTATGTAATAAATGCTCTCCCTCTGGCTTGGTGATTTCTAGTAACGTCCAGCTGGCCATCAATCTCACCAGATAGTCTATCTGTTATAAATTTATGCTGGTCACTTCTCGTGGATACAATGAATCTTTGTATTCAACAACACACTCACCCACCATAACTTCACCATGTAGTTAATTTGGGGTTGAGTACTTAGTGTCATGGTGAGCAGTGCTGAATCAGTCATGCGGATGTGGTACACAAATCGATTTCCAGGGATTGCCCTAGCACGTCTGAATAATTATCTCAGTATTCATGCACTGGTACCGGTTTACTTTATTGAAATATCGGTGGCTCGCGATATATATATATACATACATATATATATATACATATATATACTTATATATTTTGGTTACCCGTATTACAATAATTATTTATTATGTAAACTGTCATGTTTGATGTTAGTATGCTGTTACACTCATGGTTTCAACAAGCAGTTTTATATATTACGCAAACGAAACGCATGACAGATAAGATAATCGAGTTCTTTTGCTTACTCGCGTTACATTTATGAGAGGGTTTATCTGGATAGGAGCTACAACTCGGGAATGCACTCAAGTCATGTTCCTCTAGTAAAGCAAAGTTATACCCTTTCAAAGTGATGAATTAAATCCTTTAAAGCGCAACAGAATAGTAAATCACTTACATATTTGCATTAATAAATTAAGTGGACACACACACTATATATATATATATATATACATATATATATACATATATATATATATATACATATATATATATATATAATTAGTATGTAATGATAGTCATATCTTTAAAAATTACTCATCGCATCTTAACAAAATATATATAAAAAATGTATGTGATATACGCCCATTTTATGTCCAGTTGCTTAATGTTACATAACGTTGCATAAATTTTCATCAAACGAAATCAGTTCTTAATTGTTCTGCCGGACACTGCAGAGTTTATATGGCGCATGGCGCAGTTGTTTGGGAGCTGCGCGCGCAATCTAAACCGAAGACTAGATCAAAGGAAGCAGCGTAAGCGGGCTTGGGTTGACTGATTGCGTAACTTAAACGCCTGCCGAGATGGTTGTCGAGTTCAGCGGTTCATCAGATGATCAGCAGTATCGACATAAAATGAGTGGCTAATTATTTATTAGTCCCGGTTATGTGCAGTGTTGTGCACGTCTCAGTTTCCACCCTTTATTGTAAAAAGTGCGTATTATGGTGTCAAAATGTGTATGCCTTTCATAACGCGCATAAGTTTGATTTGATGTGCCATATATAGTGTGCGTTGAACACAAAGAATACATTCTCATAAACCAAGGCCAATGGCCAATATACCAATACATAGCGTTTTGACAACAAATCTACATGAATTTATAACGTTTTAGAAATGTTGTTTATATTTCATTATATAACTTTGTATGTAACAATTAAAGTAACTGTGCCAAATGTATCGACATTCATCACAGTTTCTTGATAACGAATAATATACCTTGCAAAGCCCGTTGACAGAATGCATGGGCCGAATTAATATACACGTTGTAATAAGTATGTAGCGAAATTAAATAGTCTTTTCAAATGTTTTATTAATGCATTAATAAGTGATCAGATGGTATTTTTAGCTGGGGTATTGCCAAATAATGTGACTATTTAAGTAGTTATATTTGCAAGCATTTATTTACCCGCTAAGAAAGCGCGCAACACCGTTTTTATTATAAAATAATCGACAATCTGATAAAAATGACTGTCGTCACTGCATGTTCGCCTAAAGCATTTCACAGCACTTGAGGTGTGGAAAGCACTGACACTTTTACAACTGATTGAATCAACGCACTAAGCCAAACAGGTGCCGTTTACAACCGTCTTCGGTTCTGGATGTACCCAGCGTGTGACTGTCTCCATTCATTGCCGTAGCATGTGATTGTTTCAGGTAATTAGTTAATTGATTTAACATCGGTTTTGTGCATTAGTGACGGCTGCAGAAACTTACGCACAGAGTCCCGAAATGCATGGGCGTTCCCAAGAACTGTGGGGTGCATTATCCTAGCAGTGTCCAGCTTGTCGGCACATATTACAATTAAGTGAAAGGAAATACCACAGTGTTTCTCATAAAACAAGAACTTATTTGAGAACAGCCGTGATATATGAATGAGTTTCGATATTACAATAAGTATTTTGGAAATAATAATTCGCAAACGTAAAAATATTAACCTTCTTTGAAAAGTCGTAATATTGTTTTGTTGTTGGGGCGCCAGTAGTAGTTTAGTGTTCAAATGTTATCTAAATATAATCGGGCTAGCATAGGTATGTATGTATACAGGTATGTTAACGTTTTCCTCACAGACGGCTTGCACCTCGGGCGCTAAATTTTCAAGGATTAATCTACGACCCCACGGATGTCACGTTCAGAGGGGTGTCGGAATAAAAGTTAATAATTCGCAGCAATGTGCAACTGGGGCAAAACAACTGTATTGCCATTAAAGCTATCGTCACTTCGCATTTTGGACTGAGTCTATTTTCGGTAAAAATGGCAATACTCTAAAAGCGGCACACTTAAACACTTATTTTACAAAACGCTCACGCTTTTGGGTCAGCAGGTTAAATACTGATGGAATGCAGTAAGAAAACTACTTTATATATTAAAACAAGGTTAGGACCATTTTAATAGAGCTGATTCCCGGATTAAACAACGCGCACGACTATCACTTATGAAATACAAAGTCATCTCGTCAGAGGACGGGTATTTTTGCCAGTATTTTTTACATATGCATTTTACGTTTCCTCCCTGTTATCAGTGTAGTTACTGTAGGCCTGTCTTCATTTTACGTATCCTCCCTGTTATTAGTGTAGTTACTGCAGGCCTGACTTCATTTTACGTTTCCTTCCGGTTATCAATGTAGTTACTGCAGGCCTGTCTTCATTTTACGTTTCCTCTCTGTAATCAGTGTAGTTACTGCAGGCCTGTCTTCATTTTACGTTTCCTTCCTGATATCAGTGTTGTTACTGCAGGTCTGTCTTCATTTTACGCTTCCTTCCTGTTATCAGTGTAGTTACTGCAGGCCTGTCTTCATTTTACGTTTCCTCCCTGTTATCAGTGTAGTTACTGCAGGCCTGTCTTCATTTTATGTTTCCTCCCTGTTATCAGTGTAGTTACTGCAGCCCTGTCTTCATTTTACGTTTCCTCCCTGTTATCAGTGTAGTTACTGCAGGCCTGTCTTCATTTTATGTTTCCTCCCTGTTATCAGTGTAGTTACTGCAGGCCTGTCTTCATTTTACGTTTCCTTCCTGTTATCAGTGTAGGCCTGTCTTCCTTTTTTGTGTAGTTTGTACACACAAAATTGTTTCTTCTATGCATTTCATCTAAATTCGTGAATGACTAGACGTATATAACATGCGTAATTATAACATACGATACGAATAAACGCGGCACACATTAGGTATACGTGGAACAAAAAAATGGGGCCACTAAAAACTACCCACAAAAAAAATTGTAAGTGTCAAAATGCGGTAACTTGCAAGATTGATTGTAAACGCACGCCAGCTGCCAAATGCAAAGATCCACAACAGTCAATATTGCATTGATCCGAAGAACTTCGTTGACACACTTGAAGCTGTCAAGCAGGTCGCAGGGTATGATGCTACTTCATGAAAGTACAAAACGCCTAGCCTTGCCCTTAATCTCGGCTATTCTTTGAAGAAATGTGCAAAGATTTTGCACTATGAGAGGTTGATGGAAGAAGATGAAACGAAGAAGAAACACGGCAAGACGTTTGAGGAGCTTTATGACGTAATGCGGACCGACAGCATTTCTTCGGGTGCACTCCAGACAATTGACATCAATAAGTCGAACAAGTTGAAGCTGCTTCCTCTGTGCGAAGATGTCCAAAACCTGTTCGCCCATGTCAAAACGAAGTCGACACAGCTACGAAGACAGGTGATAGTCAACGCAAGTTCCTAAGCTGAATTTGACAGCTACAGCGACAGCTGTGCGAAATTACAATGTTCAACCGAACGAGGGGCGGAGAAGTTCAACGAATGAAGACCACGGATGTGCAAAATGCACTGAAAGAAATGTCCGTGCCAGACAAGGAGATAGAGCTGTCCTTGTCAGCAACATAAATAAAGTTATGTATCATAATGAAGAGGGTTGAATTGCGCGGAAAATTTGGTCTGCGAGTTGCCTTAATTCTGACGCCAAATATGCTAGACAATATTTCTACCAAGGAAGGCGGTCAGCGTTCACGGCAACTATCTGTTTTGCTAATCAAACTCTGAGAGGCCTTACCAAGGAGCAGATTCCCTCAGAGAATGTATCCGAGAAGTGGCTTTAAAACAGCCGGAATGCTTCACCTGGACCGGCCTGAGAAAACACTTGGCCACACTCCCCCAGGTGTTTGAATTGTCCGAAACGTCCCAAGACCAGCTAGCGCAATCCATGGGACATTCCATTCGTGTTCACCGCGATTTCTACCGGCTACCGTTGGACCTCGTCCTGAGAGCGAAAGTGGCTAAGTTGTTATTGTCCACGAATCTGGTTCGCCACCATCCCCCTGCAAAGTTTGAAGACAACACATTCGATTCGGATGGTGAGTGAAATGTCATTATATCGATTTTTGCTTTCCTTGATTTATCTATGTTTGGTGCAGATACAATTACGCTCTTTAGTCAGTTCTTGATTAAGCAAATTGCACTGTTGACATCTCTTTTTACCTGACATAGATGCGACCGTTGCTTAAATTGATGCTTTACAGAAGTGGCTGTGCGAGATTATCCCGACAGTGAAAGTGACATGAACGCAGCTGAGGAGATGACAGCCACTTGCACTGCCTCGTGTGGGTATTAGTATTACTGTTATTTCATTTTACAGATTTAGATAATTTGATATCAACCACAGACTAGAATGCACGAATTGGATGTAGCATGACCACGACATATGTATTGTTCATCAATAAAATTTATAATCGTAAATATAGCATTTTGCGACACGAAAATTGGTATATGGATTTCATTCAATGTCACCTTTATTCCTGTACGATACCCAGAGCTCTGTGGAGAGGCATACTTGTTTGTAGAGTGTGTTTTACGATCGTTATTATCATTAATTTTGTATCACGTATTACAGGGTAGTGACAGTTCGCGTGGCCAATAAATACTTCATGTATGTAAATGTAAGAAGTTCACAAATGTTGTATTTCGTTTGCAGGCGACCCCTTCCATGGGCAGCCAACATCAAGCGAGAAGACCAAGCCAGCGGAATCGAATCCAGGTTCGATTCTGCTTCAACGATTCCGACTCCGATTCCGATTCCAGCAGACCTTTTCAATTCCGAGTCCGATTCCGTTTCCAACTCCGGTTGTCTGAGCTAACTGCATTTTAGATAAAGTGGATAGTAAAACAGTTGGTCTTCCTTAATCTGGGTCACTGTAGCCAACAGTATGCTATGAATATTAACTCAGCTTAAAATGTCATGTACCAAATGAATTGATGGTAGACACAATGGGTTTAGATATATCAATATACCGATTACCAATTATGGAACATATCATGACAAAAACGTCATACATTCTTGTAATGTTGACTGTATCCAATCTATTCATTGACTACATTATTTTTAAATATAAAGCAAAAGTAGTAGGCCCGATTGGAGTTGGAATCGGAATCGAAAGGTTTGCTGGAATCGGAATCAAACCGACTCCAGCACAACTTTTGGTCAAGTTGAATCAAAAGTTGTGTTGGAGTTGGAATTGGAATCAAACTGAGACAACCGGTGTTGGAATCGGAATCATAATTGAAAAGGTCTCTATTTCCAGCTCGTGGTTGAGCAGACTATCTTTGGTCATTGTCTTCTCATTATATGTAATTTCTATGTATTCAATATACTGGTCCTTATCATTATCATTACCTGAAATATCTACCTATTTTATATTTACATATACTTTCTACCTATTGTTGTTCTACTTCTAGCTCATGCGTGAGGCACTAGCTAAATACGTTCTGTCAGCTATGTGGGCATTTAATTATCGCTTGAAGTCCCCGAATGGAATCTAACAGCTGATTATATTTTAAAATTTTAGGTCCTCCTCTTTACGTATATTGTCTACTTGTTCCTGACACTTTTTACTTTACATAATTATATTATGTCTTCTACCTACATTTGACAGTTTGTCCTATACGTCCAGCTTGTACGTGCTTGAGATCCTAACTGTTTTTTGTCAGCTAGATGTAAATTGATTCCACCCTGAAGTCTTCGTGTGGAATTTCACAGCTGACAATCTATGATCCTTCCATTTGTGTGTACATTCTACACATGTGTGCGTACTTGTACTAATTGAATGATGATATATCTTTAGATGGAAATAATGTTGATGTGCATACGGTATCTCTTCCTAACGCTACTTGTGGTGTGACATCATCAAACAACTGTGTCAATATGCGGACATCTGATTAAGTGTGACGTTTTTGTAACTCCATCAGTATATGCATTTAAACAGTGTGTGGTGTCTGCTTATAACTTACATCTGAATATGATTTAACCCGTTGAAATGTCAAGTTATTAAAAGTGGCAATGTTCTTTATTGCCCATTATACACTGTTGATGTACGAATTTAACATTTGCTCAAAAATTAATAGGAAATGCCAGAACAACATTGACCTTCGCGATGCGACAAAACAAACATGGCAATCAAAGCCGACGTCAACGCGAGTTTCAGTGAGCGTATCATAAACATAAATATAATTTTATGATAATACATACATACAACAGAGATGTGATGTTTGACATAAGTCCCCAGTTCCAGTGTGTGAATGTGTGTGTGTGTGATACGAGGTCCCCAGTTGCGGTCTTCAGAGGCGCATTTCTAACTTCATTTATTTGGCTTAATTTAAACACAAATAGAAAATGTGCTTACCGTATGCGCTATCTGTCAAATAAACCACCATACGGTTAAACAGTGAGCTGGCCAACTCATGTATTTTATAGGTCCCCACTTACCACTACAAATATTAGAGTCCCCAATTGGGCCTCTATACTCACATGTGTGTGTGTGAGTGTGTGTGAGCGTGCGTGCGTGCGTGCGTGCGTGCGTGCGTGCGTGCGTGCGTGCGTGCGTGCGTGCGTGTGTGTGTGTGTGTGTGTTCAATATACTTGTACAAGTTATGGTCGTGTTAGGGAAGTTATTAATAAGTAGAACACATGTGTAAATGTTTATGTAATTGCATATTGCGTATATATATATACATATACGTATGTTCATCATTTCCGTTTTATATGTACGCATGGTAATGATTAATAAACAAGTGCTTAAGTCTTGTTTTGAGTATTTTAACTGTAGCTGAACTAGTTATTTTTTCATCATAAGAGTTCCATAATTTAACCCCATATACCGTTATACACATCGATTGTAAAGTTGTGCGAGCATACACGTGTTTAATTTTTTATTTTGACGTGCAACTGATGGCGGCAAAGTCCGCGTTTTATTGTCAGAAAATACAAGAGTCTGCCCGTGACACGAAAGCTATGTACCGTGTTACGAATTACATCACCGGACGCAAACAACTACCAATGCTTCCCGAATGCAACGGCTCGCATGAGGATTTGGCGGAACGTTTTCTTGTATATTTCTTCGAGAAGATTACGAAGATCCGCCATACACTGAATCACCGTGACACGCCACCACCGTTACTGCCAATCGACAGCAATCACCACTACCGTTGTACTCTGTCAGCATTTACACCGACAACAGCCACAGCTATCGTTCGACTCATGAACAAATTCCCTTGCAAATCTTGCTCTCTCGACCCTTGGCCTACAGCTCTGTTGAAGACAAACATCGATATCATCGCACCAATTCTGGCGAGTATCACCAATCTGTCACTGGAATCTGCGACGGTACCATCTGAAATGAAACATGCGCTTGTCACGCCACTGCTCAAGAAGTCTTGATGCAAATGACATTACGAACTATCGCCCTATATCCAATCTCAGCTTTATGTCAAAGTTATTGGAGAGGCATGTCGCGGCTGACCTTCGCCGCTACATTGACGAAAACAAACTGCTTGACCCGTTCCAGAGCGCGTATCGTCCGCACCGAAGCACCGAAACAGCACTCGTGCGTATTCACGACGATATCATACAGGCACTCGACTGTCGAAAAGGAGTAATACTCGTCCTTCTTGATCTTACTGCTGCTTTCGACACTGTGGACTATGCTATACTACTCGGGCAAATGAAATCCATCGGCATCCGTGACTCAGCGCTGGCGTGGGTGACATCTTCCCAGCGGGCACACGACGTCCGTACGACGTCGATTATTGGTTGAATATACATCGCGACGTCGTACAACATATATACAACGTCTTTACAACGTCGGTTCTTCGACGTTGTAAGGACGTCGAAACTTGACGTTGTCACGACGTTGAAATAACGTCGGCAACCAAATCCGACGTCTTTACAACGTCGGATCATCGACGTTGTAAGGACGTCGAAACGCGACGTTATAACGACGTTGAAATCGCGTCGACAACCAAACTCGACGTCTTTACAACGTCGGGTAATCAACGTTGTGAGGACGTCGAAACCTGACATTGTCGCGACGTCGAAATCACGTCGACAACCAAACCCGACGTCTTTGCAACGTCGGATAATCAACGTTGTAAGGACGTCGAAACACAGACGTTATCACAACGTTGAAATCACGTCGACAACCAAATGCGACATCTTTACAACGTCGGGTGATCGACGTTGTAAGGACGTCGAAACGCGACGTCATCATGACATTGGAATTACGTCGACAACCAAATCCGACGTATTTACAACGTCGGGTAATCAACGTTGTAAGGACGTCGAAACTTGACGTTGTCACGACGTTGAAATAACGTCGACAACCAAATCCGACGTCTTTACAACGTCAGTTCATCGACGTTCTAAGGCAGTCGAAACACAAAGTTATTATATATCACGACGTTGAAATAACGTCGACAACCAAAACTGATGTCTTGACAACATATACTATAGGGTCATCAGCGTTGTAAGGACGTCGAAACTTGACGTTGTCACGATGTTGAAATAACGTCAACAACCAAATCCGACGTCTTTACAACGTCAACTCATCGATGTTGTAAGGAAGTCGAAACACGAAGTCTTGAAAACGTAAGGTCATCAGCGTTGTAAGGGCATCGAAACTTGACGTTATCACGACATTGAAATGACGTCGACAACCAAATCCGACGTGTATAATGTCGGGTCATCAACGCTGCGCGGGCGTCGTTTTGACATCGGATGTTGTTAACAACGTTATAAGGACATGGACATCTGGTGCCACGACGTTTAAATCATGTCGGCAGCTAAAACCGAAGCTTTTGTAAAAGGGGAACATATGAGCATATAGGCGGGGGAACAGGAGGCAAAGTTGGTAGATGCCTCCTTAGCTGTAATTTCTCCAGCGGCAGACATGTGGTTGCACCCCCCCCCCCATTAAATATGAATGTGAATGTTTGTATTCGTGGCGAGCGTCAATGGCGGGTGGAAATTAAAATGTTATGAGACGATTAATGTGTATTTTTTTCGACTGTAAAAGGTGTGTACAATTGGAGGGCAGACATATATGGCTTTCTGCCCCCGTTTCACGCAGTAGTAGCTAGACGGCGTAGCGGCAAAAAATTTCCAACAGCATCCCCTCGATGACATTTAAAGGCATTTAAATTCAAATGCAAGTGTTTTAGATTAGTCAAATGCAAATATGCAATTTAAGTGTTTTAAACTATATTCAAATGCAAATGTTTCAAATTAGATTATTCAAATGCAATTGCAAATGTTTAGTTTTATTTATAGTTTCTAAACGGTCACGCTTATCGTTTGGTCCCGCTTGAATTGGCGTGGGTACAATTTTCAGTACAATAAAAATTGTCAAACTGTTTACACTTAATAATTGTGTCGTCCAGTAAATCACATGCATTTTATCGACCAGGGGAACGAGTAATCACATGAATTAACATGTTCGTTCACGTGTGGAACTTGGGAATCTGGTACGGTTCTAGCGGAATGAGTATCCAAGTGAATTCAGGTGTTCATTCAGGTGTGAAACTGGGGACACTGGTACGGTTCTAGCGGAACGAATATTCACGTGAATTCACGTGTTCTTTCACGTGTGGAACTGGGGAAACTGGTACGGTCGTAGTGGAATGTGTATTCACATGAATTCAAGTGTTCATTCACGTGTAGAACTGGGGACACTGATACGGTTCTAGCGGAACTAGTAATCACGTGAATTAACGTGTTCATTCACGCGTGTAACTGGGGAAACTGGTACGGTTATAGGGGAACGATTAATCACGTGAATACACATGTTCATTCACGTGTGTAACTGGGGACACTGGTGCAGTTCTAGCGGAATGAGTATTCACATGAATTCAGGGGTTCGTTCACGTGTGGAACTGTGAAAACTGGTACGGTTGTAGGAGAACGAGTATTCACACGAATTCAGGTGTTCAGTCACGTGTGGAACTGGGGAAACTGGTACGGTCATAATGGATGGTGTATTCACACGAATTCAAGTGTTCATTCACGTGTGGAACTGGGGACACTGGTACGTATGGTGCTAGTGGATTGACTATTCACGTGAATTCACCTGTTCATTCAAGTGTGGAACTGGGGAAACTGGTAATGGTTTCGTAACATTATGAATTACGTTGTATATGTACGTTCTATACACGCATTCTACAAACCAATACGTAGCAACAACGTAACAATATTGCGCTATCGCCACGTCCGCCAGTGACCATCCAGCTATGTGTCGATAATTACGTTTTATATACGTTGTACACATTCGCCATGGATTGGGTTCAAATTATGGACCACGGAATGCAATTTCGTCCATTTTTTTGCAATTGGTACAATGTTAACAAAACTCACCCATGTATTGGTTTTAAACCCTAGCTATACCGAATGATAACAAAAGGTTCATTAGAAAGAGATGCCCAATTGGCATCAACAACCCAAAAATTATGATCACCACAAATAAACTTTTCAAATTATAATTTTTTTCTCGAAAACGGCAAATTAGTACTTGTTATCCGACGTGAAAAATGTAAACAACCAGATTTATATAAATGTGTCCAAAATGTGATTTCCATGTACACGTCACCACTCTTAAGTGTATCCACCCTTTCTCCACAAAATGTTTCAAAATGATATATATATATATATATATATACTCTATGTTAATGAATGTTATGTTGGGTAGTAACATATGACAAGGCTGGGTCTGCCACAAGTCATCTGCACAATGTGACATCTTTCTACTCCATTAGCAGATAACAGAAAGGGCGGTCAGATAAGATTGCTCTCAAGGTGACGTACAAAGTCGACTGTTATACAGAATGGACACGAGCACATGTCACACACACATGGTAGTCATTTTAGAAGCTGTAGGGGTCAGCACACTGATAGTTTTCCCATTGGCGACCATGTTAACGTTTTATCTGATTGTAAGAAAACGTGACCTAGAAACTGTATTAAACTTCTCACCTGCCGTTGTCATCATCTCATTGACATGCTGGTCGTGTTTAGTCAAAATCTAATCTTTCTAGCTCTTACAAAATGCCTGTATGTATGACACCCGTCAATATTTATTAATGGATGCAGGCAGTAATCCGGCTAAAGTGTCAACTAGCCAAATTGCTGCCAAATATCCTTCCGCTTAGTAAAATCAGCTAAAAAGACACCATTTTACTGTCAACAGCTTCTACAATCACATCTAGAAATCTGACTACTCAAATGCACTTATGTCAGAGCAAGTGAATATTGTAAATAATCATTTCTCAAAAATATACTGCACTTTTTTTCGTGTGTAACCAAGCAGGAAGTCTAACAGTGTCCTGACCCCTGTAGTTAAGTAGCGGTGGGATTATGAGAGCTACCCATTGGCTAGTTTGAAATGGTCAGTGCTCACAGCTTTAGGCGTGGATGTGAGGCTGAACTGCATGGGCAATGACTGCCCTGAGCCCATTAGGGGTCAGCCCACTGTTGGTTTTGAATACATGTCTTATAAGGGGGTTATAAGACATGTATTCCGACACTGTGATTTGGACTTGCAGGCTGATGAGACGTCTGTAATATCCAAAAACGGTTTCTCCCGTACAACTGTTGTTTTGCCATACATATATTATCAGTGATTGTTTCAAGATATTTGAAGTAAAATGCGTCCTCCATGATTGTGCAATGACAATAGCATGCTTCCGTTGCCAGGGTCTTTATTGGGGTCAGCCCACTGTTGGATTTCCTATAGGCGACCATGTTAACGTTTTGTCTGATTATAAGAAAACGTGACTTATAACCTGCTGTTGTCATCGTCTCATTGACATGTCAGTAGATTGTAAAAAAAATTGCATACTTCCAGCTCTCGTAAAATGCCTGTATGTGTGACACCCGTCAATATTTACAAATGTCGGCAACAATTACTCCGCAAACAGGTCACACAGGCACATTGCTGCCAAATATCCTTCCGCTTATTCAAATCATCTAGAAATCCACCATTTTACAGTCAACACCTTCTACAATCACACATGAAAATCTCCCTACTTAAATGCACTTATGTCACAGCATGTGGATTTTGTAAAAAAATCATTTCTCAAAAATACACTGCATTTTTCTTTTGGAAGTCTAACTAGAACATGACCTCATTACTTCTGCCCCTGCTTACTAATGGTATTTAATCACACTGCTGGATCAACAGGGAGAAGAGAGTGGTTAATTGGCCACCCGTCAAAGATGCCACAAACATAAGGTAAAGAGAGCGGGCGACACCAACTGACCAGTGGTTGCAGTTCCCTTTGGTCAAATGCAAGATAACATCAGGTAACTGTATGGCTCGAAGTTGTGACTATGTAGTTGCAAATGTGACAGTAATTTGAAACCTGTGCCTAGCTAAATTGCATTTCTCACAATGTGTGACCTGACGTTTAATCGTTATAATTGACATACAAAACTTTGATTTTAAATAACATGTCGCTAACATATTTTAACATGTACTTATTCAATTTTTATGTTTTTAGAGTTAATTACATTTTTTTATCTGTAACATTTACTTCTCTGGCAATAACATGTCATTATCCTGGTGACTTTAGGCGTTTAAATGGTTGTTGGTATCCAAATCAGGTTGGGCTTTGCAAAATATAGAATTGTGATTGTTTTACTGTGCATTGGGAAAAATTAATTCACCATTGTTTCGTTTCAGATGATAAAAAGGAGTGCGATCGATATGATTTCACCTTAACGTCAGCGATGAGGATGAGAAGAGGAAAACAAAGAGATACACAGAATGTATGACTGGTATGTTTACATTTATTATAGGTAGGTAGTATCGCGATCCCAGTGTACTTGTGTGGCGGTGGCCAATGCAGACAACTAGCGTTCATCGGACTTCGTCCTAATACATACTTAATCATATCGCTATACTATACTATCATTTTCTGTATCGTCATCGCAAGTACTTCCTGTATCAGTTAAATATATCTTCGTCAATGTGTATATTTTCAAGTTATGCCAAAAGCTTGATGTTCCGAACTAACCTGTTCAAATTAACCTTATATAACAGATACCGCTGCGACTAGCCCCGAATACGCCATAACACGACTGGGCAGTGGCATCGCTCGCCTAAATTATTTGGCATATTTAGGCGAGCGGTTTATCGCTCGCCTGATTTTTTTTCTAACGTGAAGCACTGAATAGCAATACTTACTAAAAGAAGTAGTTATATAAAATATATGTACATGTATAATGAGAGTACTTTTCCAGATTCTCTCGACGAGTCTATCTCCGACCAAGAGGTCACTCTGAAGAGTACAAGGGAAAGTTGCAGTAAGTACATAGAAGTACTTCTGTTCTCTCAAACATCTTGCGTTGAATGCTAAATGTCAGCACTGCAATTGGATTTCACAAGTTACCATATTCATTCATAATCAGCTACTTCAGTAATTCAAAAGAATGCCTTTTTAGTAAACCCATAAGTTTGTGTTTTTAATTTTTGTTTCAATCTTTGATATCTCTAAGGTAAGGTCTTCTTGCCGAAACCTCCTATGAAGCGGCTACCATCACTTGCTTTGTCACCAAACCAAAGAGGTAAGAAATATGCTATGTCTAGCATAGTAAATGATTACACCTACCTAAGCCATACATCAGTGATCAGTGTAATTCTTTCTATTTCACATTTACCAATGATTTTGGCTGGATTAATGGAGCATGCGGTTTGATGAATCAAGCATAATGAATGTATTTAGTGTGTCAAAATTTGTTCACAAAAACAAAGTTTCAGTATAACTTGATAAACTATATCTAAATCCAGAATTAAGGGATATATGACAGCTAGAATAAATGTGTTTCTTGCATATTTCAGTAGTTTTGTATGTTTCAGTAAAGATACCTTTTATAACAATTATACATCTCTAAAACACGTTTATTGATGGATGAGGTGTGGCTCTTACAAGCAATCAATGCGATCATTCTCTGTTTGGTTTGGATTACTGCGTACTCTTTAATAATATCAACAATTTGTATAAAAACATTTTGGTTTTATGCCATATCATTGGTACTTCCAAAGTTTACAATTTTCAGATGTGCTGTATTTTGGCGGCCGTTTTGCTTGTTACCATGGAAACGGGGGGTCGGTCAGAAAAAATGTCAGTATATTTTTTACTCAGTAAGACCTTCTCTACCATATGGGCAAAACAAAATTATATTGATTATGCTTAAAGGGTGTGATATTCAAACGTACAAGATTTCAATCCTGTGATGAATATTATGTTTCAGCAAGTGTCCTAAAGAACCAGATCGGAACGGAGACAGAGGTCACTGCAGCCGTCTCTGCATGCCTTAAATATGCAGCAGACCGGGCTGGAGGTGGTGGACGGAAGGCTCACAACTAGATAGAATTCCTGCTCGTGTAGTTGATAGTGTTTTAATTTTAATTTAATTTTAATAATTGTTTTATTTGTACGAAATAAAATGATGTGATTTGTACCACGACATAATGAATATCTTTATTTCTAATTGTATAGATACGCTGACATAGTATTATTTTATATTATTGCGCAATTAATGGAATTTCTTTTGGTATGAATTATAGCTTATCCAAGAAATTATAACACTGAAAGAAAAGTTATGGATATTTTTTGTTGTCTAAACCATCACTAAACCTTAAAACATTTGAAAGTATTTTTTTCTCACAATTATACCGTTATAAATTCGAACAAATAACAATACTCCCAAGATATTCCACAAGTTTGTTTAGATAGTTTGTGACCTTTATTGACAATAGATTATTGTTAATATAGAAAGCTGTCAGAATATGGTGAATACAGTATTTTTTATTAACTTTGTAGGTGTGGTGTCTCCCCTTCAGCTTAGGACCGGCATGTTCACCGTAAGCTCCACAGTGAGCCCAATTATGCATACTAGTTTGAAACATGGCACAAACAACATTACAAGAAAAACGCTCCCCGAGTTAGCCTTTGATACAACCTGGAACGACACCGACACCCGACATTGATACAACTTGTTTTCAACGTTGTTTCGAAGTCGGTACCTGACGTCGGAACGACGTCTGTAACTGATGTTGTTCCGACGTCGGGTATCGACGTTGTTTCGACGTCGGTACCGGACGTCGGTACAACGTCGTCACCCGACGTCGTAATAACGTCGTCACCCGACGTCGGAACAACGTCGTCACCCGACGTCGGAACAACGTCGATACCCGACGTCGGAACAACGTCGTCACCCGACGTTGAAACAACGTCATCACCCGACGTCGGAACAACGTCGTCATCCGACGTCGGAACAACGTCGTCACCCGACGTCGGAACAACGTCGATACCCGACATTGATACAACTTTCAAATCCAATGTGTTTTCGACGTCGGTGCCTGACGTCAAACCGCTGGGTTACTTGTCGGACAGAACACTGGACATAAAAATCGGCGATGCCATTTCTCGACGGCAACTGTTGAGCTATGGTGTGCCTCAGGGATCGGTTCTTGGTCCCTTACTGTTCACAATATACTGTATGCCAATTACTGCCATATTCGCTAAACACCGCTTGAAATACCACATGTACGCCGATGACACTCAACTCTATGTCGATTTCCCACGTGATCAGCCCTGTGACGCAGACAATGCTACCCGCCGTATCGAACAATGCACCATCGACATAAAACGTTGGATGGCGAACCATCAACTGTTACTAAATGAGGCAAAGACCGAAACAATTGTCTTCTACGCACCTAACAACAAAGCGCCTCCTGCGATTACGAAAGTCGACGTGTGTGGGTGTGACATAACGCCTCAGCCGACAGTACGAGACATCGGCGTTTTCTAGGACAGTGGTTGGGTATGTCGGTGCAAGTTGCTCGTACGTGCCAGGCGGCATATTTCCAGCTGCACAACATCGCCAAGATACGACATTGCTTGACCGTTGATGCATATAAAACCATCGTTCATGCTCTGGTGACCTCAAAGCTGGACTACGGCAATGCGGTGTTGTTTGGCATCAACGAGCGATTGCTAAAAAAATTGCACCGGGTGCAAAATTCAGAGGCGCGTGTAGTAATGCAGCAACGACGCCGAGATCACCTCCACATCACGCCTGTGTTGATCGCACTACACTGGTTGCCCGTTCGATGGCGTGTAATATATAAAATACTGGTGTTGACTTTCCGAGCGATGCACGACCTCGCGCCCGAATACATCGATGACATGATTGTTGAATACACGCCGGGCCGCCAGCTTCGCTCTGCCGAAAGCCGACTCCTGAGAGTACCCCGCCACAATTTAGAACGATATGGTCGGCGTGGTTTTTCAGTGACGGCACCGCGCCTGTGGAATGATCTGCCGGACAATCTGCGCCTGATAGACTCTCTTGAACTTTTTAAGTCACATTTGAAAACATATCTTTTTAAAGCCGCATTTGTCGAGTACTTGTAGTACGTACTATATTGCATTTATCTTAATCATAATTGTGGTTTTTTTCAATATTATTTTATTATCTTATTTTATTATTACTTATCCTATTTTATTATTAATTTATTAGTTTACTTTACTATTAATTTATTATGGATCAGTTAGGCTTATACATTACGAATTTTAGATGCCTTACATTTTCTACATAATAATTTACGTATCTTATGTAATATATTTATCATGTAAGCTCAAACAATTGTATATTTATATTGTAACAACGTTGTACTTTTATGCGCCTCTGAACAGAATTATATTCCGGATATACGGCGCTTTATAAATAAAATTATTATATATTATTATAAATTAATTGAATCATGGTTAGTAGCAAATAATTCTTGAAGGTTATATTCGGCAATATCTTATTTTTAGCCTTGAACATTACAATATAAATTCTCAATTTTATTATGTCAGGCAGTTTAAGTATACCTAAATCACAAAATAATGTATTAGTATGACATAAAAAAATTAATTGCAAATTAGCCTAATTGATTACTTTCTTCTGTAAAATAAAAACACTGTGAATAATAGTTTTATAAGTGCTGCCCCAGATTTCACAGAAGTATGATATATATGTGAGAAATAGTGCGCAATATAATATGAACAGTGAGTTTTAGTCAAGTATGTATCTTGCTCTGTACATAATGGCAATAGTTTTTGACACTTTGGATTTTATCATTCTATTTATACCTGCAGGTGCGACGTTGAGATATGCAGTCTCCCGTACACTGACATCTCACCACCCCGATGATAATCTTGGTTTTGTGAGTGCATATGTGGGGATTGGCCTTGTCTAACCATCTGTGTTCTTGTAATATTAATTCTTCAGTGGATCCAGTAATTGTTGCTGCGCGATGCTGGCCTGACCCCATAACCTGGCCTGGATATGAACTCTCAGTACATACTGCCTGAGAACAGCACGTGTGGTTTGTGGAAGTTTGTTTCTTTCAAACACGCAGCTCCGGAATGCTGTCGGTGTGAATTCCCTGTAGTGTATATGCAGCACATGCGAATGTTGCCAAAGAGGACAACCGACCTACTGCCACGTCGTCGGCACGAGCAAGCATATTAATGTTGTGGCTTTGATGACATCACTCTGCGCTATGGTGTAAACCTGCAGCCAACCAGGTTGTCTTGGCTATTCGAGAGAACCTCCCAGTGTTACCCGCCCCCGTGAATACATGGAAGACGGGCGAAGCCTTTGCCTTCTCGTCACCTAGAACTCTCCAGATTGGTTTTACACGGAAAATTCCTGATGTCATCGAGGTTGACATGTTTCCTAGCAGTAGATAATTCGGTATAACTACCACGTGGATGTCAGTGGCCGGAGAGAAGAACGTCAGTCGCGCTGCAGTTATGCAGCATGTGGATTTCTTTGTGATGTCAAGACTGCTTGGTGGATCATCCTTGTATCAGCTTAATCGTGAGTGTTGTCGTCAAAAGAATGTTTTTTTTATTATTTATGGTTCGCCCTGTCACAAACACGATTATTAGCTTTTTAACTTAATGTTATTGCTCTGCCTGTTAAAAAGGTAAGTAAAGGTAAGTTCTTATATGGCGCAGTATCTAATCCTCAGAACTGTTCAAAGCGCTTTACACTTGACTCCCTAGCAGACCTGTTCAATCAAACACCATCTCGACTTCTCTGGGAAGCATTCAGCAATGCTGCAGTTAATGCACGAAGACAGTTCTCACACAAAATAACCACCACTGTCTATAGCCAGGTTGGTAGTCTGTCAAAGCAGCTTTCCTTTTGTTATGTGAAAGGGACCGCTTCGTGATCTAGATCTGTTGTCAGTCCGAAACCTTGTTTTTATCATCAAGAAAAACGTTTGGGGCCAGAATTTCAACAAAATACACGTGCTCAGCATGTATTGTTTACAGCTTGACGGATATTTTGTTTAGCAACAGGTCACGTGATGGACAGGTCAGTTGTATATTCAACAAATATTACATCTAGTTATGTACTGCATGATAAAAATCGATTTGTTGTAAAAAATACTCTATTCAGCCAATCTACTTCATTGCACAACTTGGTGTATCAGTTGTTATACAAAATAATTTCCAAGAGTATCTAGTTATGACAGTTACCATCGCGACCACCTGATTATTACATCACTCCTGAACTTCTTACCCTGGAAATTTGGTCAAGATAGAATAAGATGTGACAGTTTTTAAAATGACAAGAACAGGGAAACAAGAAAACGTACACTAAGCTGATCTGAAAAAACCTTAATGTTTAAGTGACAGTTCTCTCATCCCTAATGAATGATCGACCTACATGGAGACGGCTCATTTATGTTTCGGCGATGGCAGACAAATAATGATGCTGATAAAATACGACATTTCAAGACGAGCCTGTTCATATAACGTATTACAAGAACACAAAGACAAGTGTTGGTGACAGAACTTGATTGTCTCCAAAGCAACGTTTGTATGTATTCCAGGATGTCGCCACTGTGTACAAGAAGGCACTGCTTGATCTCTGCGTATGTACCAACATCCTAGACAAACTACATCCTTCTACAATTACCGACAGTGGTAGCAAACATGTGGGTTGTTGATTAAACACATTTCGTGGAATTGTTCTTTGCATGCCTTTTTCCCACAATTAAGATCGGCGAAGACAGCAAGGGGGCCAAAGTACAATTGCTACAGCAAACTTCCATACATTTGAGCAGGCAATATACCAGAAGAAGACTAATATTATTACCACCCCTAGCTTGAGAGGTGGAAAATGACGTAAAACACATAAGTGGAATGTCATCGTCCTAACTGGCACTATTCTCATCACGTCTGTGTCTGCTCTGCATAACTGCCTAAAACTACATAACCAACCATGTTTCATCACTACAACTCTCCATGTAGATAAGAGCAAAACAGTCTGTAAAACATAATCCTGCCTGTATATCTTAACTAATACATTTATGTTACGTCTAATATCTGAAAAACACACCCTTTTGATGATAAATGTCACATAAAACAAACTGTGACTTCTACATTTCATTTGGTGCATATTCCTGATGTCACACAGTTCCCATTGAAATAACACATCATTTTGATTATACATTCAAATGAACCATAATAGCATGTCCATACACAAAATGAAAGAAGTAATAATTTCCAAACACCTTGCGTGTGTCATGTTCTGATCCTGTCTGTGATGTAACATTGCCATAGTAATGTATTATCACGTCACATGTCAACGTTACAAGCTACATTAAATCCATTCATGTGGTAACCACAAAATTGCTGGCAAAATCACAATTAACTGTATTGCCAAAACGACCATCACGTTGTGTTGATTATATAACTATATACATATATATGTATATATATACATACATATATATAAACATATATACACACGTGTATATATATATTAATATATATATATACATTTATCATATTAAAGCTGCATATCATGTGATAAATGTATAAATACATAATATATACGTACATGCTTGCATTCATGAGTGTGTGTGTGTCTGTCTGTTTATTTGTGTGTGTGTGTATGTGTGTGTGTGTGTGTGTGTGTGTGTGTGTGTGTGTGTGTGTGTGTGTGTGTGTGTGTGTGTGTGTGTGTGTGTGTGTGTGTGTGTTATCAGTGGCATATATTTAGGGGGGACCATGGCTTTTTATTACACATTTTCTTAACACTTCACTTGCACCACTATTTTCACATGTACAACTACTGGGTGACTAAGCTGGAATCCCTTTGCCCTCTTCATGAACTCCTACATATGCCCCTGCATGTTACATAACTCCATCTGACACTAGGAGTTATGTAGTAGTTTCCTACAATTAGCAGGATGTTTGTTGCAGACAGAACAACTATGGTACACTTAATACCCATAAGCACAGCGAGTTGGCAAACCATATGCATCAAATAGTTTGCATCACAGACAAGTAAAATTGCAATAACAGTTTTGACCACACTTGGGCTGCAGATGAAAAATCCCAAACAAGTAAATGGTTTTAAACAAATTATGATCAGCATTTTGACAACACAGTCTTCAGTAGAATTTTTTGCTACAAAAACTTGTTACACGTCTAAGCACCAGCGATCTACAATAGACGAACACACTTCAAGAGGAACAAAACGTTAACATGATACTCTAACGTCATCAAGCAGCATTCACCTATCACAAACAACCCTATCTATTTGGTGGCTACACATATTAAGCAAAGATTGAGTGAACGAATGAATATATGAGTGAATCACTGACACCATTAGTTCACAAATATGGAAGTGATAATGGACTACAACTCCATCTCCACTTTACCTATATCTACGATAAACCTAGTCTCTTATTAAGTTGTCAGCCAAACAACTGTAAGTTGCCGTTTTGCAACAATCATAAGAGTAACACACACTCACAGTAAGTTTAAGTAAGATATGTAATACTGAATTGTTCCATCAAGCCGTTGACCATAAATTCAAGATTTAATTAAAACAAACTTAATTTTTCAACCAAATATGTGATGACTAGAATAAATAAATCTATCCCATCATCATGCTATTCGATGTGAAAATAAACATCATGAACATAAGGTACATGATTGCTTTTGATACAGAATTGCCACTTCGGAGTGTATTGTTGACATCTACTTAATCTATTACAAGTGGTCTGACATTGATCTATGTTGTATCACAAATCTAGCGAACTGCATTGAGATTGGATCTATTATTTATTACTGCACCATATTTTGTGGAAAAAATAATGCTAATTTTAATAAAATATTTAAAATTCCTGAAAAAAGGTTCAATTGAAAAATTCAGTAATATAAATCGTTTATTTTTTGATGATTTTGTGATATTACATGAGTTTGTGTCACTTGCATGACTGGACCAAGGAACTCAAAGAAAAATAGTGATATCAACAGCCTATATGGAATGATGTGCTCCAACGATGTAACTCTAGTGTTCTTTCCAACGACAAGAATACTTATATATCTATGTATATATCACAAATGTCTTGGCTGCAGTGTAACGAGTGCATCGGTGCACTAAGACGAGCTAACTACGGGACGAGACATTGCCACCATGATGTCATCACCAGTGGGCATTGTGCAGCTCCGCTACTTTCTTGACAAAGTCAGAGTGAGTCGCGTAAAGCTGCAATGTGCCAGTGATGTCCATCCACCGTACACCGACTGCGTCGTCACCTAGATGCACACAAACCAGCAATGCAATTAATAATAATAAAAGTACTATATAGAACCTGATCAATCGAGATTGCTCACAGCACTTTATATACACACATACAAATTTTGAAGAGAATAATCACACTGAGAATAGTCTACACAAATGTTACACATAATAAGAAATGCTAACAAAAAACATAATCATAAAATGTAACCAAAATTAAATATACTAAGATATTCTAAAAACTACTTTATATATATAATATATTAATTTATACAAGACTCAAAATATAAATAACCATAAAGACTTTTAATACAAGTTTAAGGTGGCTGGATCAGCTATTATATGCTTCTTTTGAATTAATAATTTCTAATATAAGTTTTGAAGATAAGCTAACCATTTTTTCTCAGAGTTTGCCTAAGACACTAAACAATACTCCAGACCAAAAAGAATTTATTTTTTTATGTTGTTTAGAGACATTTAAATGTGTTTAAAGACAATTAAAAAATATGTCAAAAATCACCCTAAAATGGCATTTTATTTCATTTTGAGAAACTCCCCAAAAGAAAAATTGTTATGGTTGTAAGTACAAACATATTATTGACATTCATACAAGTTTCTTGTAAACAAATGCATATTAAGTTTGATACAGCTTCATAAACATTTTGCTACAATATTGAAAGACAGCAAAAACGCGTACTGCATTTTTGGCACGACCCCTTCACCAAACATAAAACCATCCCGTGCAATTTTGGGTAAACACAAGTCGAGTTCATATGCCAAGTTATGGCTTTGTAAGTATTGTAGTTTTTATAAGAAGTTACATTAAGTAATAATTCCTGGTTGTTACTGATAATATAAGTGTCACCAGATGCTTGTTTTTTGCTTAGAAATGTGACTTTTTCACTGGCTTATTTCAACACGATTTGACACACTTCTATTACTGAGATTTCCCCCCAAGGTTTTCCCTCCAAGTTGTCTCATGATATTGTGTTATGAAGGGCCATGTGTTGAACTTGTTGTGATAGACACGATTGATTGACACCTGCTGGGGTCAGTCACGTGTCATTGCAACTGGCGGCTGAGGTCGGGCAGGGCATTATCAGAGAATAAACAAAACTACAGCCAGTATTTGATTTGACAGTGTGATGCATTTAGGTAATTATAATACAGCAACATAGTGGCATGAGAATAACCAGACTACATGATCTGCATTTATGGTAAACGAAGTTTTGTTTGAACTGGGCTGACGCACACGTGATCGTCACTACGGAAACATCATCAGTTTCTAAGAATCTGAAAAGGGACTTTCCACAGACACACTAAAAATACTAGTTTTTAAAGAACAGATTGGTGACATATCGGGCTAATGCCTTGGTTTTTTTAATAGTACACATGTTCATACTGACACCTACTAATGTTCTATGAAGAAAAAAAATAAAGAAATCAACTGACATGATACCCGGCCCAGCTACCTTAATTAAGTTCAGTAATGCAAGCGAAACTAAAAGAATGACCATAAATATAAGACAATCTTGTTCAAATCTTCATAAATCAAATACCAACACAGACAATAACTGACAGTGTCTCCACCTACCTGCATGTAACTTGAACCTGCCTGCACTGTTGCCTGTTTCGTCGTGGAAGTTGAAAGCAACTGTTTCCATCCATGCATTGTCCGTGTTACGAGGGTCGTCGACATAGCCCTTGTACACCTGCACAGGTCAAATGTACTCATTTAGAACATATTTAACATGCTATAGTTCCAGATCCAACATTTTTGTGGCGCTGTACAGCACATTATATGTAATTATCAATAAACTAAAATACTAGTACAAAGTGTAAGACAGTGATTTAAGTTGAATATTGTGCAATACAATACCAATAAAAGTATTAATAAATTAATTAATTAAAAGGCACAATACACTAGGATATGGTACTAAGATGTTAACTTAAAATAAACACAGTATCATAATTATAATACTACTAAACTACTAATTAATTAGAATGCATAAATTAATTACTAAAATATAACAATATCAATCAGCAGTAGACGTAGCCCCATCTGGTTCTTGACATAATTAGCAAAAAATGAGATAAGGGATACCTTTGTTCGATAATTTGATAATTCGGTGGCTGAGGGTGCAACATACATGGGGGTGTTACAGTAAGTAACTGTATTGGACATATGACAAAAATTCTGTCACTTTCATCGTAATGCCATGAATGTTTTCTATGCTTGTTCCCAACTACAAAAACCATCTGCAAGAGATCGGTGTATTTTTGGCTAAGTTTGAACAATCCTAGAAAAAAGCACAGCATTGTGAGCATCATTCAGTAAAACCTTTAATCCATGGGGATTTTTGAATAAAACAGAAGCATTATGAATCTTTTCTGGGGTGGTATATAAACCCCTGAAAGTCTGTCTGGCACCCGAGATACAAAGTGTCTAATAGTAAAACACCAACGCATTTAAAGGATACTTACACACAAGCGCTTGCTCAATTGTAGTTAGATAATTTGTTAAGCTTGTGTTATGAAACTATTAAACATACATGCATGACTGAGCACACATCTTTGGATGAATTGAAGTGTGGAGATACCTCTTGTCCATGAGAAAAGAGGGCAGAAACCGTCTTTGCATCTTTGTTAGTTTTTTCAGTAGACATGTTGCTCATGGCTTCCTCCATGAATTCTCGTTTTAATGTTGTTGAAACCTGTTCACCTGCATCGACCATCCCCTGCATGGTAACAAACAATGCAATCATAAAGATATCATTATACAATTCATAAATAGTATTTCATTGTAAAAAAGTAGAGGTAAGTTCTTATATAGCGGAGTATCCAGTATTCAGAACTGCTCAAAGCGCTTTACACTTTACTCCCTGGCAGACCTGTTCAATCGAACACCATCTTGACTTCTCTGGGAAGCATTCAGCCATGCTGCAATTAATGCTTTACTTTATTAGTTATTAAATTAAATATGAAGAGAATAAAGTCAGCAAATCACATTCGTTTGGAAGTGGATTAGTCTATTTTGGGTATTCTTCTGCTAACCAGATGGTAAGAATATTTTGAGAAGTGAATAAATGTAGATATGTTTGAAAGAAATCTTCACCTCATTTATTCTGTAAACTTGTTAAAAAATTGAACCAATGCTACAAGTCAGTATTTTTTAAACTTCCATTTGAATTCTTTTTAACCTCCTGAGTTCTTATAACCCCCAAATCACATTAATTTTATTTAAGTGTCGTTCCCAGAGAAGTAGAGATGGTGTTCGATTGAACAGGTCTGCCAGGGAGTAAAGTGTAAACCGCTTTGAGCAGTCCTTAGGACTGGATACTGTGCTATATAAGAACTTACCTCTACTTTTTCATACTATAGGACATTGTGTGTGTGTGAGCGCGTGCGTGTGTGTGTGCGTGCGTGCAAGTGTGAGTGTGTGTGTGCGAGTGTATCAGAATGTGTATGTTTGTGTATGCATTTGCATGTGTGTGAGCGTGCGTGCATGCGAGTGTTCATGCTTCCATCCGTGCATGCCTGTGTTTGATATGTCCATGCATACTTATGCATACAGGTTGTACAAACACACACACATCTGCAATCTATGTGTGCCATTAGTTGACACAAGGACAGCCAACATCTGAAAAATCGAGGACAGCTTAAAATACAAACCCCAGGGATGGCCCAGTCCCCATTGTCTTGACGTTTTATGCAAACAAATTGCAGAATTGGCTTTTTTGTCGTTTCGTCACGTATTTTGTTCCCTTTTGTATCTGTCTTCCATCTAAAAAAACATCAGTGTCAACAAATGGTAAGTTAATCCGTGACTGGTAACAGGGCTTTTGTCAGTTACTGTGATTAGTTACAATTTTAATTACATAACCGTAATTATTCAAACACACATTTCAAATGTATCATTTTCAAGTTAACACAGAATGTACTTAGGTTAATGTGGTGCTAACATAATAAAACATAAACTGTAATTGTTCAATAGAATAACTATGATATTACAATAACATATTTACATTTGCAAAATTACGCGTCATCTCCACACGTGTTGTGATTTGTTCACAATACATGACGCTTGTTTATCACATTTACGTCATTGCCTCAAAAACACACCAAACTTGTACCTCTAGTGATGGCCAGTAGTGAAGTTATTGTATATGTGTTTAAAACCACACATGCATTCTTCCACATACAATCACACGTGTAATCATACATCTCTCTATTAAGGTCACCCTTGGGATTGGACAAAAGTGACCTGAATAAGGAGGTAACCTTATTAGCAATATTACGTTTTCTATTCTTTACAATTAAATAAATAATTTGGGACTGTCCTAGGGGGATTGTAATTGCGAGTTAGCTGTAACACTGAGGTGATCGTAAAGTGAGTTCCACTGTTATTGGAATCAATTCAAGAAGTTGGCAAGGTGTAGAATAAAGTAGGTTGGATACACGAAATGAATGGAAGGGAACAGGTAATGAATAGAGCAGATGCCCTCAGAGTGGAGGGTAGGAGAAGTCT
Source organism: Paraescarpia echinospica (assembly GCA_020002185.1). Taxonomy (NCBI): domain Eukaryota; kingdom Metazoa; phylum Annelida; class Polychaeta; order Sabellida; family Siboglinidae; genus Paraescarpia; species Paraescarpia echinospica. Next base: position 17,480,222 of record CM034539.1, on the reverse strand, counting down.
ATTGACCAGTTTGAAGATCTCATATATCGTGACTGCGCATATGCGAACATGGAATTGTGGGGAAAATTCTGTTCAAAATGTAAACAGAGGAATGAATAGCAAAAATTGCTTGTTTGCATTGTGATTGGACTGTCAATTTATTTAAAGTTATTGTATGTTGCCTGTTCCATATCAAGCTCACTTTGACGACTGTTGACACAGTTGTTCTTGTCACTGTTTGTTTAATTAAATTCGCATATGCAGATAAACATATTTTTACCCATGTTACTTTGTGTAGAGCCAAAATGAACCGATCGCCAAACAGGTCAATGACTGAGATGGGAGGACTGTGTGTAGAGAGATCTTAGGGGATTGGGAAATGAGGAAAATTTTGAGATTTGGTGGGAATGAGAAGGGGGGAGGACAAGGGTAAGACATGGAGGAGTGGAGACGGGTTGTAGAGTTTGCAGTGGGAGATTAGTGATAGATAAAGGAAAACAAAATCGATGGCCAGGAGTGAGGCCAGCCTCACTCTGAACTATAGGAAGAAAGAGAACAACAACACTATGAAGAGTCTTCAACAGACATTGACTGCTGCGTACCGCGTGACAATGGGGTCGGCAGCATGGTTTGGGCCCCAGCGACCAAGAGTTCCTCGTAGACAGATCCCTGTTCGTCCAACTGGGTTCCTGCAAAGCATCATGGGAAAGCGTGAAGTAGGTAAGATAGTGGACGTTACAAATAAACACACTGCGTTCTGTGGAACAATCTCTTTTAACTGCTTGCATAATTTCAATTGCAAAGTAAGTGCTATGGTCAGGGACCCTTGTCAAAATGTCAATGTTCAACACTACACAACATTTGTTTCATTTAGTGTCATACATTGAGGTATTTTAACAGATAAAACATTGTTGACTTTACACAATAGCAGCAGGTTTAGCTGGTATGGCGTAGTTCTGTAAGTTTGCAAAATCAAAAAAAATGTTCAACATACTGTAATATACAACTGAATGACCAGATGCTATATGTGTTTGGTATCCATATTTGATGGCTTGATAACCTTGTTCCTACTTGCTGGGCAACAGGTCATGTGATGGTCAATTCTAACAATGATGGCTAGAACTTATTAATACGGACATTTTGATTCTCAGTGTATGTGTCTGGACTATGAATTTAACAAGTTTTATGGATAAATTATTCATGCATATTACAGAGCATATTAGCACTTGGAAATTCCATTCCCGATATATGATGAACACTGAAGTTTCTTGAATACCATGGTTCCAATGTACTACATGAGGCAAACACAAAGTTACTAGAAAATCTACAAATCAGCATTTCCTTCATGTCTCATATTAGCAAAATAGCAATAATCTGTTACGGCCAATCACCAAATGGTTTCTTAGAACCAGTAATTAGTTACGAGTCTTGGCACCACCATGTAGCCATATACACTGTATAGAGTATATAGAAAGTTCACAGAAAGTTTACATTTTCTACCCACCTTGGAACGCCTCCATCGATCACGTATTTGCCCATGTAACTTCGTCTATCAATATTTCCATCCAATTCATTCCATTTAGGAGGAAATGTGGGCTTCTCAGTTCTGGACGATCAAAACAAAACATAGAAATGTGAGTTTACCACAGATACATGATAAAAACATCAAGTTTTAACATTACTGGATGTAGGTTTTTTCAAAAATAATCCAGTTGTGAAAATGCAAATTTGTATTTATATCTAACAATTGATTTTGTTGCATTACTGTTTTAATTTATTGAGACATATTTATTGGAAATTAAAACACTTTTATATCTCATTAACAGTTTTTATCAATGCCAAATTAATCTAAGACTGGTAGATATATCCTCACTCATTTGACAATGAGAGTTCGGGAATTTAGGCTTTAACAAATGCAGCAACTAAGCATGGCCAAAAGGAGCCGATAGGCAAAATCACCTAAACAAATATTTTGTCACACAGATACATAGTACGTAAATATTACCTGCATAATTGTTTCTTTATAGTTATTTGTAATATTTGGCATTACAATGAAATATTAGAATTATATTATTCTGCTAACTTTGTTAATATATTGTAATATTGCCCACATTCAATATTCATATACACGAAATGAAGCGATGTTTTTTGTGGTGTTTCTATGCTGTTTTAAACGGACATAAAATTAGCTAAGCCGTTCTCTGCTACTAATTGTTTTAATACTATCAGATAAAGAGAGCATTACAAATTATGATGTAGGACTTAATATTGTGAGCAATTAAAAATGCAGCTTCCAAAACCATAGCCACTGGATTCAAATGATGTTATATGGTTGCCAAAAACATTCCCCACCACGTTGCCCAGTTCTGGAATACACAACAGCATTAAATTGCATCAATATATGTTCTACTTGAGAAGTAAGTCACGGTAGTGATTTCATTTTACATCAATACATTGTGACGACAACCCTGCCACTCATTCTTATGTAACCATATGTTAGATCTTTGCGAACTTACGTGACCTCAGCCCTAAGCCATCTACGGTGTACTTTATAATCTATGGCAGTGAGGATTTATGAGAAGTCCATATTACATTAATTTCCAAATTAATTTGTAGCATAAATAAAGTATTCACAGTCAATACCAGCTCTTCACACGGAGTGATTTTCAACAGTAAAGCATGCAATTTCTAAGAAGCGTTCAATAGTGCCCACTGGATCATTAACTGTGCTTTGCAATCAATACTTCACTTGCATCATGTGTGTAAAAACTATGCCTTGCAACCACCGTAATGCACATGTATTCATATCATGCAAAATAGGGGCAACAAGTTATCTGTAATGCTCTGTCTCATATATATGCTAGTGGCATTAAATGACATTACAGTACATGTAAAAGACTTTAATTACATTTTAGAATACACAGACATGGTGACATTGTTTAAGAAACATATGGCTGTCTTTTCTCTCCATGCAAGCCAGATAACTCGGCTAGTGAGAGCATACAATTTTACAGTTTATGCTAACTATACAAGATTACTTTACAATAAAAACAATCACATCTGATATGTAAAAACGTCACAAACAGTTGCACTGAATGTGTAGTGTGTACAGATGAACCCCACTTTACAGTCACCTTTATAATTCAGCAATTTCACAATTAAGGTCACCCTAGAACAGTCCAAAATTTGTTCCATATACAGAATCCCACTTATATGGTCTTCTTGCTAATCAGGTCAATATTCTGACCAGTCAGAAAGGTGACCTTAATAATGAGGTCCCACCATACTTAGAACAATGTCGCTTACTTGAAGTCATGATCTGCCCATGCAGGTTTTCCTAGAACAGCCTTCGAGACAAACTCGACTGGTTTGTACGTTGGGTACTCCTGCTTCCAGGAGACTAGATTGTCAGGGACATGGAAGCGCTGTATGTTGTCTCCACGAGGGTACAGCTGATTGCGACATTTCTGGTGTGTTTCTGGGATGGTTGCGCATGAGTAGGACATCTTGCTTGGTGTCTGGCTGAATAGACCGCCCATTCGCAATTTGATCTGTGGACAGAAGAAGAGACAGAAATTTGTAGAGGACCACAATAGTACTTGTTTATTTTTGCAGTGTGTATGACCAGTCACTAAAGCTGAGACATGGGTTGAGGTCAAAGAAACTGTACCCTTAGGTTACATTAAGGTGGATCCAGCTGTGTTCTTATGTTGGCTTTGATCAAGTCATACACGTCAATCAAATTGACTGTCTTCATATCCTTGTCGGTATCTAAGGATACAAGTAACATCCTCAACTCTGCATTTACACTGACCTCAATGGTCAAGCGGTAGAATGCCGGACTAGTATTTATATTACTAATGACCAACATTTTAAAACTTGGCAAATTTTGTTTCATCTTACATTTTTTTGCGAGACCCTATAAACCAGTTGTCCTTTCACCTGGTGTCTATGCCAGTAAACAAATCATACACAGGGGGTAAATGTGTAACCTATAGTGGACTCACTAACTCTAGAAAAAAACTATTAAATTAAGCCATTCTTATGATCCTATGAGTATCCTTTGATATCAAATGTCTATCACAAAACAATTTCTTCTTATCCCTGGTTGCTTGTAACTTCATCTCTCTTGTTGAATCATCTCCATCACAATCCTGTGCTATTCTCTTATTCTCTTGCACTCTCGATTATTCACCCCTCCCCTACATGATCTCTCCTTCTCCCTCTCCCTGTCCCTGTCCCTCTCTCCCCCTCCCCCTCCCCTCCCCTCCCCCTTCCCCTCTCCCTGTCCCTGGGGTGTACAGTAATTAGGGCATGTACGCTTAATAGAATGAATACGGTACACACTCTGTCTCTATCTGTCTGCTGGTGACTCTGCTTCCAAATACTTTCATTTTCAGTTGTCTCTTCATCCTGATCTCTTTCCAGTTACAATAAACTTATTTCTAACCTACAATTTCACATGTCAGAATATTGTTTAACATCATATGTCTACATCCAAACAACTACCACTCGTATGGGAATCTTTGTCAGATATAAAATAAGTAACACAGCAGAATCTGGCACAGTCAAGTCCTTTCCTTTGCAGCAAATAATGTAGAAATGCTGTACAAATATACAAATGATGTATTCTAATCTAACACTACATAACCTAATCGTCACATATGTACCATAACATTATAAACCTACCTAACTGAAGAACAATCTGGCTCAATATGTGTTGAGCACACTGTCTCTTCCACACACTGTTTGTGAGGCTCTCTCTGCCTGACTAAGCATAAATGAAACTGAACCAGTGAAACAGAATATGTTGTCAATACTTTGCAGGAAGTGCAGCTTCCTGTCACCTCATCATCATAAGTTATTCACCGCCTGATTTTGTATAACTTGCATCACAGTGTGCATTTACTGAAATGAAAAGGGAAGTGAATATGGTAAGTCAACCTTTTATGGAAAAGCACAAGCTTTAACTTGAGAATTGGGTTGTTTTGCTGCATAGTTGGTAAGGCAATAAGGTAATATATATATATATATACGAACAGTTTATTCACGTTATAATTATGAATCATATTCCATCAGATAAGTCATCAAAATGGGTCGGTATCAAAAGAATATATCTCACCATGAGTGGATGCAAACGTGAAGTTAAGAGGTGTCAAATAAGGATACACTAATGTTACATTCTCAATATTGGAATCTTCATGGGGATATGCAATATAACTATGCAAGTGTTTCTGAGTTGATGTTGACTTTCATTGTAATATCATAAACCAAGCGACTGCCAAATTCGCTGGGTTGAAGTTTAAATATCAGACTGACAATCAGTTTGGACAAATTACCAGATGAAAAAGCCAAAGTTAATTCTTTCGACCATTTAAACAAAACTGTAAACACAGTTTTCATATAAAACTGACAGCAGCTATTATTTAAACTATTCATATATAACTTATTTGTACATCAAAGAACCAGATTCTCGATGGGCTAAACCAGGTGAGGAAGCAACTTTAAGGTCACCAATCATGATATACCTAAGTAGTCAATTCAGCAACATTCTAGGTGTCAATGCTAACTTACAAAATGTGACCATAATTATGTTGAATAAAATAGTACACATTTAGCCAGCAGATGGAGCCACATGCCCAAATAGAGCCAGTGATTAATTGTTCCCTAGATAGTGTCAGAGATAGGGAAAGAGAGCAGCAGATTGCCATTGTTGGTAGATCTCTTGAGACAAAGACACTTATCTTTGAAGGCAAAACCTACAGATTCCCCCACAGCACAGGACAAGGGCAGGACTAAAAGGAAACTTGGCTGGATGTGAGGAATTTACAATCAGTGTATCACCATTGGTTCATTAGAAAGTAATAAACCACTCAATCCCCAACTAAGCTTGTTATACTTGACAGTAACCCCACCAGGACTCCCTAGGCAATTGTATGGCCATGTGGGCTGACTCCTTTTCAATATACCATCCACACCTCCCTGCCTCAATTCTTTCCATCTAATAACCACCCCCCCACCACCACTTCCTCCCTTAATCATTCCTTCCCCACCCACCAACCACCCTGCTTCCACCCTCCTTGCCTCCATATCACCCTCACAAATATCATCCCTCCCTCTGTTCCTCCATTTACCCTGCCCCCCCCCTAATATCATCCCTCCCTCCAACCTAAGACCCTCCCTATCCCCTCCCGCTCCCTCACTCCCTCCTTCCCTCCCTATCCCCTCCCGCTCCCTCACTCTCTCCTTCCCTCCCTATCCCCTCCTGCTCCCTCACTCCCTCCCGCTCCCTCACTCCCTCCCTCCCTATCCCTCACTCCCTCCCTCCCTCCCTATCATCTCCCGCTCCCTCATTCCCTCCCTCCCTATCCCCTCCTGCTCCCTCACTCCCTCTCTATCCCCTCCCTCCCTATCCTCTCCCGCTCCCTCACTCCATCCCTATCCCCTCCCTCCCTCTCCCCCTCTCCCTCCCTCCCTCCCTCCCTCATTCCTTCCTTTCCTCCCTCCCTCCCTAGTTCCTTCCAAAATTCTACTTCACACTATCTAGCAAGCACCCTGGCACAGCCAACCAACACAGGCCCTACACAGGTTTGTGTTATTAACTATGCATTGAACACCGCCTATGGTTACATTGCTGTACCATGGCCCAACTGTCAACCACAGGGATGTTTCCCTTGAAGGCATTGTCACAACACCCACATCTCAATTTCAATTAACTTTTCTCAAATCAAACAGTGACATTAATTGTATTTCAGGCGATTGAAGAATAGATGCCACATTTGCCTATTCTATTGGTAACTATATTTTTTCCCTCAGCTGATATATATATACATATATTTATAAATGAAATGTAAATCTTATCTCAATGTAGCTATAAACAATCAATTAAATAAAACATAATAAAGTTCAAATAATGACATTAGGAATCAAAGTCATGTTTATGTAAAACTAAAATTTTTAATGTCAGGTGTTCAGCAATACTGTTCATAACACGAATCTCAGTCACCATATTGTGGAATGAAGTTTCAAAAAATATTAAGAGGCCCTAAACCATTGAAGAAAGAACACGGTGAATAACATATTTCAAATAATTAATTATAATAAGCGTAGAGTACATTTAACAAATATTTGAGATGCAGAAACATTTTGTGTTCCAATAAGCGTACAGTGGTGTACACCCATTGTCTGGGGTGCCTGAGTACAGCCATCTCAGCAGACATGACTAGCAAAAAATTGCTGCATCTCACATAATTATGAGCAACAGGATACCAGAACACTGTCAAGTCTGATCATTTAGGTGGACCTTTAATGATTTGTTAATCACTGAGCTTTGAATCAAGTGTGACATTGGTGGGAATTAAATGACAACGATGGAGTCAACAGTCAAAGTTGGCATTGGAGATCGCTGTGACGTTCTCAGACGCTGCTAAACAGAGGGTGTAAGCTAATATAGGACTGTAAACTTAATAGAACGAACATGGCAAGTCAAATTGGGGCACCCCAGAGGGTGGAGAGAGAAAGAAGCGACATGACGCCCTCACCTTGTCCCCAGCAGAGCAGGAGAACACAAGACAGCAAAGGACAGACGGACAAGTGGTCAGCGGCGGGGCGAAACAAGACCGGACCTGCGGCAACGTCCTTCCTATCTGAGCTAGACACTTGGCCATTCACACCACCAGTGGACCAGGAATGACTGCAGGGCAAAGTGACCAATCACCTGTGGACATGGAGAACCAGGTTCACAAGATGACCCATGAGGATCTGACCAAGTAACTATCTTCTCTTAGTGGGTGGTCTTATAATTAAACAAAATTCATATAGGGCCTGTAAGTCTCGCACCTCATTTTCACTTTGGAGTCAGCTAGAGACATCGTTGTGCTGTCGCCTGCATAGGGAATAGGATATTATTTTCATTTGGGGTATAATCAGAGGAATGACACAGAAGACTGTTTTCGACTGATGGAAAGAAATCAAACAGGTGGGAGAAGTTTTGTATGTAACAATGTTACAGTGATCAAGTTTAGTGTTAGTTATAACTGGATACCTGTAATATTGCTCAGGCGATGTGTTTACGTCGTAACTTGACGTAAGACAGTTTGTGCTTCATTCGGGGATACAACAGCCACATGAGAGATATATATATATATTAATATATATATATACAACTTTCCTATGCAGTTAATGAGGTGGGGAAACTGTTGTAGGTAATTATGTTCACGGTAAACGTGCGTTTTATCAGCCTTACATAACGTCGTCATCTGGGCTGTATTACAGGTATCCAGCTATAACCACCACTAAAACGATTACCATAAAATTTTACTTACAAAACTTCCCCATTGCTTTAGTTTAATTTTATCAGTTAGAAACCAGAACTATTATCACTATCAGTCTTCATATGTCATTCATGTGATTACATCCCAAAACAAAAAACATCCTATTCCCTAAGCAGGCACGAAGTTATTTCATGTCGCCAGTCGGCTCCACTCGTGCGGAATCTCGCCATGTACCGTGACACACTTACAGGCCCTATTGGTTCAAACCATCACTCCCAATAACACACAGTATGGCACCTCAGATTTGTAGCGATCCAAAAGCCACCAGATTCTATTGATGTAACATACATGGCTGCCAAAACATTATCCACTATGCTGGTGTGGCCACTGTACCGATTTATTTGTTCTGCGATAGGTACTGACATCAAACCACCACCATTGGTATATAGTTTGGGAACTTATGCAGCCATGGACCACCCTTTAATTGGCAGACACAAAGTTTTAATAATGTCACTAAGTCTGATCATTTTATAATAAAATATTGTTATGCTGCATACATTAGAGGTCTGCCCTTAACTGCCAAAAATATGTTCTTATGAATCACAAAATTTAATATAATTTCTGCATGATCTCTTTAATTTGAAAGTCTAGATACTCAAATTATCATGTTCACCAATGTGCATTGTTGATATTCATAAAAAAGACAACAGCCAAATTATTTTTCCACATGGCCAATTAAAACACATGTGGATGGTTAGTAAGTTAGAACAGAACCGGATTAGTTTATACTACTTTTTGTATGATTTTACAATGAAGCAATCAGACTTTAACATCTGCATCAGGCACACTTGTGTGATTTGATGAACAGCCAGAAACAAGCAGAACCAGCATGCAGAGGGCAGAGGCAGCCAATTAGAGAACTAGAGAATTATAGTGCAGACCAAACCTAGCCCATGCTCTAAGTGCCCCAACAAATTGTAGAAACTCATTAAAGATCACAACATGCATCAAACAGGTGAACACACATCGTCATCCAGGCACCTGACAGAAGTTGTCAGATGGAAATATGAGGGGTCTATTTTACTAAGTACTGTATTTAAAAAAAATATAAAAACTCAACACAGCTGCCACAATAAATTTAACATAGAGCAACATTTTATTAAACAGATTTCCCAACCATTACACTGTCAGAATTGATGTTTATAAACAAAACCCTGTCTTATCAGTACTTATGAAATAAGCCCATTTAAATACATAATTTAACGTTTGTTGTTAACATTTACATTATAAATAAACTTCTCAGTTCTGGTCCATTTAAAATGTGAACAATATGTATGGCAATGTAATAAACCCCCATATCTACATGCAACATACAGTTACACATGAATACAGACTAACCTCCTAGGGCATGCGGGTAACTACCTCATTTATAAATAAGTGGGTGATCAATCTGAGAGGAACATGTTATGGGATGATATCTTACATCATACACCCTGATACTGGTCACAAGTCCTTTAATAGGCTTTACTAACATTAGTGGTGTATAAATAGATACACTAGAAAGGGCACAGACGAGAGATGTAGTAAACTTATCCATGAACTTTCAGAAACCTTTAAACTTATGAAAACAGCCTAATCTTAAAACAATGTTGTTTAACAAAAGATTATTTAGGTGATCAAATTTTTTTTTCTTCTTTTTTATAAGCCTGCTGACACGGACCACCCGCTCCACTCTTACTTTGACGTTCTTCCATCTGGTAGGAGGTATCGGTGCTTGAAATGCAAGAAAGTTCGGTACAACAAGAGCTTTGTGCCTACAGCAATCAGAATGTTGAACCAGTGATATTGATAATTGTGCTCTGCTTTGATTAGATTTATACTTTACATACGTGTATATACACATCTAACATGTAAGTCTCTCACATTATATTATATGAGATCATGAGTTTTAAGACAAATATCCTTCCTAGGACAATGAAGTGAATTGATTGATTGATTGATTGATTGATTGATTGACTGATTGATTGATTGAAACCAACTGATGTTTTTGTTCACATGCCATATATTGCATTTGCTGCTTTGACTGGCCATCTTGTCAAATTGTTTTTTACTAAATCCCATAAACAAAGTCACATTAGAACAAATGCTGCCAGACATGGGATAGAGACATCAAACGACTGCTGCAGCAGGTTTGTTCAAGAAGCATAACTCAACATCACCACTGTCACGTAAGGCATTTCAATTTTCTACAAAAGGATTTATTTGGAGTGACACCTCTGATCTAAATGTCATTTATCTACCGTGTCATGAAATCTGTAAGTAGTATTCTAATCTGTAGCATCTTTTCTCAGTGCCAGATCACGATCCAGTGTGTTGGCTCCCTATTTCACTGCCGAATGTGTTGTATACATAAAATCTGTGCATACAAACTAGGTAAGCCCTACTGCAAAGAGATTGATGAACCCAACTGTACCCACATAGTATTAGTAAGACACTGCCTGGATGTAAGCACCATAGAGTCTTGACTTGCTGGCTAGCAGAGCTCCCTGGCCATCAGTGGTTTACAAAGATGACAACAGTTGACAGTTACAGATAATCAACTATACAACCAAGTACCTAGACAAGTGCAGTTGTATAACTTGTAAGCAGACTGAATTCATGGAAAACTTCTTCATCTCCAAAAAACCTCTGAACTCGTCATCCAGTAATGCCAGACTGGATATATAGTCTGGGAGTTTTTAATATATATATATATAAAGTAGTTTTCTTACTGCATTCTAACAGTATTTTGTCTGCGGATTTCAAATATGTATGTAGCAATACATGAAAATGTGAGCATTTTATAAAATTTGCATTTTAAATATGCTAAGAACAAATAAGTAAAGTAGCCCAGCTGGAGGTCTTCGCTAGGGGTCATCGGCACAGTCGAAAGTACGAATTAAGAATAGCTTTTTTGGAAACACGGTTGTTTTACCGTAGCTGCACACATTTACGAGTGACAAAATACAACCCAAACATATTTGTGCACATCTGATAACACAAAACACAATCAATTTAGTTAAAATAATGGATAGCTAACGTCTACATAAAACTGACATCCCTTTGAAAAATGCAAAAATACATGCGCTCGAGTGACACAGAAGACAGGGAGCAGTCATTGGTATACGAGTCCAAAGCTCTACAAACAGTTTCAGATTGGGATGTGATATTTAATTCTAACCAGTCCAAACCTTGTTTCGTGATTTAAAGACGTTTTGTCCCTGCATTCTAACATTATGTTACCAGCTTATTCCAAATCTAGCTGCAGCTACACTCAAAACAGTGAGCATTTTGTATAATAAAGTTTTAAGTGTGCCACTTCTAAATTCTAGCCAATGCTTTCTGCAAAAATTGGTTCAGTCCAAAATATGAAGTGAATATAGTTTTGGTGGCAATGCAGTTGTTTTGCCTTAGTTGCACAGTATTGCATGTGACAACATTTAACAAATATATATATCACCTTGTACTTTTGTGAAAACCGAACTAAATTAATTGTATTTAAAATAACAAAACAAATAAAACCAACAGAAAGCCGACAGCCCTTTGAAAAATTATGTATCCGTGCGACATGGGAATATCAAATAAGTTTACCTAAATATCGACCTCAGGATAGCCTTGACTTAATCAAGTAAAACTGTCTGGAACTTATAAATGACCACAGATGACCATATTAAAAGTTTAGCAAAATATATAAAATGGAACAGGTTGAAATTCAACACAAACTGACAAACAGTTGTAGAACACCAGACTCGATACAAATGACTGCTCTTAGTCTAAGTTGGTTGCATTTAATGCACAGGCGCCTGTACTTCAATAACTCACAAAACTAATCAAAACAGACAAATTATTGTGTTTAAGCTACTCCATAACTTATTATTATTGATGTGTCATTTGACATATTTCACTAACATCGTGACTAATTTAATTAATGTTTTATGTCGCCTGGCGGCTTGTATGTGGGTCGATGACGACGTATTCAAAGGGAGCATTTTATGTTTTATTGATCATTTTGATTTTCAATTTTTTTAAATGCTCAAGGTGTACTATCTGCCTGTTATCAGATTTGGACTCAGCGCTTAAAAATCATTCAGAATGTATTAAAAACGAACTTTATATCATAAAACTAAAAGCAAGATATACCTCCCTGACTAATAGTAATGACGGAAGAGACAACTGCCAGATGTACCATTCAGCGTGGTTTGGTTTGGGTGTATGTGTTTTTATACCTGCAAGTACACACATCACTGAGGCTCACAAAAACATCAAATGGCCCTTATCACTAATAAAAACCTCCTATGGCACCCCTTGCCACTCATCAAAAACCTCCAATGGCACCCCTTGCCACTCATCAAAAACCTCCAATGGCACCCCTTGCCACTGATCAAAAACCTCCAATGGCACCCTTTGCCACTCATCAAAAACTTCCAATGGCACCCCTTGCCACTCATCAAAAATCTCCAATGGCACTCTTTGCCACTCGTCAAAAACCTTCAAATGCACCACTTGCCACTCATCAAAAACCTCCAATGACACCCCTTGTCACTCATCAAAAACCTCCAATGGCACCCCTTTCCACTCATCAAAAACCTCCAATGGCACCCTTTGCCACTCATCAAAAACCTCCAATGGCACCACTTGCCACTTGTCAAAAACCTCCAAATGCACCTCCCTGTCACTCACAAAAGATGATATAAGTATGAATAGTTTGTTCTACAATTGTTCCAAGCTACATCAAATATCCAACAGGCGGTGTGGACTAATTGTTTTATTAAAAAAAATCCTTCATGGGGTGAAAGATGAAACCCTGAACATTTGGTGTCCGAGATGCAAAGCATATAACAGCTGTACCTAGCATAACATATGTATGCACTGTCAGATGTATGCTAGCTCGATTACAGTTAGATTATCTTATAGTATGACCAATCCGAACCTTCTAACTACAGAGGATGTTTTGAGTATAATAAGTTTGGTTAGTGCCATGTGCAAGCGTCCATGGCAAACAAGTATAAAAATAAAAATGCGTGGATCACTGTTCTCTACAATGACTAATGTATGCTGTCAAGTCACCGAGGTCAGTGGGGCTTGAAGCTTAGACACCATACTGCTTTCTCTATGGCAGTTTATATTTGCATATATCATCCAGATATGGGGTCAAATACATTGAAAAGTATCTAAATACAAATACAAATACTTTGTAATGTAAAAGTATTTAAATACAAATACATTAGGAAGTATTTGAAATACTTTTCAAAATACTGTTTACAAGAGCCTGTACCAAAAACAATAACAAATGTTATATTACAAGATAATTATGTTGTTTATCAACATAATTCCACGATATTATGCATAACTATTACAAGAGATATTCCTTATAGACTGGCAATATCTGGTGTGCTGTAAAATTGCAACAATGTAGTCACATAATGATCTGGCTTGGGAAGCTCCTACCTTCCCTTCAACACACAGAGTGCAAATATGTTTTATCAGTTCACACAAGCATTGACACAATAGCAGGCTTTAGCAGCTAGCAGGGTTCCTTAGCAGGGGCAATAAAACCATAATCAAAACACAGGCAAGCCAGTGCAAGTCCTGTTGTTGCTAATTGCATCTTGGTTACATGTGACAACTAACAAATTGATCCTGACTTCACTGGTATGCTCTCATAATGATCTCAGTGACTTCCACATAATGGCTTTCTTTCTGACCAGAAAATGTGGTCAATTGTCAAATGAACCAGTAAAATGTTTGACTCTCAAGAAGTTAAACAAGATATGTGAATACAAAATGTAACTTATCATTTATTAATAACCATGCCCAAATAAAAGTATTTCAAATAGTATTTGAAAATATTTTGAAAATTTCAAATACTTTATGGAAGTATTTAAATACAAATACTTTCATTTCATTAGTGTCAAATACAAATACTTCAAAAAATGTATTTAAATACTTTCAAATACAAATACTAATGTATTTGATCCCACGTCTGATATCATCAGCCCCAACCTCTGTTATAATCTATTTTGAGAACAAACTGCAAAATGATGCACGAAATTGGAACATTTTAAAGGAGGCAGTCTGTTCCTAGTTTTTCAGTTGTTAATTAATGTAATGTTCTTAAGACTATACTAACCATCATGAAGGTATACTGCCCGCCAAATTGTGTTTAGTAAGCCTGTAACAATATTCGCAATTTTGGAAGGTACAACACCGGACCATATTCAAATAGTAAACAAAACACCCAGTTTCAAAACAAGCTTTATTGGCAATATGGCCAAGTCGGGTTGAGTTAACTGCAATAGCCTTTGATGTTCAATAATGTCCCATTTTCTCATGTTCAACACAGCAGACTTCTTGTTACAAATGACTACACTGGCTAATTCTGGTGAGAGGAACTGAATGGCTCCCTTTAAGAAGACAGCATGAGTGTACTCTACTTCAAAAGCATATTTTTAGTACTTTTAAATGTACAGTTTTCTTAAAGGTATATTTGCAGAGTAGTTTATGGAATAAATCTTTAGAAGCATTTAAAATCCCCAAATCTACTTGACCCTTCAGCTTAATTTTCCGTCTGTACCTCAAAATGACTGTTGGTGCAATTTGACTCGTTTCTCAAAATCTGCAACAGGAATAGAGCAAATAAAGAAACGTACCTCAGTTATTCTCTGTGTGAGAATGACGTGCTGATGGAAGTAGAACGTGAACACAACAATGCACGTGCAGAGAATGAGCACCCAGCACCATCTGGTGTTCACATACAGTGCCTTTGCATCACGCACTACAGATATTCCACTTCGTAGAAGCACCGAGCCTTGTTCTTCTGCAAGACCAAACAATCAAATACTTGTATGGATAGTTTTCACTACATTTCTTACCAACAATTCAATGTTATTTAATAGAGACATTGGCAACACTGATGGACACAGGATGCAATAATTTTTATGCTTATGCTTACATCCTGATTTACATGTTTATAACCGTAATAATCAGTTGTAACTTATTACAAACATCCCATTGTGATAGTACATTTGGTTAGGGGTGTTGTAATGACAATTGGCAGTGGGTTAGTAGTGGTAAAGTGACAGTATTTTAGTGTCATATCTAGCCATCAACTATTCACTTATTGACATATTTCCCACTGGTAATATAATTGTATAATATATATATATATATATGTATACACACCAACGCATCCACACACATACACACACATGCACACGCACGCATGTGCACACAAACACACACGTATGCACATAGGCAAACACACCCATCCACACACACACACACATACTACATATTCATAATATACATGTATATTATGAATGTGCGCGCGCATGTGTGTGTGTGCGTGCACATGCATGTGTGTGCGTTTGTGTTCACGTGTGTGCATGCGTTGGTGTGTATACATAAATTTATATATATACCGATATTAAATATATTATGCAAATATATTACACAATTTGTATATATATATATATATATTACACAATTTATATACATATATATTTAATACAATTTAAAGTTATAATTAAAATAAATTATTTACAAAACTATATTGATTCAAACCATTGATTTCAGGTGACAATATTGACTATCCATAAAGCCAGACATCAACACAACACAAATGTGACATAAACACCTGTCACCACCACCAGTCAATAAAACTCGTCTATATGTACTTGTAATGCCTGCTTCTAAACCCATCTTCAACGCCTCTGCTTCTGTGACAAACCCACACCGCTCCTGCCAGCTGGAGAACACAAACACCTTATCGCCTGGGATGCTTGTGACTGCTATTCCTTTACATGTGTCCAGTCGCTGACGCAAACCTGCCACGTTGTCCTGTGCGCACACGCGTAACAAAAACTATGGTAAAATGCCAGCAGCTGTACAGTGCTACTGTAGACCTGTGCATGCCTGGCAGCATATTTTTCAAAGAGCAACACTGGCACTGCAGTGTTATTATCTTGTAGCATGTCAGTATCTAATTAATCACTCGCCACAAATGAGGTGCCACATGCTGTAGTCTGTATGCTGAATGTGTGCTTAAATTACCACCTACATATTCTTCAAATTTTCACTAAAAATTAACCTATAATTCATCCCAATTGTATGAATTTGTAGGAAAGGTTACAAGTAAGAAATAACACTAAGTTCTTCAGTATTGTAACGTTTACAAGTTAAAAACTGTCACAACTACAGTGTACAATTAGTTTGTTTAATCATCCGATCAAAAGTGTGCAAATACAGGCAATAGAGGTCTATCTTTAGGCACGCAAGACAATTCACATATTTATAAATTACCCATTCTTTGGATCAGTCCTTTTTTTCTAATAAAGTACATATTTTTTTACACAGCTCTGACGTTGGCACAGCCTTCACAGGGCAGTTCCTGGAAATATATTATGCACCAGTGGCATCACTCTGTGTCTATAGTTTGTCATGCACCAGTGATATCACTCCTTGTGTATAGTTTGTTGCAATATTAAAATGGATACTGTTTTAATGCAACAGGGTAGATACGTTGTTAATTACTGCTGTCAGTCGAAAACTGGCACTACAAAGACTTGTGTTGGCACTGCTGTCGGAAAGTTTCTGGTGTTTGCATTGCCAATAAACAAATCGCCAACCGTATTTTACACCTTATTAACCTGGCGTTAACTTCGACCGCAAAAAACTGTTTTGTAACATGCGATTCAGCCAAATTAAAATGGCATCGTTTTAGCCGAGTTTACGGACGATTTCCTTATTTAGCATTCGCATGCTGACCCGTTATTCTCTGTATGCAAATACAAGTAATCAGGAGCATTCGGGGTTTTGCAGCCCAATATAATGAATGCACTTAAATAAACGTTATTCTCTGTATATATATATATATATATATATATGGTGACCATATTAATAACAACACTACATTACCAGAAGAATAATGTTTATTTAACTTAACAAATCAATTTTTCATCAACAACAGCCTGCAACAAACAAAATCAGCAACATAAGAAACAGCCAAGCAGCTTCGAGTAGACACATGCACAGCCACTGGCCCAGTCTTCACTGATATACATGTATATATGTATATATATATATATATATGAGTATATATATATATTATATATATGTGTGGAGACTGGTTGTCAAAGCACGACATTTTGGTTTGTGTTTTCTAATGGACTAATACAGGATAATATTTTGCCCGTCATGACAGCGCCATGCCTATATATATATATATTTATATATATATATATAGAACAAATTGAGATTTTGTTTGCTCTCCTGACTGCATTGTAAACTAGTACAAATTTCCGGGCACATGATGCATGGCGCTGTCATGACAGACAAAATATTATCCTGTATTAGTCCATTAGAAAACACAAACCAAAATATAGTGCTTTGACAACGAATAGTAAACATATCCATAAATATGTCAGATTCATGGAGGCTGCCTAATGAAGGACAAGATGAATAGACCATTACCTGTGGACACATGGATTAGCTCTATTTATCAAACACATTTTAAGTACTAACAGCAAGGCAAACCTGGAACCACAGTCCTTTAGAAGAAAACTCAAGGAAGTTTCCAAGATTGGGGTCATTAATATGTTTAATATGCATTTAAATGTGCTGATTTTGTATATATTTCCACATTTTCTGAGAAGTCCATAACTTTGTATTTGATGTTGGTATTTGATATATAATACAGCACCTTGTATTTAATGTACTAGTTTATCAAATACTCGTCAAATACAGCACCTTGTATAAGTTTGTGTATTTAGAGCAGTTGATCAAATAATTGTTATTAGGATTTTGATAAATTAATAACTACCCAATCTACTGTCCACTTCAATGTCATTTAAAACAATAATTTAGAACTATATACAGTGTATACATATTCTCGAAATCTTGTACACTGTGATGCAGGGTATTTGAATTGATAATCGAGCCTTGTGTATTTGAAGTTGTAACAGATCATAATTATTTGTATTTTATCAAGTGTATTTGTGTAACATAGATATTTATATTTGAAATTTTAAAATGCGACATTTTGCATTTAATCAAAAAACAATAGTTGAGTGCAAGTCAGGATGAAGTGATCCTAAAACGCAACATGCTCCAAAGGTCAAATACATCCTGAGTGAGTTTTGTCAGACAACCAATTTTAGCAACAACAACAGTCAAAGCTGAGCAACCAACCGTGATATTATTGACCCATCACCATAGGTGTGGGAATGGGGGGGGGGTCAGGTCCCCCGGGAATTTCTCCAGGGGGCAGACATGGTTCTGCCTCCCCATTCAATGTGAGCATGAATGTTCGTTTTTGTGGCGAGCATCAATGGCGGGTGGAAATATAAATTTTATGACACGATTAATATGTAGTTTTGTCGACAGTGAAAGGTGTGTAAAATTGGAGAGCAGACATGGTTTTCTGCCCCCCCCCTCCCAATAATAGGCAGCATGGCAGCAAAATTTTTTCCCAATGCACCCCCCCAGATGTCATCATTTCAGCTGAGACATGCTGGACAAGGTAAATTGACAGCAGTAGCATGACATAAAAAATATAATTTTCAACAGCACTGTCCCCCCCGTTTTCGGATGTCATGAGTTCACAGCCGAGACAGTGGAGAAGCTGAAGTTACAGTGGCACAGTAGTGAAAAATTTCCAACAGCACCCCCGTGTCGAGCCAACCAAGACACTACAAGGTGAAGCTCCAGCAGCCCCGTGTCGAGCCAACCAAGACAGCTACAAGGTGAAGCTCCAGCAGCCCCGTGTCGAGCCAACCAAGACAGCTACAAGGTGAAGCTCCAGCAGCCCCGTGTCGAGCCAACCAAGACACTACAAGGTGAAGCTCCAGCAACCCCGTGTCGAGCCAACCAAGACAGCTACAAGGTGAAGCTCCAGCAGCCCCGTGTCGAGCCAACCAAGACACTACAAGGTGAAGCTCCAGCAAGCCCAAGACAGCTGAAGCTCCAGCAGCCCCGTGTCGAGCCAACCAAGACACTACAAGGTGAAGCTCCAGCAGCCCCGTGTCGAGCCAACCAAGACAGCTACAAGGTGAAGCTCCAGCAGCCCCGTGTCGAGCCAACCAAGACACTACAAGGTGAAGCTCCAGCAGCCCCGTGTCGAGCCAACCAAGACAGCTACAAGGTGAAGCTCCAGCAGCCCCGTGTCGAGCCAACCAAGACACTACAAGGTGAAGCTCCAGCAGCCCCGTGTCGAGCCAACCAAGACACTACAAGGTGAAGCTCCAGCAGCCCCGTGTCGAGCCAACCAAGACAGCTACAAGGTGAAGCTCCAGCAGCCCCGTGTCGAGCCAACCAAGACACTACATGGTGAAGCTCCAGCAGCCCCGTGTCGAGCCAACCACGACAGCTACAAGGTGAAGCTCCAGCAGCCCCGTGTCGAGCCAACCAAGACACTACATGGTGAAGCTCCAGCAGCCCCGTGTCGAGCCAACCAAGACACTACAAGGTGAAGCTCCAGCAGCCCCGTGTCGAGCCAACCAAGACAGCTACAAGGTGAAGCTCCAGCAGCCCCGTGTCGAGCCAACCAAGACACTACAAGGTGAAGCTCCAGCAGCCCCGTGTCGAGCCAACCAAGACACTACATGGTGAAGCTCCAGCAGCCCCGTGTCGAGCCAACCAAGACACTACATGGTGAAGCTCCAGCAGCCCCGTGTCGAGCCAACCAAGACACTACAAGGTGAAGCTCCAGCAGCCCCGTGTCGAGCCAACCAAGACAGCTACAAGGTGAAGCTCCAGCAGCCCCGTGTCGAGCCAACCAAGACACTACAAGGTGAAGCTCCAGCAGCCCCGTGTCGAGCCAACCAAGACACTACAAGGTGAAGCTCCAGCAGCCCCGTGTCGAGCCAACCAAGACACTACATGGTGAAGCTCCAGCAGCCCCGTGTCGAGCCAACCAAGACACTACATGGTGAAGCTCCAGCAGCCCCGTGTCGAGCCAACCAAGACACTACAAGGTGAAGCTCCAGTAGCCCCGCAATATGAATTTCGTTCTAACGCCACTACGCATCACTCCACAGCCATAATTTTGCTATGCCACAAAAGGTCTGAAATGACAACATGCGACATGGATCCATCAATATGCACACATATCGACCTCCTAGGGGCCCAATCAGTGGCATCTCATGTGATTGCTGCGGGATCACTATCGATGAATATTAACTTGCTTGCTGGCATAACCATGATGAACGCAATCAAGACTGGGGGATTACTAGGGCTAGTCTGATGCAATCACGATGCTCAACTGTCTGCAATACAGACCAGTAAATCACCAATGTTCACGTCTTGTCTCGTGGCCACATTCAAGAACAATGTTCTACTACACAGCATCAGGATAGCTAACCCAATGTTCTACTACATGGCATCAGGGTAGCTAACCCAAAACTGAACCCTGCACCCTAAAATATTGCACATTATCAGAAATCTGAATCACAATAACAATGCACTGTTTAGGGTATAAATTAAATCCTGGTTACCCTACACCCTAAACATTTTCAAAATGTTGAATGAATAGTCTTTAGTGCTACATTTTAAACCCACATTGTGGAGAAAATACATTTTCAAACTGACAAACATTTTCAAATTTTAGTTTTGAAAATGTTTGGATGCAAGTCAGTACAAGTCTAGATTAGATCAATTAGTTGCCACTAGGGGTCGCTTTCTTCTACTCACAAATGTAGTTTGGGTTTAGATAGTTTTATTTGTCAGTATCTGACTACCCAACATATATTATATATTAAAAAGATGATGTAACCTAACAGTAGAAATGGAAACTATTTTGTGTCAACAATCACTGTTCAAGTGCATATAAATGCCCCATTAAAATGTGCCAACGTGCCATAGCACTAGGTAGCTTGGCATTTAGGGGTTAGACAGTTAATCAAGAGAACTGGGGGTCGAGTCCACCTGCCCGAATTTTGAAAATGTCACTCACACCACACTGCCTGTATCTTTCTGATGACATTAAAACTTAAATGCTATTAGTGTCTTCTGCCTAGTGTCTGCAGAAGAGCAAGTAAATAGATGGTATTCAGGGGATAAATGTCTAACCTGCTGTGGACGACAACAGCTTGAGTCATCACCTATGTGTCTATGATGTAACAACTCTGCTAAATACCTCCCACTGTCACACACTTGAAAGAAATGGTAAGCTTACAAAAAGGTATTGTAATTAACACTCTGCATTTGTTGTCACATGGCATGAGTGAAGTTACTTTAGAAACACACAAATAATCCATCTTTCTAAAGTTCACCATTTGTAAAAGCTCTTATATAATTCTGTTTGAAACTTTAATATAAAGCTCTTACATAATTCTGTTTGAAACATTAATATAATGCTCTTATATAATTCCATTTGAAATATTAATATCACTTGTATAATCAAAGTATTCTTGTAACATTAGGGATCATCTCAGAACGTTGATGTCTGATATCAGACAAAATTATTTTTATCTGGCCTTAGCCCCCACCCCTCCCCTCAGGTGAAAGTTTATAAAAAATCGATGTCTGATGCCAGACAAAACTGCCTCAGACCCCCCTCCCCCAAACGAAGGTAATTTCACCAATGGACCAATAAAGTGCCTAAAAATCAAATCAAATTTATTTTGACACTACATATCTATAAAATAGATTCAGGGATGTATACAAAACAGTTTAGGGTATTTCTTGAGAATCATAATGTTTTAAATATCATTTTCTGCTGTTTCAGTTTCAGTACGTCCTGTGTTACTTTTGACAGAGGAATGTGCATTGCCTGTTGAATGACTGCACATATTTTCCATTGCTTAAAGGGAATAAAAACAAGGCATTAGCTAAAATCCGCTTTCCATGTGTACACAAAGTTTAACATTGTATGAACATTCGAGAACATTAAAAAATACAGAAAAATACATTTGTACCATAAATTTAATTTTAAACCCGCCTATGTAGCGATTCCCACAGAAAACTGAAATTTAATGAGCTAGGCGATCACATGGTATCGTGATGCCACAGACGACATATACTCGCACCAGGCTGACCCCTTGCATGCATTCAGAGCATGTTTACATGGATAGCTTTTGGGTCAAAACGACCATCAGAATGAGTTATTACGTGATATTCCGATGTAATGGAAACACTACTGGTAGTCATCATAGAGAAACAAGAAGTTATCTGACGGTTCCAAGTGAATCCAATTTTATTCAAAACAATGAATGCGAATGGGCCTACAAGCCGGCGAGGTTTCGCGGAGCTTTGACTCATTTTCAGAATAATTATATCGATTGCAACCCACCGGAGATAATCTACACCAATAAACATACATAGCAAACAGATATTGTATCCAGCTACAGAAAGTAACGTTGTTTAATCTGATAATATAACTGATATTCTAGTGATATTATCAGATTAAACTTATCATCTCTATAAAATAGATTCATGGAGTTTAGAGTATTTCTTGAGAATCATAATTGTTTTAATATCATTTTCTGCTGTTTCAGTTTCAGTACATCCTGTGTTACTTTTGACAGAGGAATGTGCATTGCCTGTTGAATGACTGCACATATTTTCCATTCCTTAAAGGAAATAAAAACAAGGCATTAGCTAAAATCTGCTTTCCATGTGTATACAAAGTTTAACATTGTATGTAACTGGATTTTGTAGCTGGATACAATATCTGTTTGCTATGTATGTTTATTGGTGTACATTATCTCCAGTGGGTTGCAATCAATATAATTATTCTGAAAACGAACCGAAGCTTGCGAAACCTCGCTGGCTTGTACTAGTTGTAGGCCCATTAGCATTTATTTTTTTTAATAAAATTGGATTCATGTGGAACCGTCAGATAACTACTTATTCCTCTATGATGACTGGTGTTTGTATTACATCGGAATATTGCATAAAAACTCATTCTGACACTTGTTTCGACACAAAAGCAAAAACATGATCTGAATGCATGCAAAGGGTCGGCCTGATGCAAGTATATGTTGTCTGTGACATCACATCTCAGCATCCTGAAAAGCGTGCCAAAAATATGCATATTCAAAAAAGTGTAGATTCACAGCATAAAATGTGGAATTTGTAATTTATTGAATTTTTTTGCTTGGTGGACATGGAAATAGATAGCAGGATGTAATATAATATGAATTCAAGCAATAGGAGTTTTTATTCCCTTTAATTAAAATTCCCATTAATTTACCTCAAATTGTGCTACGAAAATGTTAGATAAATATACTAAAATAAGTTCAGGACACTACAAAAACATTCTTGTAAGATGAAATTGCATCATAACCCACAATAACCATTGGAATAAGAAGCCACCAGGAAATCGCCAGACAGGGAGATAATAAACAGAAACATTCTGGACTTGACTTTCATTTCTAGTCGATCCTGATAATGGTTTTTATGTTCTAGGACAGCAGCTGCAATGTCTGTTACCATGGTTTTACTAGTCTTATATCCTAAGAATCCTTTGTGACAAATCCATATCTTCATTCAGATTTATGGACTACAGTAAAACCATTGGTTTGATGTGCTTGACATTATCTCAGTTATAATCTTCATGTACAATACTACCGGTAGACTCTCGCTATCTAAGGAACAAGTCGGGAATTGATAGTCTTCATGTACAATACTACCGGTAGACTCTCGCTATATAAGGAACAAGTCTGAAGTTGATAGTCTTCATGTACAATACTACCGGTAGACTCTCGCTATATAAGGAACATGTCAGGAATTGATATTCTTCATGTACAATACTACCAGTAGACTCTCGCTATATAAGGAACAAGTCTGGAGTTGATAGTATTCATGTACAATACTACCGGTAGACTCTCACTATATAAGGAACATGTCGGGAATTGATAGTCTTCATGTTCAATACTACCGGTAGACTCTCGTTATATAAGGAAAATGTCGGGATTTGATAGTCTTCATGCATAATACTACCCGTAGACTCTCGCTATATAAGGAACATGTCAGGAATTGATAGTCTTCATGTACAATACTACCCGTAGACTCTCGCTATATAAGGAACAAGTCTGAAGTTGATAGTCTTCATGTACAATACTACCGGTAGACTCTCGCTATATAAGGAACATGTCAGGAATTGATAGTCTTCATGTACAATACTACTGGTAGACTCTCGCTATATAAGGAACAAGTCTGAAGTTGATAGTCTTCATGTACAATACTACC
Organism: Paraescarpia echinospica; assembly: GCA_020002185.1. Taxonomy (NCBI): domain Eukaryota; kingdom Metazoa; phylum Annelida; class Polychaeta; order Sabellida; family Siboglinidae; genus Paraescarpia; species Paraescarpia echinospica. The sequence continues at coordinate 17,455,743 of CM034539.1, read as the reverse complement.
GGTAGACTCTCGCTATATAAGGAACAAGTCAGGAATTGATAATCTTCATGTACAATACTACCGGTAGACTCTCGCTATATAAGGAACAAGTCAGGAATTGATAGTCTTCATGTACAATACTACCAGTAGACTCTCGCTATATAGGGAACATGTCAGGAATTGATAGTCTTCATGTACAATACTACCCGTAGACTCTCGCTATATAAGGAACAAGTCTGAAGTTGATAGTCTTCATGTACAATACTACCGGTAGACTCTCGCTATATAAGGAACATGTCAGGAATTGATAGTCTTCATGTACAATACTACTGGTAGACTCTCGCTATATAAGGAACAAGTCTGAAGTTGATAGTCTTCATGTACAATACTACCGGTAGACTCTCGCTATATAAGGAACAAGTCAGGAATTGATAATCTTCATGTACAATACTACCGGTAGACTCTCGCTATATAAGGAACAAGTCAGGAATTGATAATCTTCATGTACAATACTACCGGTAGACTCTCGCTATATAAGGAACAGTCAGGAATTGATAGTCTTCATGTACAATACTACCCGTAGACTCTCGCTATATAAGGAACAAGTCTGAAGTTGATAGTCTTCATGTACAATACTACCAGTAGACTCTCGCTATATAAGGAACAAGTCTGAAGTTGATAGTCTTCATATACAATACTACCGGTAGACTCTCGCAATATAAGGAACAAGTCAGGAATTGATAATCTTCATGTACAATACTACCGGTAGACTCTCGCTATATAAGGAACAAGTCAGGAATTGATAATCTTCATGTACAATACTACCGGTAGACTCTCGCTATATAAGGAACAAGTCAGGAATTGATAGTCTTCATGTACAATACTACCAGTAGACTCTCGCTATATAGGGAACATGTCAGGAATTGATAGTCTTCATGTACAATACTACCCGTAGACTCTCGCTATATAAGGAACAAGTCTGAAGTTGATAGTCTTCATGTACAATACTACCAGTAGACTCTCGCTATATAAGGAACAAGTCTGAAGTTGATAGTCTTCATATACAATACTACCGGTAGACTCTCGCAATATAAGGAACAAGTCAGGAATTGATAATCTTCATGTACAATACTACCGGTAGACTCTCGCTATATAAGGAACAAGTCAGGAATTGATAATCTTCATGTACAATACTACCGGTAGACTCTCGCTATATAAGGAACAAGTCAGGAATTGATAGTCTTCATGTACAATACTACCAGTAGACTCTCGCTATATAGGGAACATGTCAGGAATTGATAGTCTTCATGTACAATACTACCCGTAGACTCTCGCTATATAAGGAACAAGTCTGAAGTTGATAGTCTTCATGTACAATACTACCAGTAGACTCTCACTATATAAGGAACAAGTCAGGAATTTATCAAACTGTTCCAAATATCTGATGTTCTTTATATCTATGGTTATAGCACATGATGCAGATCAGAAAGAGGATTTCCAGTTGTTCCATTTTTAACCACTCAGACACCATCTCCTCAAAACTGCTAGCTGGTACACCTTAATGCCTCAATGATGTGGCGCCATCTACTGTATAATAGCCTGCTCTGTCATTTTAAAGCTTAATCTATTTGCTGTGCACTTGGGGTTTTTTGTATGGCTTTATATCAACTGGAAATAGGGTCATTTGAAAACATCTCGCTCACTGAATGTGTATGAGCACCATGGGAAATTGTGCATTTCATTAAACAGTCTTGGGATCTAAAGAGTTAAACATATGTTCCTTATTATTATGAATCCCTATAGTGATATTCCACTGTATATCCTATCAACTAACAAAATAACTCTAATACCCTTTACTTTCAGTTCTGTTAAATTCCAAAATAAACATCAGAAATTGTTCATGTATTGAAAATATACACATCTATACAGAGCATATTTAAAAAAGGGTCCTTGAAAAGAATGAATGAATGAATGAAAGTATATTCAACAACAACAACATAATACAGTAGGGTGTGCTGCTGCTGCTGCTGCTGCTGCTGCTGCTGCTGCTGCTGGTGCTACTGGTGTTGCTGAAAGGACATAGTATCTACTATACTTTATGGTTTGCAATATTATCAATACTATCCATATAAACAATCTGTGGAAATAAAATAAACTTTGACCTTAAACACAAGACAAATGTTTGCATTGTTCATAAGAGACCTGGTGAAAACTAATAGCACTGTGTTAATTATGGGTTGATCGTGTAATGAAATGTCTAAAAATAAATCCAGGATCACCTTCTGCAAGGAAATGTCTCCCCATAGAGTTGTATTGGAAAACAACCAGCAACACCAGTGAATAGTGTTGTTGTGCTCGTGACAAATAAAACTCAAGATTGAGACAGGAAGCATGACTGTATGCAGCTTCTTCCAATTTCTCTATGATTTGTACTCGGAAATGAGGAGGTTTAATATCTAACATTACGTTGTCATGGTTTTCACATTCCAATGCCTACATGTTGTGTCTGATATTACAATAAACACATCATCTCATCTCCCATCAAACAGACCTGATATTACAGGCATCATTACTTTGGGAAAATGATATCATAAATACAAGTAGTTCAGGAGGTTCGAAGAATTCCTTGAATCATACATGTCTCAAGAACTATATTTATTTTGTCATGAACATCCTACATGAGTTACTTATTTGTAAAAGGATCCTCTGAACACAGACTGTACTCAGAAATACCAGGGCTTTGAGATATAATTATGAAACTGAAAGCACATTAGACTGTTGTGAAATGATAATGCCTCTCAAGGTTAACATAATCAGGTTCTATTCTTGTACCAGATGTATAACTATAAGGTTTCAAATATGTGTGGCTTTTAAATATATTAACCCTTGTGCGTTGTACTACTAGTTTCACTGGTGTATTTCCTGGTGCTATTCGAATCTATATACTATTTTGTGTTTTGTATATATATATATAATTTGTGCTATATATATATATATATATATGTATATATTTTCATATATATATATACATATATGTACAGGTGTATATATATATATATACATATGGGTATTTATCTAGAAAAGTGTCATTTTGGCATAAATGCAGTTGTCGGCCCATATCTCAGCACATTTTGTATGTAGAAATGCGTGTTTTTCCTACGAGCACAGAACTGACATATCCTTGCATGCCATATCAGATAATGCACATAGCGCAATACTTTATTTGCATTATGAGTGCATACTTAACCCCAAAATTAGAAAAAAATCACTTGTCGCACCGGGGCCCGTCAACATTCATTTATGGTTTTTCTTATCTCTGATAAGGAATATGTACAATACTAAAACTATTTGGTAACAAATACATATTTATACAGGTCATGGTACAATATCACTGTGATTGTTTTGTTAAATAATTAACTAGAGCAACAAACATGTCTGTCTCCGAATTTTATTTTATCAATACTACTCCGTTTTTCGCTGTGCTGATGATGCTGCCACCAGTTGGAATTAAAACAAGCTAATGAAATTATTGTATGACTATGCTGTCAGGCGATGCTTCATTCAGCGCGCCACGCAACGGATTGTTTGTAAGTTGTTCAGATATCGCTCACAGAGTATGCTATATAACATCATATTCCAGGCATATAAAAACGGAATACGACACCGTTTCGAAGCACACATACTTCATGGTAACACATGTGTAAATTACACATTTATTGCGTGTATCAATACTACAAGACATGTTTAGATAGCTTTTATCTAAATGAATTCTGCGCGCAACATGCTTTAAGGGGTTAAATGTTAGATTTCACGACTCCGTTTTACCCGACTCTGTTTATGCACTGTGTGAATGGAGTCGTTGTGAGTTAAACGGAGTGGTAAATTATGCGTGATCAGTTAGATTTAAGACTGATCGCCTGAAGATCGTTGAATATTATTATAGGCTATATACATTTATGCATGCAAGCAACACACACATGTCCACACACACATCATGTACATATTTAGTTACTAACCACAATACATAACGTTAAACGTGTACATGTATACATTTTGTGGAACTTGTAATTTTATTTCACATCAATAGCTCAGCCTTCTTATTTGTTTAAGTCTGCCCTGGGACGTCCCAGAAAACGACGAACTGCTGAACAGCAGAAGGCTTATCGGGACAACATAAAAATGATCCTGACAAGTGCGACGAGTTCAAACGAAAAGAGAGAGAGAGAGCAATGGCACAGACGAAAAAGAGGAAAAGAGAATAAAATTGATAGCCGACATGACTGAAAGAAAAAAGCGGGCTAAGAGGAAGTATTGGAGAAACGACAACAAAAAGAGAGCACAAAGGTGTGTGATCGCGGCACAAGTCAAGGCAAATGAAGAAATAGCACTCAACAAAACGCTTCCAACAACGTCGCCAAATCTCCTGGGAATAATTCAGAATGTAGAGATCGAACAAGTACTACATTGTAGCGGAGAATCTGGGAGGACATCACGACAGCAAGCAGAAGGACCAAGAGAAGAAATAAATCAACATCATATTAAAAAATAGTGGCACTATCGGCTAAGTTGAAAACTACAGAAAAAAGATGCTGAAGTACCGAAAACGACAAGATCGCTTGAAGGCAAACAAACGCCAACGATGAAAGGGCGAACATATGTCAGTAAACAATTAACTTTGCACTTCTCCTCGTTGACAGCCCAGCTGCGCAAGATGCAAGGAGCAAAAGTCGAATATACAGGCATTCCACAAGGCTTTTGGAACTTTGCACATTTTAAAGAAGTATAAGAAAATGTCAATGGGGCAAAAAGCATTGGTCTATCGAGGTCGGCTGTCAAAAAACAAGAAACGAACCTGTAAACAGCCCGTATATAAACGGAAGAAACACACTACAATTGTTACAGCAGAAACACAAGAGCACATCTTCTGCAGAGATGACATTAGCAGAGAAACAGCTGGTGTGCAAGAGACGGTGACCAAAGATAGACAAGCAATGCAGAAAAGGTATCTGTTGAAGTTGGTATCGGAGCTATACAAAACGTTCACTGCCGAGACTCCCACTACGGTTATCAGCGGCTCGTCATTTCCAAGGCTGAAACCATTTTGGGTGAAGAGGCCAAAGATACACTAAAGAGAAACATCATGAGAACATTCAGTACAGCATTCCAGATTGAAGGACTTGGATCAAGTCATTGGTAGCACATTTGAAGAAGCAGTGCAAGATGTGGTCTGGGATAAAAAGACTGCACGTACCACGAGTGCAAACAATGCAAGGAGAAGGTTATTTCATTCACTTCTGATGAGCGTGACCAAGAGATGACTTGGTGAAGGCAGTGACAAATTGTTACAGAAACATATGACGCTAAAACTGTGCACAAGACGCTGAAAACAAAGGTCCATGGTAACGTCAAGAAGCTGAAAGAAGAGTATTCCAGGAGTAACGAAAGAATATCATGTCACATGTCTAACATCACACATCAGTACGAGACCACCTCCAAGTACCGACAGACACTTGGCGAACATGAAGCGTGGCTGCACATCGACTTTGCTGAAAATTGGTGTTGCAAAGATGTACAGGCCGCACATTTTGGAGGAACCACAGTCAAGTAATTCTGCATACAGGCGTCGCATCAAATGACACAAAGCGTGCAGTCTCATTCTGTAGTCTATCGGACTGGGTGGACCACATTCCGAAGGACATTTGAAACCACTCCTAGTCCAGCTAAAACTTGCATACCCTCAACTGACCATTCTCCATTTCATGTGTGATGGGCCCAATACAGAGGCCACAGCAACATGCATCTTCTAGCAAATGTGTTGTTCGATCTGGGCTTCCAGAAAGCGTATTCGAATTTCAGTGAAGCGAGACATGGCAAGGGACCAGCAGATGGCATGGGGGCAGCTGTAAAGCGGCTAGCAGACAACATGGTTCTTTCTGGCATGGAAATACTAGATGTTTCTGCTATGTTCAATAGCCTTCAAGGCAACACCAATGTCAAATTGTTCTTAATGGAACGCAGTGCCACCGCCTCACTCCCCAAACTCCAGCTGCCTGTTGTTGGTATAATGAAAGTTCACCAGGTTCACTGCAGTGAAAGAGGCGTCATTTCTACCAGGCACATCAGCTGTTACTGCTCCAACGGGTTTTGCCAGTGTTATTGGCCCAGCACTCATTTACGTGTTGCGTGCAGAAAATGAGAGCCACTCTGGGTGCGACCCGTCCCTCCCAATGACCGAAGCACGGGTGGAAAAAGGCAACAGAATATCCAAAGGCGATTACATGGCCATGAAAATTGATGCAGTCAAGAGAGTAGCAGGCAAAGACCACCAGTGGCAGATATTTTATGCAAAGGTACGTTAGTACAACAACTACATTCAATGATACACTATAATTTACAATCCATTACACATATGAGGAGTGCAGTAGCTCAGTGACTAGAGCATCGGACTCTCAATCTAGAGAACCCGTGTTCGAATCCTGTGCTGTTGTGTCGAAACTTAGGAAAATTCGTTGATTATACGTTACTCCAGTTCACTCAGCTGTATGAATGAGAACCTGGCTATAGACAGTGCTGGATATTTGCATACGAATAGTCTTCGCACATTAATTGCAGCGTTGTTGAATGTTTCCCAGAGAAGTCGCAATGGTGTCTGATTGAACAGGTCTGCCAGGGAATAAAGGATAACACGCATTGAGCAGTCCTAAGGACTGGATACTGCGCTATATAAGAACTACACCTTTACCTTTACACCCTCGCCCACTACCAACACCTGAATTCACATCTAATAAATTACTATAATATGTTTCAGATGGATGGCATCACGGAAGATGGACAAGTAAAATTCATTTATTTGAAAGAATACAGATCGTATTTAGTGGACGGTTGTGAGGAATCAGAAGAGTCCATAGACAATGTGCTAAAGATACTCCCACCAGTGGCTGTAAACTCAAAACGAGGATATCTGCAAGTTCTCCCAGAAGAAGAAGTTCGTTCAGAGTAATATTTTCGGAAATGACTGAACAGTTATTGACAAATGAGATGACTTACTAATGCATTGCTGCTAACCATGGCAATCAGTTGACGTTACTACCGTTTGCACTGTTCAAATTTTTTAATTTGTATCTACAATGCCCTTTGGATATTATAAAGTGATCGTGTTACCATCGGTAAAATTGTACCTTTTCATCATAGGTTACCAATACATGCAAACACCACTCCGTTTGATGACATACGGCTCCGTTTACAGTGCTATTTTTAACCCCCTCCCACCCAACAGAACAAATATGTAAGCTTTGTAGCATATGGCAATTGATTACGATGCTACATTAGCCTAATATGCGACAACTTAAAAAAATATCAGAACACTGACATTTTAGAAATTTGAATAGCCAAAATGTCACTTTTCTAGACAATTACCCAAATATATAATCATATTAACAATGTATTCCATTAGTTATAACACACCAGACTTCAATTTAAAACAGAACTTCTGCAAGTAACAAACTTCAGATAATGATTACACAAGAAAGTTATTGTCTTAGAAGGTCTAAAACTATTTTAACATGTTTATGTCACCCACCCCTCAATTCAAGCTAGTAGGTATGAGTTTGACAAGGAACAGAGCCCACCCCACACTAGTGGAGCCCACCACACACTAGTGGTGCCCACCATACACTAGTAGAATCCAACATACCCTAGTAGAACCCATCCACATTAGTAGAACCCACCACACACTAGTGGAGCCCACAACACGCTACTAGAAGTAGAACCCATCACACACTAGTAGAACCCAACACACACTAGTAGAACCCATCCACATTAGCAGAACCCACCACACACTAGTGGAGCCCAGAACACACTACTAGAAGTAGAACCCATCCACACTAGTAGAACCCATCCACACTAGTAGAACCCATCACACACTAATAGAACCCACCACATACTAGTAGAACCCACCACACACTAGTGGAGCCCACAACACACTACTAGAACCCATCACACACTAGTGGAGCCCACCACACACTAGTGGAGCCCACCACACACTAGTAGATCCCACCACACATTAGTAGATCCCACCACACACTAGTAGAACCCACCACACACTAGTAGAACCCACCCACACTAGTGGAGCACACCACACACTAGTAGAACCCACCACACACTAGAGAAACCCACCACACACTTGTAGAACCCACCACACACTAATGGAGCCCATCGTACACTAGTGAAGCCCACCACACACTAGTGGAGCCCACCACAAACTAGTGAAGCCCATTGTACACTAGCGAAGCCCACCACACCCTAGCAGTGCCCACAACATACTAACGACCTTATATTCAAGCAGTTAGAACATCTAATCAACCAACTATTGAAACAGTCCACTTGGGAACTTATCAGTTGGCTACCAAATTTCGCGAGCAAACAACACAAAAGCCCAGACACTCTGCAGAATGTACATTTGCATTAGACAGCTGGCAGGAAATGTCGCGCAATTGTAGCCTGTAATCTGTATGTTTTACATACCTAGTTGTACAATTGCCCGCATGCCTATAATGTACAATTTTCCTCTGAACAATTGCTACAAGCATCCACTGAAATTCTGCGCTGTAAGATGTTAAATCAACCTCATAATAAGTGATGTGCATGGAATGAATTCATTATTTCTTTAGTTTATTGGAGCACTGTTTTCTTTGTATAAATTCTAACTGAACAAATTCTCAGTTGGGACAATACAGAATATTGACCTTAGCTTGTATGTTCCTCATTTTAATACATACTGAACATTATTAGCAGTGGTTATATCCATGAGGGGTTAAATGTACACACTGGTTATGTCATGTGGGGGGTACCGGGTAAGTCCATGAAAGTTTGGCAGTGAGGGTTTATGTCCAGATGGGTGATGCCCATGTCAGTGAGGGGTTGTCTGTACCCCACTGATTTCACCCTACAGTTATTTGCAAAAGTTTAAGACCAGGCACGATTTTTTGAAGAAATTTGACAAAACTATGATTTTTTGGCCTTCACATAACATTATATCAGTTTATTTCGCCAAATAAACGTAGTACAACATAATATGAAACTTTATGTCGTCCAAAAGTGTCGCAGTACTCCTGGGTGATTTCGGTGACCCAAACGTCCTTGATAGCTTGTTTCAAGTTTTGAGCGCTTGATGGTTGTTTGTCTGCCACCTTAGCCTTCATTATAGTCCACAGGTTCTCAATGGGATTTAGATCTGGGCTGTTGCCAGGCCATTCCAGCACGGAGATTTTGTTCTTCTTGAGGAAATCAGTGGCTACCTTGGATCAGTGACAAGGAGCGCCATCTTGCATGGAAATCGTACATTTGTGGATGTCCATATGCAGTTTCAGCTTCTCCTTCAGCAACTCCACGTACCTAGGTCCATTCATAGTGGTGTTAGGTGGAATAAAATACAGACCAGAAGGGCCAAAACATGACATGGCACCCCAAATCATCTGATTTTATGGGTGTTTCATTGTGGCTGCTGTATATTTCTCATCAAATCGCTTACCAACTGGCCGCCTAACGTGCCTCTTGCAAGGTATAAACTGTTGCATGGTCGATTCATCTGAGAACAACACTTTCTTCCACTGCGCGAGAGTCCAGTGGCGATGTCGTCTGGCAAAGTCCAGTCTCTTTTTTTTCATCACAGGTGTCAGGCGTGGCTTCCGGGCCGGCCTGCGGGACTTGAGCCCAAATTCCTTGCTGAGACATCTCGAAACAGTACTGAGACTTATTTCCGTACCTTTTAAGCATAAAGCAGCCCGAATTTTCTTGCATGAGCTCATTGGCGAGCACATCACGATGCGTCTCATTGCGTGGTCATCCCTGAGCGTAGTTTTCCGTGGACGACCACTCCTTTTACTGTCACGAAAAGTGCCATCAGTATTGAATTTGACGATGGCGTTGTGCACGGCTGTCTTGGAATAACGTAATTTAGCACTAATGTCTCTTTCCGTATACCCTTCTCCATGTAGAGTCACTATTTGTGCCCATAGAACCTCTGTCAAAGACGATTTTTTGCCCATTTCAGGGATGAAGACAAAACTGAAAAACACCTAATCGATACTGACAGCAGCAAACAAATGACCTGGAAGTACTGACTAGGCGTATTGCTTCAAGGCCCAAATAGGATGATGCAATCCAGACATTATCTGACGCAATCTGATGCCATACCATAAAATGCTTAAAAATCATGCCTGGTCTAAAACTTTTGCAAATGACTGTATATCACTACACCAGTGTTGTTGACAAGTTTTATGCAGTAGATACTCAAAGAGATAATACCAGAAGACCTGGCCACCTTATTGGGATTCACAGAAGTGCAGAGTAATATCAATGTGCCAGGGTGTGTCATTAAATCTGAATGCTTTTGTCATAGGAATCCAGGGGCTTTTCACTTCCCTGGTGCGTTATAAAAATAACATGCAACCGTCTTAAGCAGAATGTCTCGGTTATAACACATTGAATGTAAAAAGTGCTTCAGCTGAATGTCATAGGTGGCCTGGCACAATTGTTTTGTATGAGAGTCATCTAAGTCATTATCCAACATGGTAAATCAGCCTTACAGTGATTGTACTAGCAGGATAATTGGATGCTGCAGGTCAGTACGGTAGAAATTCACAAAAAGGGAAAATGTAATCGAGGCTGGCAACAGTTTGCTATGTTTCATATGATATAAGCCCACTACAAGTGAAACAAATGGGGTATTTCTGGCTACAAACAAGAGATGACACTGGGTTATAGTCAAGATGTAATGTATACTCTTGGATTCAGTGGTATATCCAGGATCTCAGAGTTCAGATAGCCATCAGTTTCCATGCACAAAAAACATGATCACACAACAGGTGTCAAATGACCTCCTAACTACTATTTCCCCCAATTGTGCTAACGTTTGCAGGAATGATTCTCCAACTGAAGAGCAATGTTTTGACATAATTTTACACTTGTTGAAATAACTTTATATATAAATGTCCATTGCTTAATTACGTGGTGTTAGTGTTTGTATACACATATTTAGAAATCAATCTGTGAAGTCACATTCAAAGTGAAATAGCACGAGACTTCAGGCAGACCTTAATACTGGACTCATGATTATGCTGACTTATATTTGCTGAGGTCACAGCACTTATTGATCAGTTTCTATGTGGTGTATGTGTCTGTGACAACTGACATATCCACATGTCTGTCTGGAAAAGAACTATGCTAATGAAATTATTTATGAATGACATTCTTACATCCTGGAGATCAAAAAAAGATAAAGGTCAGCTCACTTCTGATTTAGGAAAACTACAAGTAAAATACCAAAGAAAGGGTTGAGGTAGCTAGCATCTCTAAATGATTGGAATCATTTTAGTATGAAATTAGATTAGAAATTACATTTGTAAGACAGTAAGAGTGTTTGCAATTAAGCAGTTTACTAGTACAGTGTAATAGCAGATTGAAACTGGCACTGATAAGACTATTAAGACTGACAGGTATATTTAGGTGGATGCTATGTCAAAGTGATGTTTCTACTGTAAGTGGTGCGAGAGTCAATTGATACAGAATGTCTGCAACTTGTGCAGACACCCTGATCTCAACTTCCTTCACAGTTCTGGTCATGTCATATGCTGGGTTTGATTGTTGGAAAATCAAACTGCTCTCATGAGGCAATAGAGATGAGGAAGGGAGCCAAGACTGGGGCACTTGCTGGCACTATCTGATATCTGGGTGATTCCCATGGATATGCATCCACTATCAAGATCATGTCATGACTGACACCAATAAAGATAATAGATTACTGACTTGTAAGATGAATCTAGAGGTCTGGAGTCCAGTATATGCCTTCTTATCTAGATAAGACAATCTGGGAACACTGGCATATCTACAGGATCTTAGACTGGAACAAACTGACCAAGCTTAGTAATCCACCAGCATTCCATCAATATCTTAAAACAGAGTGTGGGTCTCCATGTTGTTGTGTAGAAATGACTAGCATCAAACATATTAGCCGTTTTCATTTTGTGAATTAAGTTTCTCATTTGATTTTAAACTTGTGTGATAAACACAGGAAAATATGTATTTTATAAAAAATCATTGAAGGAAATCTGTTTTAAAACGGGGTATAGCTTTGTATTCCTCACAAAATAAAAAATCTGTATCGTATGAGAAATCCATAGTACGTGGAAGGTGAGAAGATATCCGTGTGTCGTATATATTAGCACACGTAGACAAGACCTGTATGCCATTGTAAACAACTCTTTCATCCATCAGCCCACTGGCTAACAAGTGTAATTTAATTTGCCCTGCTCAGCTCTGGTACTCAGAGAATCCGGAATTAAGCACTGGCAATTAATGTCTTACTTATTAAGTTACAAATTAGATTCACATGCTCAGTAACGAAGGTCAAATAGTAAATTTATACCGAGACATTCTGAAAGATCAATGGAACCAGTACTCAAAAATTCTAGGTAAATGCGATAATGTTTCACAAAAATGGATCATTAAGCATATATATGCTGAATGGCTTAATATAGAGACGTTTGACCTTTAAGGCAGCTGTGGAAAAATCCTATCAATAATATATCCTTCACAAAATAGTTCATTGCACTGTAAATAATCACTTGTTACAGAAAGAGTCGTCCAGGCTGTTTATGACAGGAAAAGATTGTATACTTATAAGCAAACCCTGGCACTGAAGACAGATTATTATTTATGGAAAAATCTAATATTGTATATGGCTTCGCCACAGGAGTCACAGTTTATGCACGATCAAGCAAGGTCAAGGTTCACTCCAAACCATGTGACAACACTGCAAGTGTTGCTGGATGGTGCAACATAACTGCCCCACTCTTTAGTTGAAATCAATATTTAAGGAATTAAGTGGATCACGATAGTTACAGCTTGAGTATGGACATTTTAATCAATCAAGATGTTATAAATATAAATATTAAAAATTATTGTCAACATTTTAAATGAACCAGTATCACAAAACACAATGTCTGGAATATTTTTGTGATAATTCAATCTGGCAATTGATCAATTATAACCTTTTGGATTCCAATTGATTCGAGATAACTGTACACCCACGAGTGCCCAAAAATGACATAGCTGACACAATTGATACAGCTTCACAACAAACTACTGTTACATCTCACCCACCTTGCTCCTGCATCCTTTCACACAAACCACCAACCATAAAATTAAAAAATATAATCCACCGTGCAAGAAACGTGATCACTAAACTTCAGCCTGTTCATTGCACTAGGCCGGTCATCATTACACCTTGTGACATTCAGCCACTCTCGTGACTGTCACACACACAACTGTGACAACGGCTCATCCTGTCGACCGTACATCAGCATGCACTGACAACAGCTGTAAGTGACGTTGAGCCAGGCTCCGTACCAGAGGAGCAAGACCAACCAGAGATGTTCAGTCAACATTATGTGCAATCCCTGCGCTCGTCAACATTTAGCACAACTGGGCGACCACGGGAACACACGACATGATGAGGCAAACACAGGCTGGATTCCCATCTTTCCAGTTGAAGGACACCGTGAAGGCCTGTGTGTGTGACAGCAGGGGAAATGACATGTTCCAAGTGGGTGGAATTTCAATCATAGGCAGGTGGATTGATAATGCATTTTCCGGCATGGACTCGGACAGCAGCTGTAAAATATTCTGTTTTCAATTTTATTGATTTGAAAAGCAATTGGGTACATGGTGTGTAGGAGTAATTCCCACTACCGGTGTCATGGAATATGGACCCCATGGAAAATGACCCCGAGTCCATTTTCCCTTTATAGAGTATGTCCCTGGTGGGTCCATATTCTATAATAGAATCCTATAGAATTTTGACCTATGGGGGGGTCTATTATCTATGGGGGTCCATTTCCTACGTGTCATAGAATATGGACACCTATAGAAAATGGACCCCGGTTCCATAATCTATGGGGGTCCATTTTCTATAAAAAAAATATGTCATAGAATATGGACCCCCATAGGAAATGGACCCGGTTCCATAATCTATGGGGGTCCATTTTCTTTTTAAAAATATGTCATAGAATATGGACCCCCATAGAAAATGGACCCAGATTTCATATTCTATGGGGGTCCATATTCAATGACATCAATAGATCTATATATTATATATATTCTATCTGCCACCCACCATAGAATTAGGACTCACACGGCCCCCACTATAAATGTTCCATACAAAGTAATAATTCCACATTTTATCTGACACCAGTAACTACCATGGGGATAAACATTTTCCCTGTGGGTACTGTGATTACTGTTATTTATGGGGATAGCAGCATTGTTTGTTAATGACAAGTTATACGTTGAATCCACTGAGGTTCATTTCATTTCCCTGGGAAACCAAATCAAGGGAAAGATAGCTCAATTTACTAAGTCTCATTTTCAGGAGATATATGACCTCGTTTCCGGGACAAAGTAGTCATAGCATCATGTGACCTGTTGCCTAGAAAAAAAAACTCTGTCAAGCTAACAAAAAATGGATGCCAAACATGTGGAGTGTTCAAACGTTCCGTCATATATTTTGTTAAAACTCTGGCCCAAGTTATTCTAAAAAAGGTAAAAATATAAGGCAAAGTAGTTAAAATGACAACTGTAATACATGGGAATGTAAACTTCTTTAAGTTATGAGACATCATGCAGTAGTAGTAATTAAATTCACATATATATAATAATATATTCATTATCAACATTGACGGCAAAGCTTGACAGAGGTCATGCGCGTAATTTTTATTTGTTCGTGGCAATCCACGACGTAATGGATTCATCAATTACATGAGATTTATATTAAATTGTTAACTGCACTGATATAAAATATTATAATATTCTGTGATATGCAAGTACACCTTTGAGATTAAACTACACTTCCATTCGGTTCAAAATAACAAGTTGATCATCAACAACCCATGAATCCACGACAGATCAGACATGACAGATATTCCATGCCACAACACAAACTGCCAGTAGACAGTGAAACAATTACAGACATCTATATATATATACGGGGTGATACGTCAATGGGGGAATTCTATCAGACACCTCCAACCTTCCCAGCTGCCAATGTATCCCCAGTCCAGCTAAATTAGATTCACAGCATCGCTCTGCCAAAAACATCTCGGACTTGACGGGATATATATAACTGCCATTTTGCAAAATTAATTAAAGAGAAACAAAAGGCAACTGTGAGGCTTTATACACCTAAAAGAACACAATTTAATGATTTGCAAATACAATCAACAATATCACGCCTACGATTTAGTCAGAATTTATTTTTAAAGTGGGAGGCTAACTGGTAGTGAAATTTCAGTTTCTGGTGGCTGACATATTGAGACACACCCCCGATGCTTGACCAATAAGTTCCCAGGGCTTCTTTGATAATGGCGCAGCGGTAATGTGTCGAATGCCCTGTTTCCTCAACATGTGTCAGCTCATATGATGGTTTCTCGTGTTCCCTTCAATTCAGAGTTACACTTGTAATAACTGCTATGATGTCAGACAGTGCACCATGTGGACGTCACATTTTTAGTACCTACAGCACCCAAACAAATTTGGCGATTCGAAGTAGAGTTATATTCTCAGTTTGATGACTGGTGAATTGGGAAGAGTAGGCAGTGGTGATGTCAGGCTATCTAGCGCAATGTTGCTGTCTGAGCAATTTAAATTATCTGTCTTCAACAAGGTTATCCTAAAAAACTGCTGGCACAATATTCTTGATTGTAATTACTAACGACTCTTAGATGCATCGGCCCAAAAAGATGCCATTTTTTTCCTTTGAATTATTGGATTGGAAATGACAATACGAAAGGGAAAGTGGCAGGGAAAAGAAAAAGAGGCAAGACAAGATGAGATGGAAGATACCTAAGGGACATCAAATATCATCAGACAAGAAACCTGTTGAGTAGAATAGCTAAGGCAAACACATCGATTTCAGATGATTTGATGTCCTGAACTAGCTTCGATTACCCGGGCGCCGTGAGGTGGCAGCATTGGCCCCCTCACTACGGCCTGCATTACTAAGCTCCTGCCAATGTTACCAGTATGGGACTTTACCCCACATTCGGGTAGAGACGATGACTGGTTCTCAGGCCAACTGTGAAATAACAAATTAAATAAGGATACACTTTTATCAGATAATACTATACTATAACAACTATTCAACATTAAATGTCACACACAAAATAAACTGACATTAAACTTTTTTTTCGTAGTTTAGTGCCTTTTAATCACATGCATATTCACTAGGTGGCAGCCCTCATGGCTGTCAACAAATGGGCAGTCAAAACGCGATTCTGAGCCAGACAATCTTCCTGGCGAAGTCATATAGTCAGGCGACAAGTCAGTTAAGCGAGACTAAGCCTGAACAGGATGTATAAACTGTTTAAAGAACTTTAATAGCAAATTGTCCTATGACAATTCATATCCAGGCAGAATATAGTTAATTAAACATAATCAAGAAACCTTGTCCATGTATCTAACAACTAGTGCCTGTAGATATATTTAAAGAAGTTGTAAAACATTCCAGCACATAGCCTTATCATGTAATAATAATATATAATTGTACAGCAACACAGAATCGTTGACTATAATTTAATAGATTGCACCCAAATGTGATTACTTGTGAATATGGCTGTTGATGCAAAATGTGGGTGTCCTTGTGTCAAGTGGTGTCCTGGTGCAGGGCGGATGATGATGACACTCAAAGCCTCCCTGTTCTAGCAGTTCATGTACTGCTATGTCTTTTATAGCTGTAGCAATACACTTAGCATGATTATGATACTGTATCACTATACTTGTGTTCCAATATGTAACGTGATACTTATGTTACAATTGATATGCATCACAATATTTGTGTTATGACAAGTATCGTGATACTTGCGTTACAATATGTAACGTGATACTTATGTTACAATTGATATGCATCACAATATGTGCATTATCGTGATACTTGTGCACTATACAACATGTATCACAATATTTACAGCAAAACATTCCCATAGTGGACATCGTCAGGACTGCACAATACACACAGCCACTCCCACACACCCATCCCCACCCACCCATCCAGTCACCCACCCACCCACCCACACACACATCTGGATATAGCTTTTATAAAGTCTTATTATTGGAACAAATTATAACTTGTTTGTCACAATGTTTAGAAATAAAACTAATAACAATTTTCATCAATCACATATTAAAATAGATCAATCAAAGATCTGAGAACTGCATGTAGTACTCAGTCTCATCTTGTGACTAAACAGAATTAATACCTCTCCTCACTTGTCCTAGGTATGCCATCTGATGTCAACACACATTCATGATTTACTTTGCTCACAAATTACTTTATTTTTCATGACATTTGGAGACGTCACATCAATCAAATGACTTACCCTGTAATCGTCTGTCATTAGCCCATTGCTAAATAGAATTATTGCACACTTCCCATCAAAGCAATTCAAGTAGGAAATAAATATTACACCATTAAATACAACATCGCCAATTACCGTCAATAATGAGTTTTTGCCTACAGTAGTATAATTTATTTAATAGTGTTATCGAGAAATTGGATTTCCATCTTCACAAGAAGCCTTACTAGTGAGTGGCATTGCTGATGAAATTTGGGTCACTGTCACTGAATATGCACGTTCAAAAGCTACTGATCCAGGATTCATATTTTTATTGATTCAAATCATTTGCCAAATGTTCATGATTGTCTATGATGTTACTATACTTGACAACTCAGTCTGGCCTTCTGTTATTGCTTGCTGTGTGTGCCGGTGTGCTGGCTGTGTTTGTGTGTGTGTGTGTGTGCGTGCATGTGTGTGTGTGTGTGCGTGCATGAGTGTTACAAGTATGTTGAATAAAGGCCACAAAAACAGGCACATGTTTGGAATGCCTTTATAGTTCTTACCCTTAGAAGTGTTTTGTTGTTTATCTTAATCTGCTTACAGGCCACTACTCATCAAAGACAACACCACCAAATGTATGCTGTTGTACAGGAAACTTGACTGGGGGCAGTCTTTGATAAAGCATTCCATCCATTTACTTGCCACACTGCTAGAGAACAAAGACCTCCATAGGGCATAGTCACAGCATTAATAACCTACACTAACAGTGCAGGAGGCAGCTGTGGTCACTGCCCTTTGCCTTCAGAGAGAGGCGTATTAAAAACGATTAAATTCATTTTGGCAGGTATTAAACCTTCGATATATATTTATTCTAGTGCAGGCATCAAGAACATTGTATCAATAAATATTAACTAACAGGAACAGACAAGGTCGTTTTAAAATCAATGTTACAAAAATAATAAAACACCTTAAATTGGTAAAAAGAAAAAATGATATAAATACAATGCCTAGCTACACCATATATATGCCATGAAGTCACTTCTGTAGACAAATATAATTATTTAATCTTTTAAAACCCACTGTGTCACATGATATGAATTATGGTTTCAGACACAAAACACCAGTACACCCTGTCACATCTTAGAACTTTATACAAACACAGTCATAAAACTGTTTTATTGACACCACTACTTAGCCACTGGAAGAAAATCAATTTCACTGCCATGAGCACTTTCCATAAAACTGCAGCTGGTCAATAAATGCACTGGAAGGTTTGAAATGACATGGATAGTGCCATTTAAGTGTCTTTGATCAGCAACTTGGTGATTAGGTCGACCGACATTGCCATACTGGTAACTGTTACTTCTTCCTTGAGCAGTTCCAGTTAATTTATTTGTGTTTCATAACAGTAACATTACCATTATCCGGTAAGCGGGCATTGTCAAACTGCATAGCACATACAGCACCTGAATATATATATATATACTGGTGATTAGCATTGTTACGTCTGCAAAATCAGCAGTCAAAACAACATTGATTGAACGAGCTGGCTACAGAACATGGAATGCGTGATCTAGCACTTCATTGTGATGGGTATAAAAGAAATATAAATAAAAACAATCTCTATCGAATAAACCAGATGTTGAAACATATTATAATTCTGTAACCACGCGAATGTTTTAGAGTTAATAATAATCATTAATATTATTTATTTTCAAAATACAGACTGTATTGTTGAATCAGGGATACTTGAATTAGGGATAACAGACAAAACCAACGTAACTTTAGTTAAACTGATTTAACAACAAAGCTTGTTGATGGTCAGTGCATTTGGACCTTCAAGATAACCAACTCAGCAAAGTAATTACCATCTAGGCTGATTGCAGGTAACAGAACTGACAAACTCCCAAGTATTTGTGAGGCCACAGAGGAGATGACATGTAATATCTTAAACAGGTCAGATCCATGCCAGGCATAAAAATACACAAGTCTATCTGTCATGCATTATGTACAATGAATTGGAGAAAACAAGCAGAGAATATGATGTCCAACAGGTGTCAGCACCAGACAATACACATCCATTTGTCTGCCAGTGGCCCATCACTGTGATAGTGCTACCACCTAGTGGAAAACACAGCTACTACCAACAAATGGTTTGTAGCATGACACTGTAGCAGTTGGTTGTCCAGTGGAATAATCTAGCACTATCAAGTTACTTTTTGTAAATACTGAGCAAACCACGAAAAACCATCACAGTCAGATGAAACATCTCTTGGATATATCTAACTTGGTATCCTATCATAATCTAGTGATAGTAAATAAAACAACATCATTATTTCATTCATTTACCATTTACCATCTTATGGAGACTTAAATATTTGGTTACTCACGGTTTGCTAGCAGTGTTCGAAATGACTGCCGACCCGGAGGCCCAAGACCGTCTAACATTTCGTTGGGGATTATGCATTATTGCAAAATAATGCAATAATGCTTTGAAAAAGTGCAGGCCCACAAGACCGGCAGAATATTTAAAATAAAATAATGGAGCACTTGTCAAGTATCCGGGCCAGCCTCGATTTTTTCATTATAACTACGTTTGCCTAAATTTGATACCTCAGTGGTTTAGTTCTATCATTCAATATCTTCCCAGGCATATTTATATTACAAAAATATTGCGTCTTAGCACACTTTTGAGGCCCAAAGTGCACCCCGATTTGCTTCAGTCTGCGCCGTTACCACAGTGAGCGTATGTTGTCGCAAACTGGGTTGTTCTTCGTGCTTCAAAAGTGCGCTACGACAGGATATTGTTGTAATGTAAATATGCATGGGATAATGTTGAATAATGCATGAGGTATCAAAATTAGGCAAAAATATTGTTATAACGACGACGTCGAGATGGGCCGGGACACTAGACAAGTGCCAACAATGATGACATTTGTGTACTTCCGAATACTAGACAAGTGCCAACAATGATGACATTTGTGTACTTCCGAATACTAGACAAGTGCCAACAATGATGACATTTGTGTACTTCCGAATGGGAAATTTACAGTCAGCACAGTACAAAAATAAGTTGGAAAACAATAACAGGTCTATTGAAAATATTGTTCATGGCTCCAAGATTTGAATGGGCAGCAAGAATGGACACTTACTTTGGATCAAAACATTGCACGTTTCCACTAAACCTTCCAAAATAAGTGTCAATTCTTGCTGCCCAATAACATGTCTAGCTGATCAATGCTGATAGATCAATTCAGTTTAGTTTCATAGTGCTGGCGCAGTGTAACGAGTGAGTGAAGAAACCACATGAAGCTAACCACAGTATCAGCTATCATCACCATCCAGCTGGAATCACCCGAGCAGGGTTGGGGTCAAGTACAGTTGATCAAGTACTCAAGTACATCAAGTACCCAAAATAAATATCAAGTACAAGTACAGTTCAAGTACTCACTTATGTACAAAGTACTTAAGTACATAAAGTACTGACATATCAAGTACAAGTACTCAAATATAAATGGGCCTATTTTAATGGTTAATATTTTTCGATATTTTGCCATGTTTATTTTGCAACACAAATTTATGTGACTTTTTGATATGAGCAAAACTGAGCATCACATTTTCTTATCATTTGGTTGTTATTTAAAATATTTATCTGAAGAAATTAAACTAGAGATAGCATAGACTAACAATATACATTACAAACCTTCAAGTGCTTGATGAGGTTTGATGTAGCAGTTTTAGAACATGAATAATCACGATTGCAATGTATGCACTTGGCCTTAAAATTGCCAACTTTACTATCTGGTGGAATGAAATGTTTCCAAATAGCAGATGCCATCTTGACAAAGTTATAGACAGTAAAATACAGTAGTGACAGGTAACGATTGTTCAGCAGCAATAACAGTTGTAGAATATTCTGAGGTACCCATGAAACCTGGCATCTTATATACTGGCCAGCCAAGATTAACTCCAAGTACATCAACATCTAAGAATGGGTGTTAAAATCAGTGTCTTCTGATGTTGTCAATTCACTGCCAAAGATGTAAACAAAGATCATAGGAAGCCCTCTCTAGGAATTCATACCTCAAGTCAATTAGAAAAACTAAGAAAACACTCGCCCCCTACATCACAAGGAAAGACATTCAAGGAAGGTGCATCAAAGACACACTGCTGCTGAGTTATCAGAATGGCTTCCACACTATTTTACACCTTAGCTGATTAATTAAATAAGTAAAGTACTCACTACCTACATCACAAGGGCTTTCACACTATTTTACACCTTAGCTGATTAATTAAATAAGTAAAGCACTCACCACCTACATCACAAGGGCTTTCACACTATTTTCACACCCCAGACCTTGAAAATATCATGTACAAAACTTTCCTGCTCTACACTTTAGTACTTGAAAAGTACTTGCTATTTACCAAGTACTGTAGTTCAAGTACAAGTACTTTGCATTTTCACACATCAAGTACTCAAGTACATCAAGTACATCAAGTACTGACAAATGTGTACTTAAGTACAAGTACAAATACAAATACTGGTACTTGACCCCAACCCTGCACCCGAGGATGCCCAACTTCAAATCCGAGTTGGATTCGGACAGCGAGTCACTGTGCGAGTTCAACTCGGATTCAGCTGGAGTCACTGTCGGTGACTGGAGCAAGTGTTTCTTAGAGCCTGACAGTGCCGCTGCTCATGCAGATGACGGCAACAGTTCAGAGTAGTCCCCTGCAGACATTCGTGTTGTGGTGTTTGTTGTAATTTGCAACGTTGATGTTTTTCATGTCAACAATAAACTGTTGCCTATATTTTTATTTTATATTCGTTGGCTAATTAATCTGAATATCGTAAATATGCAGGAGTATGAGGACAGACTTGGCCTGAACTAATTGCCATGCGTTACACCTGCTAATATATATATTCTTGTGTAATTATGTTAATATTTGGACCACCAACTTTTGTGTGGGACCACCACCAACTTTTGAAAGTTAACGGTCCGACTGACCACCAACTTTTCAGCTAAGGTGTAGAACATTGTTTGCTAGATATTTTGACTCCACCCTTGTTAGATTCAAAGCATAATAGTCAGAATGTAGAATCATTTCAGATTTGCTTAGTTAGACATGCAGAAATCTCCCACATTGGATAGTAGACCTAACAAAATACCAGCAAGGTGGCAATTTAACTTCAGCAAATGTTTGGCAAGGCGGGTCAGATAATCTGCACTATTAGGCATCCAACAGGTAGTCTGAATACTGACACTGGCAACACAATAGCAAAAGGATGGTACATGTGTCAGATTCGGCCATACGTGACCAACTTGATAAATATACAGTTTCAGACATGTTCATCAGACCATTTGTTATCAGCTATTATCAGTGACTGCTGAAAGAAAAGAATGTACAACTGTATGAACAAGAAGAAGGAACTGGGGCAAATTAGATCTCCAACCAGGAAGACTTTCAATATACAATCTGATTAGGAATTTAGGATGTAGAACACCTTCAACAGCATCGTATGCTACAACAAAACATGTGCTGAGTTCTTCCATACTAAAGTGGAACATCTAGATTCATACAAACACATCTACTCATTCAGCCTTCAACCCACTGAATCTGTAATAAAATAATAAAATACCCACTGAGGTATAATAATTACGTAATGAATGTTTTAATTATTATTTTATGGTATACATTTTAGAATTATTTTTGTTTCTATCTATAATACAATTATAAATAGTTACGTGTACATGCATGTAAAACGTCTGAGAGCAATCTGATTGATTCGGGCTTTACACAAATAAATTGTATTATTATTATTATTAATGTCAATGACAATAAAAACGTGGTGTTTGAGAGAGCAAGACAAGTTGTACACACAAACACATAAACTTATACATAATCATATTGCATATTCATGTGAAACTGTTTAATAATCACTTGAATTTATTCTGGCTGAAGGACTAATAAGTTATTTAATAGTTAGTCTGATTATTTTATAAATACTTAGGTACATACAAAGAGTAGAACAAATAAGTTAGTGTGGCAATGTCACCAGAGAATATAATACAGGTTTATTTTTTCACAAACTGAATTTGTAATGAGACGAGCATAAATTGATCTGATTGACAAGAGACCTTTAACGATGTCATACATGGAAACTGCACACAAAAATATTACGTTGCTAGAGGAAACACATGTTACTATTACAGTGTTTACACATTACTATTACAGTGTTTACACATTACTATTACACCAGTGAATGAGTAGGGAGTGCGTCTATGCTTTGTATTGAAACTACGCATAAAAGAATAATGTATCTATACATGTCCAGTGTGTCAATAGGTCAGTGCATGTTGGTGGCACAGGAAAGACCTGCTAGTGGAATTGGCCAAACATTTAATTGACATGGCTGACTATAGAACTTTACATTAAGCAAAATTCAACATGATATAACAAAAGATTCATTGCTATTAGTGTTACATAGTCACTTGCTACGCAGTAACACTGTATCATAATAATAATAATAATAATAAGATAACTTCTATTGCGCCTAAATCCTTGGAAACCAAGCTCAGAGGCGCATCAAAACAAAAGGGTTGGTCAATCTCAAAATCCATAAGTAGTTTTCCAGTTGTCAACAGATGGGTCAAGGCGCTAGGGAGCTACGGTGGGTAAGCAAGGTTGTAAAGATACATTTTTAAATGACGACGGAATTTTTTTATATTTTCAACTGATCTAACATTAAGAGGAAGCATATTCCAAAGAGTTGGTGCAGCAACAGAAAAAGCCCTAGTTCCAATAAATAAGTAAGCAATAAATGCAAATAAGAGGGTTGCTTATTGGACAGTGCCTGGTATGTAATGGTACAGATCTTAAATATTATACGATATCGTACAGGAAGCCAATACAAAGACTTCAAAAGTATGACAGAGCGAGAAAAACGAGATCTTGTAACTACTCTTGCTAGACAATTTTGGACACGCTGAAGTTTTGTGATATCCTTGCTAGCGATATTATAAAGGAGGGAATTGCAATAGTCAAGTCTGCTGCTAACAAGCGCTGTTGCAATAGTCTTAGCAACAGAAAATGACATATACCGACGAATACGGCGAAGATCACGAATATGATAAAAACAGCAGCGACATGTTTGAGATGTGTTGTCGGAAATTGAAGTTACTATCAAAGATCACTTCTAGATTCCGCACCGAGATTGCTGGCGTGATATACTGATTCAAAATACGCGTAGGAAAAAACTATCCAGTTTACAACGCTGCATTGGAGTACCAATAATGATCAATTCAGTTTTATTTGCATTTAATTTCAACTTGCTGTCAGTCATCCAGTGGAAGATATCTTGAATGCAATCAGTAAGTTGGTTAAGGGAGCGATTTGTATCCGGGGTAGCCAACGAAATGTAGATCTGAGTATCATCAGCATAAAGATGATTATCTAAGTTATGTCTTTGTATTACAGAGCTTAGTGGCATGGTGTAAAGAGTAAAAAGCAAAGGCTCAAGGACAGAACCCTGGGGAACACCAAATAAAGCCGGCAGTGCAGCTGAAAAGCAGTTCCCAATCTTTATTGTTTGGTATCTATCAGTTAGATACGAAGAAAACCAGCTTAGAGCTGTGCCAGATATGCCGTACCACTTTAATAGGCGTTCAATGAGAATGCTGTGATCAATCGTGTCAAACGCGGCAGAGAGATCTAGTATGGTAAGTGCAGTCACTTTACCATTATTAATGTTCAAGTTAATGTCATTATGAACCTTTAAGAGGGCAGTCTCTGTTGAATGAAACTGCCTATATGCTGATTGTGACACATTAGTTAAGACATTTGTGCTAATGTGAGACCTTAGACGACTTGCTACAACCTTTTCTAGTATTTTGGAAATGAAGCTGAGATTATAAATAGGTCTATAACTGTTTAGGTCTTGTTTAGGCAGAGATGACTTCTTAAGAAGTGGTGTGACATGGGCATATTTAAAATCATCAGGAAAACAGCCAGAGCAAAGTGATGCATTTATAATATTAGTTATAGGTCCAATTAGTGTATCGAGACATGCTTCTAGCAGTATTGTTGGAAATGGATCAAGTGCACAAGATTTATTTGGGGAGGACATAATTATTTTCTAACTTCATCAACTGTTGCAGGTTCAAATGATACAAGTTGAGAATTTACTTGTGGAAAGTCCACACTGACATTACTTATATTATGACGTGGGAAAGCAGAACGAATAATACTGATTTTATTCTTGAAGTGATTACAGAACGAATCACATAGAGTTTTGACACATGATCAGGTAGCGATGGAGTAGGCCGTCTGTGTAGAATGTTATTGATGCAGTTCCATAACTGACGCGGATTATCAGACTTATTTATGACCATATTTGTAAAATAATCTGATTTAGCTTTTAGCCATTTGTCTGTGACATTGCTTAGAATAGCGCGATCTATCTAATGGCGAGCGTGATTTGCGCCATACACGTTCTAAATAACGACGACGCCTTTTAGATAGTATAATTTCGGAAGTCATCCATGGAGCCGGTGGCCTTTCTGACACATACAATAACAATGACGGCAATACTCAACACAGTGGCATTAGCCCATATTTATACCCTATTTGATTATCATATGTTGGTCTATCTGGTCAAATACACACCAAATTCAGTAACTCATATAACACTAGCTGAAATAATAGTAAATACATTAATTATAGGATTATCATTATAGGTATCTTTAAGACAATCTCTTCTAAAGTTTAATTCTTCTATATTTCTTCTATCTAATCTTCTGATGTTACTTTCTAGCACTGAAAAAGATTTGTTTTATCGCAACAAATCCCAATTTCAAAGTAGTGTACTTGTTCATTTTGGGTGTTCAAATCCTCACCTGAGAAAACAATGAGCTGTTTACAGAATTTAATTAAATGCTCTGTTTGTATTTATTCGCGAGCCTGTGACAATGATGCATGAGATACCAGTAATTAAAGTTACCATTGCAGTCAATAACATTATTATGAAATGCCATGCCCCACACCCTCTCTAGAGGTGTTCTCAATCTCAGTCACTTCTATCTAACTATATAAAGTTCTGAGCTTCTATGATGCTGTGTAATTGGTAAAGGTCTGCTCTTCATAACGTTTCCAACAATGACACAAAACACAGATGTTCTACTTGTAAATTTATTCCAGTCAGAGCTCTTACAGTTACACCAGTCATGGAGCAACAAACCACTTGTTTACATTGGCTCCTTGGGACTAGTGAATTGATCACCAATCAATTCTCTCAGGTAGGAGAAAAGCCCTGAAGAAAAGGATAATGAAATGTATCACAAACACATAAATAACTTGAAAATAAACACAGAACATTGTGTTATCTGAAATGTATCACCAAATTGTAGATGAGAAGCCAATGGTCGAAGAAAGCAAATGAACACTGAAAGAAGCAAGTGAACCTTGGTATCTCGGAGGAGATGCACTTACATTGATCCAAACTTAGCATACATTAATATGACATAGATGACTTTTTATCCATGGCAATAACCAAAGACAGACGACAGCTCTAACATGGACACTAGAAGTGAAACAGAAAGTGGTTTACCCAAAGCCAACCTGGCAAAAAACAGTTGACAGATACAGATAACAAGTGGGCTGGAAGACATGGACTGAAGCTATACCAATGGCCAGAGACAGGATAAACTGGAGTAGGAACACTGCAGTCTTGTGGGCCATAAGGCATGAAGAGGATAGGTAAGGTAAGCTAATGTTGCAACTGACTTTAATACATCTACGTCATTGTTTCTACAGTGTCACAGAAATAAGGAGCTGTAAATGAGAATTAAACAGAATTTTCCAATGGCAGTGACCTGCAGGGTAACAACATGAGCCAATGAGTTAGTCAGATTATGTGGGTGGATAGGAACTATGTGGGCTGATCAGATTATGTATGGGTCAATGATTGCCAACATGGAGATTAGTACTGTTTAGAATACAGAGCAGCTGTTGTCTTTAATCTCCATGTAAATATGTTGTCAAAACAAAGAGAGCTGTATTTGGTTACCTAGTCTGTGAATAGAGTTGACCAGGCCTGGGGGCAATTACATTGCTATGTAATATATTACTATTACATTTGAAGCAATTACTATTATTAAATTACAGTGTCTCATCAGAACTATTTCACTTTGATTCAACATTTTGAAAAAGTGTTGGGAGAATGTTATGCTGTGTAAACTGTACATGGCTTCACTGGCAGCCTTCATTGATTGTTGGAACAGGTCTAACTCCAAAGAAGCCAGTATTAACTCCAAAGTGTAGAATCCTTTGAGGTCCAGTATGTGATGATGGTTTTCAAGAAAAATACCTAAACAACAATAACTCACAGTCCGGTTTTCAGGTTGATAGATCATATTTGCACAAACAACCCAATCAAATTGAATTGATACTTACTGTATTAGTAATATAAAAGTAATAGGTCAATTACTATTATATTGCTTCATATTGCTATTACTATTATATTGTATTTTGGTCCAACCTATTATTAGTACTTCAATATTTATAATCGTCAAGTACTATAACTATCCATAAAATTAAGTTTCCATCCACATTAAAGTAAACATGATGCTTTGAAGAATCTACATAAACAATACAGTAATAGTGTCACTTTGACCTCATAGTTAGCTGTTAACCAACCAAGCTTGAAGTGTTTATTCTTTGAATACCAGATAGATTTGTTCTTGTTACCTGTCCATGTATCGTCTGTGGTTGTTGTGGCCTCTTTGGAAGTTTTCATATATGGATGGATCTTGCAGATCTGTTTTATTGATAATGCACACTGACTTGTGTATTATCTGATCACAATTTGAAACTACTTTTAAAGCAAGTACTTGAAACTAAAAAGTACATAGATGAAAACAGAGGAACTTTTGGTAAGTACTTAAAAGTACCAGTACAAGTACACTAGACTGTTTGCAACTGCCAGTACAATTACAGCATACAGAGAGTACACTGTACATTTTCCCAGTCAGCACACTTATAACCAGATTGTGGATAGGATGATTTCAGCTCGATAAAGAAGTACGGGAAATACAACAGCTTTGTAGAGCCTTGTATTGGTGTTCAAAGTGAACCACATTGTGCCTGTGACACAATGTTTGCTATCAGATCTAACACTAACCACGGAGCAGTAATTAAAACTGGTGAGTGAACTGTGATACTGTCGAGTGAGTAAAAGTATTCGAACCAGGGTCCTCTTGATTGAGATGTTCTGTCTATTACATTACTGCACCCTGCTACCTGTCTCATTCCGAAATTCGAGTAATTATTACAACCACATCCTAAAAACTCCAAAAAACACAAAACACTTTACCTATGAAAGGTCACAGCATGACTACGAAATACAAATTGTTTAATGTAGTAATTATAATGTGACTGACACTGCGACTGTTGACAGTGATATAGATTGATCCAGTCCCATCCCATGGCCTGGGTGCTTATTTTATACCCTCTGATACATATTTCAGGAGGGAATATTTTATACTGCACCAGAAAGACATGAATACCACACCGGGGGTGAGGCAGTGACCCGCACTGTCAACTTGCCCAGTCCCATGCATAATCTTACGCACACCGTCACAGCCTGACAGAGGCACAGCTCAACACACACATACTATGTAGTGACATACCTTGAGATTTGCCTAACTTTGATACCTCAGTGTATTAGTTTCATTATTCAACATTATCCCAGGCATATTTATGTTTAAGAATATTGTGTGTTAACGCACTTTTGAGGCGTAAATAGCACCACAGTTTCCATCAACATACACTGCTATAATGCTCAATTTACGAGCGCGATGCCATAACGCACGACCGCAGCGGTGCAGACTATCGCAAACTGGGTTGCTATTTGGGCTTCAAAAGTGCGCTATGAGACAATGTTTTCGTAATATAAATATACCTGGAATGTTGTTGAATGATTGAACTAATGCTCTGATGTATCAAAGTTAGGCAAAACTGAAGTTATAACAGGGAGGACATCATATGTATCGTTCGCCTATCTACCACTAAGACGTGCGATCTAGATTCAATGCCAGGACAGGCATGTAGAAAGACAACATCGACTTGCTCGTACCAATACTCACCAGACAAGGGGTCAAATACATTTAAATGTATTTAAATACAAATACTCTTGAGGGAATCAAATACAAATACTTTGAAATGCAAAAGTATTCAAATACAAATACCCTTGAGGGAATCAAATACTTTGAAATGCAAAAGTATTTAAATACAAATACACTGGAAAGTATTTCAAATACATTTTACTTTCAGACTACATTACAATATAGCTAAAAAAGCAAGTCTTATATTTAGATATGTAGTTTATTGGCATAATTTATTCATTCAAGTCATGGTTTGTAGGTTCATAGGCAACTAACTTGCAGTTACAACGAACCTAGCTTTTATGATGATGGTACCACCTGACTTGAGAAGCCACCACCTTCTCTTAACCCACAGATTGCAAGCAAATATTAGACACAATAGCTGGCCTTAGCAGCCACTGCCACATTGGTTAGGTACCAGGTAGGTAGTTTGGTTAGCTGGGGCTTGGAAACTATGATCAAAAGACAGACAGACCAGTGCAACAGAGTCTCCTTTTGGTAAATGCATCACAGTGACAACTGACAAGTAAGGTGATGTTGGCTTCTCACACAGTGACATCAATGACTTCTCACATAATGGCATTACCTTGCCATTGTTTCTGAGCGGAAATGTGGTGAATTGCCAATGCCTGACATTGTCAATGCATCTCTGCAGTCAGGCATCATACTGCCGAATATGAAACATGCCTTAGTAACACTATTACTTAAGAAACGCTGCCTCGACGTTAACGTACTCACGAACTATCATCCTATATCGCAAATCAATTTTGTATTGAAGATTCTGGAACGATACGTTGCAAATGAATTGCGCCATTACATGGATGCGAATGATTTCAATGACCCGTTTCAAAGTGCGTACCGCCCGAGCCACAGTACCGAGACTGCGCTTGTGCGTATCCATGAAGACATAACTCAAGCAATTGATGCGCGGCACGGTGTACTGTTCGTGTTGTTAGATCTTAGTGCTACATTTGACACGCTGGATCATGCCATTTTGCTGCAGCGACTCTGTGATATTGGTCTGAGTCAAACAGTACTCACGTGGTTTACGTCATACCTGATGGGTCGAACAAACGCCATAAAGATAAGATAACATACATCTACTCGAAGAACAGCACAGCAGTGTTCCGCAGGGGTCCGTTCTCGGTCCCATGTTGTTCAATCTGTACTGTAATCACCGATATCTTCAAACGCCACAACCTTCAATACCACTTATATGCTGACGACACTCAACTTTATGCCGACTGTCCACCATCTCAACACAGAGATGCACTTCAATGCATTAACGAATGTGCATGCGAGCTGAGACAGTGGTTAACCAACAACAAACTTCTGCTCAACAAGGATAAAACTGAGGCGATCATATTTCTGATCTGATAATCACCAATGATGAAAATATGGCACAAAACATAAAACAGAAGCCACCTCTAGGGAAAAGTGACCACATAATCATTGAGACAGAATGCCACTGCTACTGTGATACAATGAGTGAAGAGAAGGCAAGTTACCAGTTTGAGAAAGGTAACTACACTGACATCACGAGCAAACTCAGAGAAACAAACTGGAAAGAGACTCTAAATAACCTAAGTGTGGACGAGATGTGGCAAGAACTGAACAGCACACTCTCAGACCTGGTTGATAAACACATACCAAAGAAACAGACAGTGACAGGAAAGAGAGTTAAGCATTTGTGGATGAACAGCGATGCAATGAGGAAAGTGAAAAAGAAGTACAACAGTTGGAAGAGGTACACTGAGACAAAACAGTACAGAGACTATGTTGAATAATCATGTGTGAGAAACATTGCGACCAGTGGTGTAAGGAAAGCTAGAAAAGACTTTGAACGGATGCTTGCGACAGACGTCAGCAAAAACCCCAAGGTGTTCTGGCGTAATGTCCAAGATGGAAGAAAGGTTAGATCTGCCATGGTTGAATTTGACTTGGGTGATGGCACAACAGCAAAAACAGACCAAGAGAAAGCAGACACACTAAACAAATTTTTCACAAGTGCGTTCTCACAAGAAGATCTGACAGAAATTCCGACACTCGAAGACAGACATAATGGAAACCTGCTGGTCAGCATTGAAATCACAGCAGAAGAAGTCCTGGCTAAATTAACCAACTTAAAAACAAACAAGTCACCTGATCCAGACAGATGTCACCCGTACGTTCTACATGAACTGAGAAATGAACTGGTGGAGCCCCTCCTTTTGATCTTCAACAGGTCATTGATGGATGGAATGCTCCCAGCTTAATGGAAGACAGCACACGTAACAGTGTTACACAAGAAGAACTCAAAAAGACATGCTTCCAACTACCGGCCAATCAGTTTAAGATGCATAGCATGTAAGATTATGGAAAGCATTATTCGAGACCATCTCCTGACTCATATTACTATGAACAACATGTTCCACAAAGATCAGCATGGATTTAGACCAGGCAAGTCATGCACCACCCAACTCCTAGAAGTCATGGAGAATTGGACTACCACCATTGACTCGGACGGATGTGTAGACACAATATATATTGACTTTGCGAAAGCCTTCGATACGGTGCCACACAAAAGACTAGCAAAAAAACTAACTGCATATGGCACCAAGGAGAGGTGGCAGCATGGATCGCAGCTTTCATAACGGGACGAAGACAAAGGGTAGTAGTAAATGGAAAGTTATCAGATTGGGCAGAGGTCACAAGTGGCATACCTCAGGGAAGTGTCCTTGGCCCCATTCTATTCACTCTGTTCATCAACGATCTACTAGATGGTATAAACAGTGGACTCAAGATCTTCGCCGATGATACAAAAATATATCGAGATGTAAGGTATGAAATGGACAAAAAGCTATTACAAGAAGACATTAACAAACTAACATCGTGGTCAGAGAAATGGCAGTTACATTTAAATCCATCAAAATGCAAACATCTGACTTTTGGCAAGCCGAAACTTAACACCACATGCACAATGAAAAGTAAAGATGGGGATGTGTCAGAAATCGACAGCACATCAGAAACAGAAAAAGATCTTGGTGTAACGTTCGACAGATCCCTAAAATTCCGACAGCATATTGGCACCATTGCAAAGAAGGCAAACCAGACAAACCAGATGACAGGCCTCATCAAACACATGTTTAAACATCTGGACAGTAGCAGCTTCCGATTATTATATACAGCGCTAGTGAGACCACATCTCGACTATGCAACCAAACTGGTCCCAGAAATAAGAAACTTGAATTATGAAGACAGGCTGAAACATCTTAACTTACCAAGTCTGGCATACCGAAGAAGAAGAGGAGACCTGATCCAAGTCTACAGAATTATCAATGGCATCGACGACATCAATCAAGAGGACTTCTTCATGATCACAACAAACCGCACACGAGGCCACAACAAAAAATTGTATAAGACACCAAGCAGACTTGATAATAGGAAACACTCCTTTTCACAACGCATCTTCCTAGACTGGAACAACCTTTCTCAGCAAACAGTGAACACTGAAAACATCCTCTCCTTCAAAACAAAACTCGACAAAGAATTGAAGATGGACAGGTTTAAATTTTAATAAAAGCACAAAATAACAAGACAAGCCACGTTCTCAATACCAAAATACGATGCATAAAGGCGGGTGTACACAAGGCTGTTATGCCTTACTTTAAAACCCGAAGATCCGGGCAAGTTAACAGTGAAATCGAGGTGGGTCCGGATTCTACACAAGTGCCGAAAAAAGCATTCTCGCTTACAGTTGCTGAACCGTGCAATAGTTTACCTGATTCGGTAATACAAGCTAGATCAAGAAAATTAATTTAATAAAAACCGCCTTGAGTCTTGACAAATTCTGGTCAACCCAGGCCAGGGGCAGGGCAGGAGATTCTATAGACTATACGACTATGAAGCCCCACTAACATTAATTTTAAATATTGGAATCGGAAACCACACACTTTTAATATTAGATCCCGAAGTCGAAGATCTGATCATTGAGGAATCGAGTGGATTCTGCGATCAGAACAGTTCTAAGGTAAGGATTACGATACACGCGCAGGCACGGGCTAGGCCAAGGCCACGGCACATGCCCAGTCTTGACTAGCAAGTTAGAGACCACACTCGTTTAGACATCGAATTTTCGTTTTAGGTAACAACTTGGTAAAGAAAACATGTGCCCTGAAGTGTACATGTCAATTAAACATACGTAGTAATCACAAGAATGGTAACTCACCTTATTCTACCGAATCCAAATTTAATGGCAACGTCAAACGCTAGTGTCAACAACTGAAACTGCTGATCCTTCTATGCGCAAGCGCAATAGGCACCAGAAATTGAAGGGAGCAGCACGTAACTGGCAAATACTAACATATTCTCTAACGCAATTTGTAACATGTTTTGAACTTATGCTATGCATATGCAACAACACTAAATTATGTAATTCACACAACGTTTGCACGGACCGCACTCGGAAAAATGACATGACAAAATCAAAAATATCAGTTGTTATTCAATCACCAAAGTGTCCTTCCGTTTTCGTGCGCACAATATTTGTAAACAAAGGTGCACATTTTATGTATTTATTGCGGAAACGGCCATATATCATAGTTATCAGCGATCCGAGGTAAGCATATCCACACATTTAAATTCGGTTCATAATGCACTCTGATTTATAGCACAATTTGCGTATAATATGGGTCTGTGAAACGTATTTTACAGCTATATGTGCGTATTATCGCTCAATTTATTGCCTGTCAGCGTAAGCCGTAAATGTGATGTAAAGGCGTAACGTTATCGTTTCAACTGAAGCCACGTTCGTTTATTTAACTATACATGTGCTGTGACTATGTTAACATGTATAGGTATGGGCATTTGTGTAGAATCCGAACCTACTTACATTTCGCCGTTATAACTTGAGTTTTGCCTAACTTTGATACCTCAGTGCGTTAGTATTTAGATACTTAGTTCCATTATTCAACATTATCCCAGGCATATTTACATTTAAGAATAGCGCAAACCGGATCGCTATTCGGGCTTCAAAAATGCACTAACACACTATTTTTGTAATAAATATATATGCCTGGGATGATGTTTAATGATGTAAGTAATGCTCTGACGTATTAAAGTTAGACAAATTTATCTTGAATCTTCCTCTTCTACGTAGTAGTCAAGGAGTTGATGAGGAAGGGAATCAAACGTTGACTTGTGTAATCCTCCGCCCTATTGCGTAAATATTTGTCAATGTGTCCCTTGAACTGGTTGATGTTTTTGGACATCACTGCTGCTTCCGGAAGTCTATTCCAGTCGTTAACTATCCTTTGAGTAAAGGAATACATGCATGTATCTAATCTTGAGTGCATTTTGGTTATTTTGAAAGGGTGCCCTCTTGTTTTGGTCTGTTTATTTTCCATAACAAAGAAATCTGCAGGAAGAATACTCTCTAATCCGTTGAATATTTGAGAAACTTCCAATAAATCAGCACGCAGTCGTCTAGTCTCCAGAGTCGTGATATTTAGCACTCTTAACCGTCTTTGGTAATCTAAGTGACTTAAATCTTAAATCATCCTGGTCGCCCTACTTTGCACCTTTTCTAATAAGTCTATATCGTTTTGTTTGAATGGGCGCCATGCCTGAATGCAGTAGTCTAGGTGAGGTCTTACTAAGGACTTGTAGAGTTTTACAACTACTTCTTTGGTCATATATTTGATAGCTCTGTTAATCATGCCTAGCATCGCATTAGCCTTATTTGATGCCTTTAACACATTGCACCCTTACATTAAGTGTGTCTGTTATTATCACTCCCAAATCTTTTTCTACATGTGATGTTTCTATGGGGTTAATCACCGATGAAGTAGTCGTACTGCCTGTTGTTGTAACCATATTGTACACACTTGCATTTTTCTGCATTAAATAACATTGTCCATTCAGCACTCCACCCGTGGAAGTTATTTAGGTCCTTCTGAAGTTTCTCAACATCTTTACAGGATGATACCTGACTGAACAGTTTTGTGTCATCAGCAAATTTTAGGAGATGGTTGCACACTCCTTCGTCTATGTCATTAATATATATTACAAATAAAATTGGACCCAGAACAGACCCTTGGGGGACACCACTCTTAACAGGTGACCACCCTGAACTGAAACCATTTATAATGACACGCTGTACTCTGTCCGTCAAAACTCAAGTTATAACAGCAAAATCGAGGTAGATCCGGATTCTACACAAGTGCCCAGGTATGTCTGCATCATTTAATGTAGGATTGGTAATGCAAATGTTGCAGTAATTCTGCTCATTCCAAAAGTATGACTATGAAATCATTACAAATGTGAAACAGACATAATTATAATATAAGTAAGCTAGTCCTACTCCTAGTCCTAGACTAGGCTCAAGGCAGTAGAGCCTGGCTAAACTAGACTACTGCTCTAGGCTACAAAGTAGAAGACATCTACATCAGAGGAACATCTACATGGTTAATCAGTAGAATAATGATGATGATTGAACTGATGAACAAACTTATTATTCTGATCTATAGGTAAGTTGGCAGGCGCCATCTTAAAAAATGGCAGATATTTGAATGTCAGGGAAAATAAAAATTTCATATATTTGAAATCGCCATCAAGCATATTTTGACGTTAACTATATGGCTCTATGTTACGTTGTTCTGAAGATACGGGAATAGTCTGTGACGGGCGCCATCTTAAAAAATGGTGAATTTATTAATGTCAAAGAAGTTAAAATTTAACATTTAAAAAAATCGCTGCCCACAAATCTACGCATTGTTGTTAAAATTACTGCTCTATGCGATGGAGTGCTAAGATAATATGACATTTTTTCAACAACCGCCATCTTTAAAAATGGCGGATGTGAATATCACAGAAGGTCAAAGGTAACATATTTGAAATCCACGATCCAAAAAAACCTACATATTGACACCAAAAGTATGGTCCTATGTGGCGCAGTTATTACAACATGAGGAAATTGGATTTGACGGTCAATTTTAAATGAGCAACCACTCAGCAATGTTTATTATATCAAAATACGTATCTTTGGTAAGATTTTCTTTTTATTGGCTGTCCATATATAAATGCAAATAAGTTTTGGCTCACTGACTTCCACTGGCCAGCAAGTTAACGGTTAGGATACTTAATTGTGGGATTTGTATTTTATGTATCCATTAACTCGCTAATATAAGAAATCAAGTGTTTGCCACAAGATTAGATCTTACAATTGTGTATCGAAAGCCAATGTTTTTAAATCCAAACATGAGCGATAATATCACATATATATTAATTTAAACAAAATCCATAGTACTTAATAGAACAAACCGTTTTCGTAAACCCGCTCAAGACATTTTACGCAGTGGATCTATATTATAAATAAATAACAGCTATTGTATTAATTACTTGCTTACAGACTGTTAGAAAAGTTATAATAAATTTATGTACTGATTGTTCTGGATTATTATGCATTTATATGCTTGAGCGATTTGAAAATGTGTGGTATGGAAAGCCAAACATGATATTGTTCAGAATTTTGTAGCTGGGGTAGATCTTGGTTGATTTATTAGTGGAAAATTCATAGTTAGCAAGATAGCATGTTAAATCCGAAATCTCTGTTTGAGTAATTATATAAAGTAAAGTAAGCAACTGTTGTTGAACATATACCCATAATAACAGTACACATAGTCATATTATGAAGATTGCCTAGAAAATAGTCATACATCTTTTTCAGGAACGGGTCACTGATATGGAGCAACGTGTCATTTGTTAAGAAGATGGTGGTGGCTTAATGGCTAAACTTAGAAAGAAAGGGATATATTCATTGGTGGCGGTGTCAAAACTACGAGGTGATGGGTTGGCTGAATAATTCAATAATGCAGGTGATCACTATGTCCATAAAAAATGTGGAAAGACATATACTGCCTAAAAAATGTGACTAAATCATCTTAGGCAACAAACCAGGTTTGTTGCATCTGAATGTATGCCAACTCGTACGAACGTTACGGTTAAGGTTACGATTATCAAACTCACTGTCGCATCAAACAGGACAACGTTGATCTGGCCAAATTCCTGACCTTTCTACGAAGTCACAACCCATTTTCCACCGACAATGACGAGCACCTACAAAATCTTCTACTGGGGTCATAGCTGATGAGAGAGTCAATGTAGACCAAGCTGTGGATATTGGAATGAAAATCCACCAGAAAATAACAGATCAGAAGTACGGAGACATCGTTCTCAGGAAGTCAGACCAAGTCAAAATCGTCGCAGTTATGAGGAAAACAGTCAAACTGAAAGATGGAAAAGAAGTGCGCATGTCGTCGACGGAGCTGTACCAGAGACTATACTGGCCAGGGCATATACTTCTGGACCACCAGATCGCAGTGTCTTCTCACATGAGCTATCAGCCGTAGCCTCAGCTTTATCCCACGACAACGGCACAATGCGAAGGCCAGTGAAGTCTAAACTAGTTTCGTACATCGCTACCCTCGATCCCCATGTTGTCTGCAATGATGGTATTGGCGACAAAGCCACAGTTGTGGATGGATGTGCCGTTCTACATCAGATACCCTGGCCAAAGACAGGTACCTTTCATGAAGTGTGTTCATCTTATGTGATGTTTGTTCTCCACTTGGCAGCACACGATAGGGCCTGGTTCATAGTGTTCGACAGCTATGAAGTGCTCACCACCAAGGAACCCGATCAGAAGCGACGTAAATTGGGCAAGATCCTTTCCACTGATGTGTTGGTTGGACGTAACACTCCAGTGCCTTCAGACAAAAATAGTTTTCTTTCAAACAAGCACAACAAACAGCAACTCGTTAACTCCTCTCTACTTACCTGCTGAAGGAAGGTATCGAGGTGCGTCACGCTGGCGAGGAAGGAGATGCGGATACCACAATTGCGAAGTGTACCCTAGAAGTTGCAGAATTCCACGAGAACGTATGTATCCGTTGTGATGATACAGATCTGCTTATAGCCCTGCTTTACCATGCGCCTGAGAAGTCCACTATTTACATGCAAACCAAACAAAGACTAATCAGTATCCGCACTGGTCAACATGTTCTCGGAAAGGAGGTGTGTAAGTGCTTGCCATTTACACACGCTGTGTCTGGCTGTGACACGTCAGCTATCTATGGTATTGGCAAAGTCAAACACATGAAAGTTCTAGGATCTTCAACAGAGCTGAGAACATCCGTTGCCATATTCGGCAGTAACACTGCATCGAGCGCCGACATTGCAACAGCTGGGGAGCGGTATAGATGGTTTCGCTTTACACCAAAAACAACTGAAATGTATGTCTCGACGACCTACGATATTTGCACATAATGTCATTAAAGTATGTCGCCATTGAAAGAATTCCATCGACAAGTCGAGCATGCTAATCCCATTCACTCAGAGTGCACCTACAGGTTTCTACTTGGGTTAATCTGAAGACGGTATTGGACAGAAAGAAACAATATGGCTTCCACTGTGACGCGCACTCAGTAGTGCTCGTCAGCACAGACACAAAACCAGCACCCGAACATCTACAAGAGATATGTTGCTCTTGCAAGCACCAAGATAAATTGTGTGTGTCTTGCAACTGCTTAAAGATGCGTCTTGCCTGTAGCGTCCACTGCAAAATGTCAAGGACAGTGCGCAAACGGCCCAACTCTTGTACAGCTACCCGACAGTGACGATGATGACAATGCTGATGATGATGTTTAACAAATTATATATTAGAAGAGTACAGGTAGAACATTTATTATCTCTCCTAGTTATATACGAGTGTGAATGCTATACCATTCACTGTTTCGGGTATAAGTGACATTCATGTGATCTTAGTTAAGATGTTAATTAAATCCCATAACAACGTTGGGAAGGAGTGCTATATAAGAAATATCTTACTAATTAATTGGTTAATTACTTACTTGATTAATTAAACTCCATCATTAATGTGTGGCTTAATAGACCAGTATAGATATTATTACAAACGTATTAACCAATAAATGAAACAGTTAAACCTATGATTAACAAACGCAAACAAAAAGTGTTACTTCGAAATTGGACCGAAACACCCAAAAAACCAGGATTGGGATAAAAACAGAGTTCCCCAGGGTTGATTTTGGTTGTTCTTTTGGAAGTTCAGGAAACCCTACTGGTCACCTTAAAACAAAAATTGGCTTTTTAACTAAGATGTCCGGGTCATCGTCAATTTCTACAAGACTACAAGACCACAATTCAGTTCGCATGTTCACAATGGATAACAAATGTTACATGTATATATCAGATCTTCTGAAACAGTAGTTTCATGATATTGTTTGCTTCGTTTCCAAATGGATATGAAGTTTGTGTAAATAACGAGTTATATCTAACAAACGGAGCAAATCACATGACCGATTAAACAAACACGAAGTTAGGGTCGTAAGTTCCATAACTACAATTAGGCAATAAGAGGCACACGCCTACAGCGATTCTTGCAGTTTTTTAACCTTATCAGGATATGGCCATCATGACATCTGTCTAATTTCACAAGTTAGCATTTGTATTTGCCTCCTATATTTTATAAGTCTATAGCTACGCCACTGAAACTGAACAAATATGTACCTCTATTATGGCAAAACGTCAGCTTGTTTGTGTAGTGTAGCGCTTGTTTCTTGTGTTAAAGGGAATGGAAGATGAACTCAAGGCGCATCTCTTACAGAACGACATGGCCGCGGTGGCAGAGATCATTGCCAGCAATCCAATGCCGAACCTGTCCCCGGAGACTCTGCCCGACGACATGAACGCTCTCCACCTCACGGCTATTCTAGGTTACGTCGACTGCGCACAAGTCCTAGTCAAATCTCACCCGTCCCTCATCAACTGCCAGGACTCTACAGGATGGTCCCCTCTTATGCACGCCGTGGCAAATGGACACGTACAACTGGCCGAGTTGCTTCTCGACCATCCGGCATGTGACGCGACACTCGGTGATAACTTCCAACAGACAGTGCTCCACGTCGAAGCCCAGTCGCAGAGCGATTCGCTCGAGATAACGAAGTTACTGCTGGGTCATGGTCTACGGGGGGACGCGGAAGACAGTGAGTCAATGACGCCGTTTATGCGGGCTGTCGAGGCCGGCAACATGCAGACGGCGCAGTACCTCTTTAAGATGTCCGGCTGCAGAATCAACGCGCGTTCCATCCACGGTAAAACTGTGCTGCACATCGCTGCAGAACACTGCGCCGAAGAGCTGCTTCTGTGGCTTCTGCAGGTCGGTTCGGCCATCAGTGCCCTTGACAATCGCTTCCAAACGCCCCTTATGGTGTGCGTGCAACAGAAGCGGCATCCACATCTTGTCTTCCGCATCATGAAACACCTCGTCGACGCCGGCTCGCTGATCAACGCGCAGGACGTCAACGGCAACACAGCCTTGCTGCTAGCCATGAGCAACCCGGCGGCCATCAAGAAACATCACATCGAGTTCCTGCTCATCTCCAACGCCGACGCCAACATCCCGAACAGAGACGGACTCACGCCGCTGTGGCAGGCCATATACGACGGTATCCACTACCCGGATCGTCTGCGGATCATCCGGATCCTCTTGCAAGAGAACTGCTACCTTGAGATGACGTGTCGAGGTCGCCTCCTCTTCACCTCCGGTCTCGACACCGTGTATTGTTACGAAAACTTCCTGTCGCCGTTCGAGGTCGCCATGGACTCTGGTTATTATAAGGCGGCGAAGATTCTCATGCTCGCCGGTTGTCAGGTGAAGCCGGAGATGCGATACGATGACCATGCGAGCGACATTCCCGCCGAGTTGAAGTGGTTCCAGTACCTCGTGCGGAATCCCGTCAGCCTGAAGCACCAGTGTCGTCTCGTTGTCCGGTGCATCCTCGGCCAATCCATACAGTCGAAGGCGCGCCGACTGCCCCTGCCAGAACAACTCAAGTTCTACATCTTATTGGACGATCTGTTCGCCGCATGACGCATGTCCATCGCCGTCTAAGACTGTTCGTAGGAGTCTTTTCGCCCGACCAGACCAGACTCACCCAACTGCAATTTATACGCTACATCGACTGACACCAACTGCGCTATTCTCAAAGCCGGTGTGACGTCACAGTCACGCAAACTTGAAAACTTTCCAATAAGTCAGACTGACACAGACTAGTCCTGACGTAGTCGAAAGTGTTTAAGTAATTATGACGTCACACCGGCTTCAGCATAGCGCAGTCAGTGTCGGTCGCTGTAGCATATACAATGCAGGCCGGGGGTGACTCTGGTCTGTTCTGGTTTGGTAAGCTCTGGTCTTGTCTGGTCCGGCGAAAAGTGTCAGTGTATCCAGGCCTGAACATATGCGTTATAGTCTGCTAAATAGTGTACATTCAGAAATCTGTTACGTCTTTAGAGACAGACCAAAACATATTTTCTGTACCTTGTTACCTCGCATAATTATATACAAATTGGGTGCTAAATATGTCACCTCGCATAATATATACAAATTGGGTGTTAAATATATTGCTAACGTTACAAACTACCCCAGAAATCCTTATTAGACCTCTAAGAAAACGTGAAAACCCAAACCACATTTTAAAGGTTTTTTATTGAAATAAACTCGAAACAAAACATTCGCAAAGCCAATTGGTTTTGGTTAAAATAAAACGTTTAAGTTACAAAGTAGTCCTTTCGTTTTATTCTCGTAAAATCGTGTTTACCAGTATTAACCGATACTGTTCTATCATTTTGACCGCCCGAATGTGTATTTGTGAACATTTACAGGACACTTTGATATTACAATTTGATCATTATCTGTTTAATTTGAATATGTCTGGTCATATCGAGTCTTTACAGGGCATGATGAACGACAAAGTCTGTATTCGTAATAATAATATTAAGCATAGGGTCATCAAACTCAACACACCGGTAACACTACAAAACTGTCTGTAATTACATTTTTGAGAACATCAGTCAACCATTTTCTAAAATTGAATTAGGATGAAAAACTTATTTCCAGTCAGTGTTTAATAGCGACACTCTGTAGTCTTTTTGTTGGAACGCTTCTTCCCGAGACAACATGTATCCCTCGTATCGTGGAATTTTACAAGATGACGTGTTTCAAGTGTTTTGTATTTTCTTGTATAGCACCATGAAGAAGGTTGAAGCATGTCTAAATTGAATGTAGTTTGTTGCATATGCGTAGGCATCGGAACGGAGGGTTTTGTGGGCTGAGCTCCCCATATTTAGGATGAGAGGCTGGATGTAATGGTTAGCTTCTCCAATATTTCGGCAAGGACAAGAACGACACATCTCCAACACAACTGGCTATCCTCTATATCACAAAAATATATCGAAATCGCAAACATATCCAGCACTATCCCGCCTTC
Organism: Paraescarpia echinospica; assembly: GCA_020002185.1. NCBI lineage: Eukaryota > Metazoa > Annelida > Polychaeta > Sabellida > Siboglinidae > Paraescarpia > Paraescarpia echinospica. The sequence continues at coordinate 17,412,894 of CM034539.1, read as the reverse complement.
AGAAAATGTTCAACAACACCCCCTCCACCTTCCGAACGCATTTGGTGAGCCTCATCTCCCAAAATTCACCAAATTCCTATGCCTATGGTATATATATATATATTATAACAATCTTCGTGTTATTTATGTAGCTAATTTATTGGCGCTAACTTATTGTAGCATAGGGTTGTCTATTAATGAAGCGGGTGGGGTGATTATGAGATCTAACTTAGTTGCACAGAAGACTATTAAGTGATCTCTACATTATATGTAGTCTGGGTTGTCTGTGATTTGTATTTATTTATGGGGTGGGTGCACAACAAAACCTGCCCCATGCACCAACCCTGCCAAAAGACGCAGTTAGTAGACACATACACATTTTAAATGTTATTTTAAGTATTAAACATGAATATTTATTATTAAATGTTGCAAGGAATGCGTAATTTCACAACTGCCCGATATGTGTGACCTATATGCACGTGTGGCTGCAATACTACACCGCGTATAACGTGTGCAGTTGGATTGTTTGTTTGTTTATTTACGATTATGTGTTAATATTTTTAGTCGTCACAGTACGATATATCATGAATACGAGACAATCACTTCTACAGGAACCAGAATAAATAACGATGGTGCCAGATCACTGAAGCTAACCACAATCGAACTAGCGTATGTGTGTATGTACATGTAATTGCGTATGGTTGTTAAGCTTTTTCCCTAAACGCTTTGTATTTCGGATGCCACACTTTCAAGAGTCCATCTGCGACCACTGGGTAGAAACGTAACGCCTTTAGTTCTTTTTAGAAATTCCCGGTTGGTTAATGTTTTTATCGGTTTTATGGGTTCGCATTTCGCACCTGAAGTTAGACGGACGTTAACCGATCGATTGTTCATAACGTTGCGCGGGTTTTTCTGCGATTGTTCTAGTCCAAACAGGACAAGCCACAGTACACCGGTGCAATATGTCAGTAGATTGCAGTTACATTACGTTTGGACTCTCGACAAACAAATGGCGTCCTTGTCAATTTGCCACCTGGAGCTTGTTGCTTTGAATATAAAGTTTAAATTCTCTCGAGAAAAACGTCAGGTAATTGACATGGTGATGTATTTATGTGTCGATATTTGTACGGTGGCGATGGAAATCTCAGTATGTAGTCTTTGTAATGCTAGCGGACATACACATTGGGGTCATTGCAATGCAATGTACGTTTATATCTACTACTACCTTACACTTGGATTTTTTAGTAATATAAACTAGCAGATATTATTGTACGTTCTACTTAACATCTTATCAAATATGTATTAATGTTATTGGAATGCAATAACTAAATTGATATTAAAAGTAAACTCGTTGATGTGTAATAACGTCACGCAAGTTGAACCAATCGACAACGTGATCTCTGGGCGATTCAAACATGTTACAGGTTTTTAAAATCAAAATCGCTCCAGTACTTGATTCTGATATGAGTAAATGGTCTTTGATTGTACAAACAATCTTAATTCGTATCTCAAATCAATTAAGCAAGCGCACGTTTTGTTTAATGCGCTATCTTTAGATTGATAAATCTAACATCATCATCATTGTGTGTCCCGTAGTTGGGGCGAAGGCCTCAGCATGTCGCTTCCAAATATGCCTGTCTTGCGCTGTCCTCTGCCAGATTGTGCCCTTACTCGTCTAGTTCTTCTCTCCACCGTCTCGCCGGTCTTCCTCTAGATCGATTCCCTTCGTACGGTCTCCAGGTACGCGATGTCCATCGGTTAACTCTGTCTGCGTTATCAAACACGTGACGTTATATATTGAAGTACCAATTAAAGATAATCTGTCTTGTAATCAGTGATACATGAGTGAGCGAGAGTGGAACAATTGCCATAGTATTCTTGTTGATTTGCCTGTACACTGCCAGTATAGACTGTACACCTGGTACATCGATGTGTATAATAATTAATTGTTGTGATCATGGAACTATTTACATGCATACCGTTTGTGAATAGCTGTAGTAGGTATCGGTTTGATTTCTCATGCTGTTTGTCTTTTGCGTTGCCTAGTCGCTCAGGGGACTGTTCACAGTTTGGCAGAAGTAAACGTTTATTGATGTATCGGTCGCTTCCTTCTTTTATTGGTTCGATAAGAGTTTGCATCTAAATGCAGCCGTGCCACGCTGTACGTACTTCACGTTGACGATACGGATTTATTGGATTTTGGACGGATTACGGCCGTATTCCGTCGTTTTAATACGTTAACTGGAAAACTCGTCACTGATACAGTGACAGACTGTCATGAATAAAATTGAATGCAAATTAGGCTTAATCAGCAACTAAATGGGACAAATTTCCACAGACCACATATGAGTCCTACTTTGTCTGAAAACGCATCCCCAAAAAACCTCGCTATCGGCCTGCTGGTGACACTAATGTCCACGAAACGCACACCCGCATTATTGTACTAGAAACCTAACCGTCTGCATTATGAACCACACGTGAACATCGGAATATAATAAAATCCATGCGGAGTTCCACAAGGATCAATATTAGGTCCATTACTCTTCATTCTATATATAAATGATATTGAATATGTATAATATGTTTTAAATCCTATACCTTTTGCAGATGGCACTAGTCTTTTTCATGCGCATACATGCTTTGACACTCTTATTGAAGAAGTTAATGTGCAATTTAAAAAAATCTCCATGTGGTTTCATACCAATAAGTTTTCATTATTTTTATTATAGTCACAATAAATGGGAAGAAATACAATATTGACAAAGCTGAAATAAAAGTAGATGGAAACAAAATAAAACATGTTCAATTCACTAAATTTCTTGGAATAATTATAGATGAACACCTAAACTGGAAGATTCATATCTATAAAATCAAATAGCACGTAATGTACGAATGCTAAACAAACTAAAACACTTTCTTCCTATCTCCATTACGAAAACTATTTACACTGCATTAATGTCATCACATTTACAATATTGTACTCTATTATGGGTAGATTCATATAGCACAAACCTAAGCAAACTAAAAATACTACAGAAGAAAGCTATTCGAATAATCACATTATCCCAATATATTGTACTCTCGGATCCACTGTTCGCGAAGTTAAAACTATTAAAATTGGATGATATATACAAACATCAGTTAGGTATTTTTATGCATAAAGCAACAAATAAAACAACTCCCAGTTAGCATGTCATCAATGGTATTGCAAACATATAATGGACATAAGTTGAGAAACCATAATGCATTACATCCAACAAATAAGAACAAACACAGGGAAATTCACAACAAATTATCCAGGACCAATATTCTGGAATGCACTACCTCATAAGAATTTAAGAAGAAACTCAAAAGAGCTGTTGTCAAATTATCATTAATTTATTATTATTTTATTTTTTTATTTTACCTTACAAATTATATTACCTTATAACGTTTGTTTGTGTATACATGAGTGTACTTACGCATGTATGCATTATATGTTTGTATGTATTTATGTATGTATGTATGTTATTTACCTTAAGTGTCAATGTCAAATATTACTGAACGTGAAATAAATATATTTATTTCAATAGCGTCGCTGTGTGTGTGTGTGTGTGTGTGTGTGTGTGTGTGTGTGTGTGTGTGTGTGTGTGTGTGTGTGTGTGTGTGTGTGTGTGTGTGTGTGTGTGTGTGTGTGTTTGCACGGCCACCTTTAGAGCACGAGCAACTCTGCAGCACAAGGCGTACGGTTGCATAGACACCACAGAAGCTCCCGGCACACCTTGGTAGCTTCAGAGAGCGTTGACAAAGGAGAATACCACCTCCCATCTCCTCGAACTTCCACCCAAAGTTCTTTGGAGATGGCATATCCGGCCGAGCCACTTAACCCAAGGCAACAGGCTTGCCTGGTGGGAGCTGTGCATGACGTGTTTCAGCATTGCATCCTGTGTTGGTGGAAGACGATCTAAACCGCAGTTTTCTTCGTGAAAAGTTCTCGTCTTGCCTTATTATTATCGAAGTCCAGTAACTTTAGTTTTGGTCTAGCGACGTGTAACTCTGCAAACAGTAACCTCGCAATGCTTGTGTCACCTCAGGAACTTCAGACCAAGCCTTCCAAGCCGACTTTTTACCCGCGCCATGGAACTCTGAAAGTGACACTACATCACAGCGCGTCATGGCATGGAACTACATCACACGCGTGTCTGCCTCTTCGTTGCCAGAGTTCCAGTGGGATTCAAAAAAGAAGGAGGCGTGGGGAAAGATCGGCTTGGAAGGCTTTGTCTGAAGTTCCTGGGGTGACGGTGACATTTGTAATCATTGAGAGGTCACCGTTTGCCGAGTTAAAGGTGACTAGACCAGAACAAAAATTGACGAAGAAGCCCGTCATCACAATGCAGTCAAGTCAAGTGCAGCAGCGTATGTTAACGACGCAAGACGAGAACCTTTCACGAATAAAAACTAACTGCGCCTCGATCGTCTGCCACCAACAGGGGATGCATTTCTACAACGCGTCAGGCGCAACATCTACCAAGCAAGCAGGTGGTCTTTGAGTTATGTGGCTCGGCAGGATATGACGTTTCCCAAGGATTTTTGGTAGAACTTCGAAGATAGAAGACATTCTCCTGTTTGGACAACACTATCCGAAGCTATCAAGGCGTGCCGGGAGCTTTTGCTGTGCCGATGCAAAAGTAGGCCTTATGCAGCGCGATGTCCGTGCTCTAATATAGGACCTTTGCACGTGTTCCTGTGTCTTGAGGTGACACATGATTATAGTTACTATGGGCGATGAAATAAAAAAGTAAAACCAATACGTAAGTACTTACAAGTATATATATATATATATGTATGTAAGTACGTATATATATATATATATATATATATGCATATATGTATGTATGTATGTAAGTACGTATATATATATATACGTACTTACATACATACATACATATATGCATACATATCTATACACACATACATGCGTAAGTAGTACATACACATTCATATATACAAAAACAGTTGTGTTTTTGAAAAAGTCATGGACATACATACATGGATTCATATATAATTACACACATACATTCGTACATACTTACAAAAACTGTGGTCGCATTTAAAAAATAAATATTTTACGTTCAGTAACATTTGACCTTAAAATTCAAGGTCAAGGACACATAATCTGACGTGGAGCCGCCCCTAATCGGATACGCCGTGAAATTTTACATATAATATATGGTCCACTTTTCATGCTTTTGTCCGGCAAATAACGATACGTTTGCTTTACAACCGTCATTAGTTCACAGTTCAGTGTCCGTCTCCTGTTTTGATGACCGCCGAGGTCACCTGTTCTTCTTATTCCGCCGACTGGCCAGTGCGATCGCAAAGGCGTCTACTGCTTCGAAGAGAGTTATGACGCTCGCACCAATGAGCAACCCCATCGAACCCCCGATGTCACCTGTAACAAGCACGAGCAACTATTCATAATCTGTTTCATGCTATTCTATGCCTTTTGCAAATCAAAGTCGTGTTTTGGAGCTATGCCTGGAAGAATTGTTACAAAATAGCCAATTACATATACAACGTTGGTGTTGCGGGTCATAGTTTATAACGCGTTCGGAGTTCGAAGCTCGGTCGAACATTATTTAATGTTATCTGCGTAAAGGGAATAAGTCAAATCGTCTACCCAGAATTACGTGACGTAGTAATTTGTAACATGAAGTCTGTGGAAGGACTTGGAGAAATGCGACAATTGGATGTTTTGTTTTCTTTACTATTTGAACATACATTCAAATTGCAAATGTTGTTACCGGCTTACAAAACACAATTTGGCGGGCAATATACCTTCAACATACTTATTATAGTTTTAACGACATTGTATTAAATAATAAATGAAAATCTAGGAACAGAGTGCCTTCTTTTAAAGACAAACCGTTGTAACGCATGCAGCCTGTAGCTCGATCACAATGGCAGTGACATTATTAACACTTGTACACAACGTTCAACATAACTGCGGGCCCGTGGGCTCGGGGCCCGCAACTGCCGCAAGTCACAGGCCCGGTTGGCCCGCGCGGATTTTGGATATATCTGCCGATCTTGTCGTAACTTTGTTGGTGGAGAGCAGACAGGTTCCATAAGAGAAGCGTTGCAAGAGTGGAACGGTGACGAGGTATTCTAGAAGCATGGGCTGAAGATTAGTGTGGATAAAAGTCACGCTGTTTGACACACGAAAAAGGGGTCGAACACCATGTTGGAGGTGAAGGAGATCAAACATGCCGATTGATTATCAATGATGTGCGTATCTATGTAGAAGTGCGAATGCACAGTGAAGGCAGAAGTGTCGCGGCAGACAGGAATACAAAAAACAAGATAAAAAGTTGCGTCTATTCCAGTACCCGGATTCAGTCTCCAAAACAAGCGATAGTATTAAACTACTCCTGGTGAATTGTAAACACAAATGTACGGATGTTTGCTGAATCAATTGTACTTCGTCCCACTTATTGTCTTCGCCTGTCTTGATTGAGGAAACCAAACATCAATAAACAGTTCCAAGAATATATATATATACATGTGTGTGTATATATATATATATATAAACGTATATTTTGAAGGTATACATCATTAACATTCCTAATGCAGTGTATGACGGCATGCAGTGGCTTGACTGCTGGGATTGTCGGCCTTGAAGTCCTCTGTCGGGCCCGCGACATTTTCGAGTTACAGGCCCGGCTGGCTCTTGATATTTTGAGCCTGATTATACAATTGATTCCACCATTCTAATTAATTGTTTGTCTTATGGTGTGGTGTGTCCGGCACAGCTCTCAGTTGGGTTTTGTCACATCTGACACATGTGCATCAGATAGTGAAGATTGGGGATTCTCTTTCATCAGCACTCCCTATTTCATGTGGTTTTCCTTTGGGTTCTGTCCTCCTCTGACCATTACTTTTCACTCTCAATACACCAATGAACTCAGGTAGTAACAGTCATAATCTAAGTCACCATTTTTATGCAGCAAATGATACCCAAATTTACATTTCTTTATCTACGTTAAATACTAGTTGCTCTTTAGATCAGCTCAGAAAATGTCTTAATGACATAGATTAAAGTTAAATGCTGATAAAAACAGAGTTTCGTATTATTGGTACACAGAGTCAGCATTACAAAATTAAAAGCTTTTCACACATCTATGCTTGGCCAGTACGTTACGCCTACACTTTCAGTACGAAATCTAGGAGTTATCTTTGATGATAATTTATATTTTAGACGACATATTTATCAAGCTTGTCGCCGCTGTTATCATATTCGTGATTTACGCCGTATACGTCGTTATTTGCCTCTTTTTGTTGCAAAAACCATTGCAACTGCATTCGTTACTAGTAGGCTTGACTACTGCAATTCCCTTTTTCACAATATTGTCCTTAAAGATTTCAGAATTGCTTAGCTAGGGTTGTTACTCGGTCTCCGCGGTTTTCTCGCTCAGTGCGTCTTCTGAGGTATTTGCGCTGGCTTCCTGTCCGATATTGTTTCATTTTAAAGATCTGTGCCATTACCTACCAGGCACTTTCACTTTCTTCAGGCAAACATCATATTCACATTCATTCCTTAGTCCTCTAAGAAAGCCTATCCACCTTTGATCATAATAGTTCTGAGCTACTTTTTGTTCCTAGAGTCAATACTAATATTGGAACTAGAGCATTTTCTGTTGCTGCATCAACTCTTTGGAATATGCTCCCTCTTAGTGTTATTATTGTTTATTAATATTATTTATTATTATTATTACCAACATTTCTACAGCGACATATATTCGAGACCATAAATTTTAAAAATGGTAAAAATAATAAATTATTATATTAAAAATAAGGACTAAATATATACAGTAGTTAACATGCATGACATAGTTTCTAAAATATTAAGATAATTTCATAAATATTCATAACATGTTAACATTTATTTTAAAATATATTATATCATACAAAAATAATAAGTAAAATAAAATAATTGATACATAAAACACATGTTAATAAAAAGTGTCCTACAACACAGTTCTTCAGTGGAAGTATGTCAGCTTAAATAAGTGAGTTTTAATGACAGTCATGAATCTGGACAGAGTGTCTGTTTGATAAATGTTGATTGGCAAAACTTTCCAGAGTATCGGTCCGGACACAGAGAAAGCCCGCCTGCCGTAGCCCTCTTGGGTGCAACGCGGAATTACCAGCACACGCACAACAACGGCAAAAAGGCGCGTTTGCGTCTATTGCAATCAAACGAAGGAAACAGTCCACCACTGTTTCCGCTGCACATCTTTGGCTGGTCACCCAAATAACTTGTATGATTACTCTCAGGCTTTAGAAGTAGCATTATCCATAAAAATACCGCTGCATCTTTTGGGTCCCATGATAGATAACACACAGCATTCTGTTGTGTATAGCCAATATGGCGGATCATATAGACGACCAGACACCAAATAAGGACAATGACGTACAACTAATGGTCCCATTGTGGTGTTACAATATATCGAATATATCCCGGTGCAAGCCCCTTGCAAGACAGTAAACACCAGTAGTTTATACTGGATACGCCAGCGAACCGAAACCCAGTGTAGTTCGATCGACACGGGAGTTCTGTGCTGGTACTTTCGCCCTTGCGATCAGTCTGGCTGCCGAATTCTGCACCATCTGCAGCTTGTTCACTAGTGCCTCTGTGACGCCGTACAATACCGCGTTACTGTAATCCAGCCGTGATATTACTATAGCGTGGACTAGTGTCTTACATGCAACAACAGTAAGACTGTGTCTTATCCTTGAGATTGTGTAGTGATGGTAGTGTGCTGACTTGCACATGGGTGACACTGTTAATCTGCAGTCGATCGTAATCCCGATATTGCGGATGGTCGGTGATGGAACAATGTTACTTCCGCATACACTAACACACGAGACGTCTTGTAGGTGCTTACAATTTGGTGCCGTGATGACAACAGCCTTGGTCTTGTTGTCATTCAGCAGGAGATTGTGGTCTGACATCCACTGTCTCATATTTCTTCAATGCATCGCTCGATGCAACCAATCGCATCTGTGGGTTCTACATCTCGCGTTCCATTCCGATCAACAAACAACTGGACGTCATCTGGACGTTCGACATGCATGACGTTTCGTGTGTTAGTGTATGCGGATGTAACATTGTTCCGTCGCCGACCATCCGCAACATCGGGACTACAATCGACTCTGGACTATAACAATGTCTTATTACTGATGCGCGTAAGACACTAATCCACGCCCTGGTAACATCACGGCTGGACTACAGTAACGCTGTCCAGTACGGCATCACCGAGGCACTTATGGACAAGTTGCAGATGGCACAGAACTCGGCGACAAGACTTATCTCAAGACACCAAAAGCACCAGCACATAATACCTGTGCTGGTCGAACTGCACTGGCTTCCAGTTCGCTGGCGTGTCCAGTACAAACTGCTGGTCCTTGTTTTCACGGCTTTACATGGTGTTGCTCCAGCGTATATGTAAGATCTTATAACACCGTATACGCCCACCCGCAACCTCCGATCTGCTTATCTACTTCTGCTTGTAGTCCCGCGCTACAACTTAGAGGGCTATGACAGACGAGCGTTCTCCGTGTCTGGACCTACGCTCTGGAATGCTCTGCCAATAAACGTTCGTCAATAGACCCTTTGAATAAATTCAAAACTTCCCTAAAAATTTACCTATTTAAACAGGCATACTTCGACTGAGGAACTGTGCTGTAGGACACTTTTTATGAACATGAATTTAATTAACTAATTAATTTTATTATATAATATATTTTAATTAATTTATCATTATTTACCTTTTAATAACATTTTATATTATATAATGTATATTCTTTTACTTAATTATATTAATATTTGTACAAATATGTCATGTATTTTAGTTACATTATGTATACAATCTTGTAAGTCTTAATATTATATTTACCGGCATCTTTATACATATATATTTTTACATTTGTTTCCATGTACGTTTTATAATGTGTGTACGCGCCTATGAACGGGATGGTCCCGGAGATATGGCGCTATAGAAATGCTAGTAACAATAATAATAATAACATCGAGTGAGAGTCTCCCTGGACAGTACAGTAACATTGTATCTTTATCTCGTTGTTTGGTAGTTTTCATTTCTTAACACATTACACCATGAATGTCTTCACATTGATGTACGTATATTATGTCTTAGTATACATTTTATGATGTCTATTATTTTGCTATTGGTTCTTGTACGTATTGACCAACATGCACTATACTCATTGTCATTGTCATTGAACAACGGTGCCAAACGCCGCGCTCATGTCGAGCAGCACTGCCAGCACACCTTTCCCCTCTTTCAAGGGAATGGAGATGGTTGTTTTGAATGCTCACTAACGTTGTCTCGGTGTTGTGGTGTTGTCGCTACGCACTTTGAAACTAGCCATTAAGTTGTTTTTGTCTAGATGCTGGCAAAGTTGGATAGCTACATGACGCTCCAGTAACTTTGAAGTAAATAACAAGTTTACCCATCTATTGACAACTTTAATACGGCTTATCGAATCTGAGATTTACTAACTGTGTTGATGCGCCTCTGAGCTTGGTTTCCGAGGATTTACGCGAAAAACAATTATTATTAGTAGTAGTACCCAGACATTGACATACCATTCTCGACACCAAGCTCTTCTGCACGTATTCCTGTAATTTGAATGTTATTTGTGTTAAATAAATAACTAAAATTGCACTCTGCAAATAAAAGCGCTGTTCCTGTTCGCCTGCTAACCACCGCCTGCATCCTCAGCACGTTGAGGGTAGGCGGAAGCACGGAAGAAGAAGAAGTTTAACTAACTCGGTGACGTAAACTGACAATTTCCAAGTAGAGGCTCTCTTCCCGTCGCGATCTTCCTCCAAGAAGTTGGAAGGAGCTCGCGACCGGAAGCCAGTCGCTGTTTGGAGAGTAGTAAATTGGTTGTCAGTTAAAAATGAACGTAATTGGTGTATACGCCATTTCAACTGTGAACTTGTGTAATGAAACATAGTTTAAAACAAAAAGGAGCGTTAGTGTGTGTCTAGTCAAATTGTCTACACAAACTTGTGTGAATGGTTATGAAACTATTTACAGGAATATTTTGTTCTCAGTTAAGACAGATAGAAGGACTAGGGGACATAAAGTTACATTAGTAAAGGAACAGTGTAGATAAGATATAAGAAAGTTCTCGTTTTGACAAAGGACTATGATGATATGCTGATTGTGTGGTTGCTAGTAGCGTGAATATGTTTAAACATAAAATCGACACATACCTCAGAAGGGCGGGATAATAGGGATCAACAGGTGGTCAGACTGTAGAGAATGAGGAGAGAAGTAACAGCGATACAGGTGGTGAAAAGGTAGATACCACAGAGGAAGTTGGTAAAATTGTGAAACAAAAGACTGAGAAGAAGACAGGTGGTAGAAGACAGGTGGGAGAAGACAGGTGGTAGAAGACAGGTGGGAGAAGACAGGTGGGAGAAGACAGGTGGGAGAAGACAGAATGTTCAGCAAACAAATGGTAAGCAGGTCGGTGTTGAGGAGCTGCAACAGAAGGAAGGCAAGCGTTAAGCAGATGCAGTAGTTAATGGGGTAAAAGAGTAAACTGCGAGTGGTTTTGGGGGATTCTATGATCAGGAAGTTGAACTAGACAATAAACAAGGGGAGGTTACGTTATGTATCTTAAAAATCATAACTAGTTTTACCTACTTCCATTGTAGAAAAGTGTATCTTTGATATAGTTGACAGATGTCAGGCATAAAAAATGTGTCTAGACAAGAAACAAATGTTTTCATAGTGATTACGTAATGTCCCATGGATCAGAATTGAGTAATGTTATATATGGTGTTTTTTATATTCCAGTAATAAAGGAGTTCCCAAGCTGTGGTCGTCGGCCCTCAGGTGGTCCGCGGGATAGTTTGAGACGGTCCCAATGGACAACGCAATGTCCTAGTTAGCAAAACAAGCCGAAAGATTACATTTTATTCTGCAAGATTTTCCGGGAAAGACGACTGCTACTGTGATATTCAAATCAGTGAACGACTTCATCGTTTCCCATTCTTCGGATTGGCAAAACTGTATCGGCATTACCGATTGAGCAGCGGCGATGACGGGACGAGGAAGTGAGGTCGTTACTCGACTGCGGGAAGGTGCGCCTAATATCATCGCCACTTACCGTATACTGCATTGTCATTAGCAGCACAAGACATGAACGAAAAGCTGCACAATGCGTCGATTTATGTCGTTAGAGAAGTCACCTTTGCGAATGCAAACCTTCTCAACATGCGTTTGTTCGTAATTTAGTGTGAGGAAATGGAGACAGGCTACAAAAAGTCTTGCTTCACTACGAAGTAAGATGGCTGTCAAAGGGGAGAGTAGTGAAACGTGTGTACGAACTCCGAGAGGAATTGAAAGAATTCCAAAATAGCGAGGTTTTCCGCTGTCAGTGCATTTGACAATTTCGCTTTTTTATCTCACGTCTGGCTTACCTGGCAGACATATTTCATGAAGCCAATTAGCTCAACACCGGGACATGCACTCGCTCAAAAAGACAACGTCCAAGCTTTCCAGAGAAAATTCAACATCTGGGAGAGGTGAATGAACGAAGGTGTTACTGAAATGTTCCCCTTGCCACAGAGATCTTGCAAAGCCACCTTGGTCATTATGTAGGCAATGAAGAAAACAGTTGTCCAACATCTGAAAAAACTTCAGGAAAATTAGCACCGTACTTCCGAAGCATCCAGATAGAGCCCATCTTAGAATGTGGTTTGATTCGCAATCCTAAGCTGTAACAGCGGACACACAAAGTCATCTAAGTGTGCATCAGCAAGGTGAACTGGCTTATTTGTCCTGTGACAAAAATCTTGTAGCTTCGTGTCAACACCATGCACCTGAAAGAATTTTGAGGAAGTGTTCAAACAGAATTTCCAACTTACTCTCTTTATCTATCTATCTATCTATCTATCTATCTATCTATCTATCTATCTATATATATATATACATAGATATATATATATATATATCTCTCTCTCTCTCTCTCTCTCTCTCTCTCTCTCTCTCTCTCTCTCTCTCTCTCTCTCTCTCTCTCTCTCTCTCTCTCTCTCTCTCTCTAGCACTAGCAGCAATCAAAACCAACTATCGTGCAAAAGACGACGTTGAAAATGACTCCAGGCTCAGTCAGACAGAAATAACACCTCAGATGGACAAACAATGCAAAGAGAAGCCGGTATCCCATCCTATGGAAGCCAGGAATTTGTATTTTAATGAACATTATTGATATCAAACTGGTTGTGAATTTTGTACTTTTGACTGAACCCCATTTCTCATTCTCAAATGTTTAACGCTGTAAAACTGGTTGGAATATTGTGCAAATATACTTGGGTGCCATACTTATAACTAATATCCTTGAATGTAGTGATGATCCGGTTTTTTGGTTATTTATGTTTAGTATATTTATCTCTCAAGAAACTCTTTTTCTTTTTCTTCTTTTGTATAATTTCGGCCGCATCTCGCGGCCTTCTACAGCAGACTGAATTTACGGTCGTTCACCGGTGGCCCCGGTAGTAGCGAATTTTGAAGAAAGAGCCATCAGAGAAGCATCTCACCCTCCATACATCTGGCTGAGATATGTGGATGACACATTCACAGTGCTACAAGAGTGTGAAATAGAGCAGTTCACACACCAACTGACTTCAATGGACAACAACAACATCAAGTTCAGAGTAGAACCAGAACACGACAACACGTTAGCCTTTCTAGACCCAGGTATATGTCTGAAGGACGATGGATCTACCTAGGTCAAAGTATATCGGAAGGCCAGTATTTGAACTGGGATTTAAACCACCCATTAGAACAGAAATGATCAGTGGTGAGGACACTCTTTCAAAGGCAAACAGTTTGGTAACTGATGAGGAGGATAAGACCAAAGAGGTGGAGCACATAAAGAAAGTAACGGTTACAAACCTTGTATGTTTAACACCACACAACCAAGAATAAATAAGGATAATGTCAACACCAAAGATACCAACAGAAGACAACATGTCATAGGACTACCCTATATCAGTAAGCTGTCTGAACAATTGGCAAAGATTTTCAAGTCCTACGACATATATGTGTACCACAAACAGGTCAACACCCTGATGTCACTGCTGGTACATCCTAAAGACAAAACATACAAGGCAGCAAAGGGTGGTGTGGTATATGGCATACATTGCCCAGAACGCGACCAACACTACATAGGAGAGGCAACGAGGGCACTGGGCACATGATTTAAAGAACATATATCGTGTCGCCAACCCATATCAGCGATAAATGAACACAAGTTGAACACAGGCCACAAGTGTTCAATGAAAGATGTAAAAATCTTGGACCTCGAGGAGAACTGGCATAGGAGAAAGATTAAGGAGGCCATTAATATCTACAGGGGAAGCCTGCATTGAACAGAGACGTCGGCCAGGAGCTCCCGCCAGTCATGCTCCAGCTTGTGTCACATGATGCAAGTCATGTGACACGACCGTAAATTCAGTCTGTTGAAGAAGGCCGCGAGATGCGGCCGAAATTATACAGAACAAAAAACAAAAAAGCTTCTTGAGAGGTAAATATACTAAATGTAACTAATATATTTTGATTTAATAAAAATGCACATCGTCAATGGTATCGATAATTGTTTGCAATACATTGGGCCTCAATGACTCTCCCTCAAGGAAAATAGTTTGTTTACGAAAACCGATTTCTTCCATGAAAATAAAATAATGCATAGTAGAAACAATCTTTCAACATTATGGAATATATTTAAAATTATCCATAATAAAATATCAATTAGTTAGACGCACGGTAAGACGGCTCCGTATACTGCTCAGTCCGATGAGAGGGCCGTTTTACTCCACCGTGATATCATACTGAATGACCCGACGTTAACAAAATTGGGCATGTTTACAGTAAATTTTAATGAGTCCATACTCTCCGCTGGGAGTAGTCAATTTATTCCAAAATGTAAATTGTATTTGATTGATACATGTCATGAAGGCTTACGAAGTTGCGACCTCCAACTATTTAGATTTTTCCGACAAAGACAAAAATTCCTCCAAGCGTTAGAAGCATTGCATCTGATCGGCAGAATGAAACAGCATCTTACGGCCGAGATACACGGGGAGTGGCCGTCGTAGGCAGGGAGAAGGGACCATGTCTAATATTGTAACATCAATGTCATGACATTGTCAACGTATCTCACAAAGCATAACTAACTCTACCTACGTGTCTTACAAATATAGCAATACAAATAAGTCTTACTTAACAAATCAATGAGCGTGTAGGCCTCTCGCTGCTCGTATTCCTGGACACGCAGGTCGCGCATGTAGACATTCAGCTCCAGAAAGTTGCGACTGAAAGAAATACAAATGACGATTTGAATGGACATTCTTTACGGAAAATAAATGAATGTTTGTGTTTAACTATAATTTTTATTGTATGCGTGACTAAGGTGCGTATGTTAGTGTGACGTTTTCGGTCGTGGCTGTTTGTTGGCAGTGTATTTGCGGTAGACCTAGTAGATGTATAAAATGTGTTCAGACACGCCGTTGTTAAAAGGAAACAGTCTGTTCATTCTTTTTAAATAACTAATTAATATAATGTTCATAAGACTATGATGACAGTCTTGAAACCAAATGATGCTTAGTAATCCCGGAACAACGTTCGCAATCTGTAAGATGTGCCCCTGGAGCATGTTCGAATGGTCAACAAAACATAGGCGGGCTGAGCTAACCGCAATGTCCAGTGATGCAGACGTCCTGTTACAAATTACTATACCGGCTAATTCTGGACATAGGAACAGACTGCCTCCCTATAATATGATAGTGAAATACCTGAACACATTTCCGTCCAATCGTGTCGTTTCTAGGAAGGACTCCATCTTGTCTATCGTGTCCTTGAACAATGGTAGTTTAGGTAATAGCGTTTCTCTGAAGTTGATCAACAGTGTCTCATGATCAGTATTACAAGTCCATAAATCAATTACTTCACCTCTCACTAGCATCGAAATCAAAGTACTGTCATTCAAAAACTCAAAATATATATTCATAGCGGATCTCTCCGAAAGCGTGCCTTTCTTGTAGTGGTCGAACAGTTTAGAAAAAAACGCCTTCAACAAAGGATCCGACGTTGCACGGACATACATCTTGCAGTTCAATCCAGTAAGCTCGGTTGAATCGAACAGAATTTTACGCAACAGGTCTTGTGTTGTCGGAAACAAATCTGTTGTATACTCTTGAAACGTATTCCTTACACTGTCCGTTGTAAGCATGCTGGCGTAGGACAACTTGCTCGGGTATTTGCCATCCACCAAATTATTCCTATATTCGTAAATTGACTCGTATA
Source organism: Paraescarpia echinospica (assembly GCA_020002185.1). Lineage (NCBI taxonomy): Eukaryota > Metazoa > Annelida > Polychaeta > Sabellida > Siboglinidae > Paraescarpia > Paraescarpia echinospica. Next base: position 17,396,533 of record CM034539.1, on the reverse strand, counting down.
TGTTTATGAAGTCGAAGTACAGAGCCGCCACTCTATTATTGAAATCATAGAAATCAATGTTAACATACAAATTATCTGCTTTTGGAAACCCGTGCACTTTATAAGTTTCGAATACGCGCTTACTGTTTATAACACGCTGCAGCGGTTGTCGTACGACGAGCGACTCGTATAATCTTAGTTCTCTGTCGTATTCGACTGACGCTTGCCAGAAACCATCACTATAATTTAAATGTTCGTATTTAATTTCAGTTTTGTAATCATTATTTTTAAAAATGCGAAGAAGTCCATCGATGCTTTCTATATATTTCATAATGTGTCCTTTGAGTCGAATGTACGTGTTATTTATTTCGCTGCTTTGCTCAAACAAATCTCTGGTACGATAAAACGAGTCGTAGACGCCATTAGGAGTTACCGTGTAGTTCGTTAAAGGGACAACATTATGGTAAGCGTCGTGCACTCTTTCTAAGTCGTCGATTGCTTTCTTCGAAGAGATCAGCTTTTCTTCCAGACGCAGTCGTAGTGCTGCTCGCCAACTTTCTTGATCAATCAAACGTAATGAATTTCTCATTACCTTAAACAGCTCGAACGAGCCGTACATACACTCATACAAATTCATTTTATCCCAAGCGGCGATCATGTCATTATTTACTAAGTCTTGCATTTTCTCTAATCCAAGTGTCATAATAATATTGTAGCTGTGAATGAAGAGGTTTCCAATTCTCGTCATGTCCTGAACTCTCTTCCATATGTAAGAAGCCTCTACGTATTTAGGTAGTTCATTGTACACGCGATCAGCCTCCTGTGCGTTAGCTCGCTGTCTCTCTGGCAACATGCACTCTTTGGTGTCGATCGATTCGTTCAGGTGTTTCCGCGCTCTTTTGAGGAACTTATCAGACACATCATGTTGGCTTTTGGTATTCTCGTTGGCGGTCGCGTAACTTATGGACGATTTGTAATGCTTGATAC